>JALGBA010001745.1:85000-193566 GCA_023970755.1 Azemiops feae
GGGCAACTCCTCCAACTGACCAATGCCCATGGCTAGCCTAACACCAATGGGGCACTCAACCCAACATAATGTGCCTCAGTTTACCCAGCAGGATAGATTCTCCTTGGTTAGTTTCCATCATCCATTGCTTCTTGTCCTGCCTTCTGGTACTTTGGAGAATAGCTTGACTCCCTCTTCTTTGGGGCAGCCCCTGAGATACTGGAACGCTGCTATCATGTCCCCCCTCGTCCTTCTCTTCATTAGACTAGACATACCCAATTCCAGCAGCCGTTCCTTATATGCTTTAGCCTCCAGTCCCCTAATCATCTTTGTTGCTCTTCTCTGCCCTCTTTCTAGAGTCTCAACATCTTTTTTACATCGTGGTGACCAAAACTGGATGCAGTATTCCAGGTGTGGTTTTACCAAGGCATTATAAAATGGTATTAACACTTTATGCGATCTTGATTCTATCCCTCTGCAACCTAGCACTGTGTTGGCTTTTTCGTCTGCTGCAGCACACGGCTGGCTCCTATTTTAAGTGATTGTCTACTAGGACAGGGCTTTTCAACCTTTTTACCGATTGTACCACTTTTAGGATAGGGCAATATTCGAGTACCACCTAGCAAGGTGTCAAAAACGTGATGACAAAAAAAAAAACCTGTTCAAAGTTGCAATTGCACTGAAATGACTTATGACCATTTTTCACACTTATGACCATTGCAGCATGCCCAGAGTCATGTGATTTATATTTGGATACTTGGCAACTGATTCATATTTATGATGGTCACAGTGTCCCAGGGTCATGTGATCTCCTTTTTCAGCCTTTTGACAAGCAAAGTCAATGGCAGGGCTGCTGGTGGCCATGTGCTAAGTTCCCTCCCTCCCTCCTTCCCTGGCTCCCTCTTTCTCATGCCCACCTCCTTCTGAAGGAAGAATTTGAACCCCCCCCCATATTTTCTCTCTTCCATATATTCATCAAACAAGGAAAAGCCTCCAGAAACAGAAAAGACAAACTGCTGAGTGAACTAGCTTAAAAAGGCACATTCCCCTTTAAGAATTAGCTACTGGCTAGAAAGGAAAGTAAGGAGCCGGCAGCCGGCAGTTAAGGAAGAAAAAAAATGTAGGAAGTATTGACTGCCAGCTAAGGCAGCCTCCCCAAATGGCTCCATTCATAAGTAAAGGAATCTATAGGAAAAATCCATTCAGGAGAAAAATACTTGCAGCAAAACTTACAGCTAACAATAGCAGAGCAATAGAAGCTAACAGGAGACATCAGCCAAATAGAAATTGCCAAACACTCCTTAAGAACACAAAGCCCACATTGCACAAATCCCAGAACTTCAAAGTCACAAAAGCACATAAGAATCCTTCCACTCTCCATCTCCCTCCCTCCCTCCTTCTCTCCTCCATGCCTCTGCAGCTCCAGAGGACTCTCTCACTGTAAGTCCTTGCCTGTGCTGGCTCTTTCTCTCCCTCACTACACTTGGCTAGGCAGGGCTGCGTACCACCTGCCACTTGTTAATGTACCACAAGTGGTACGCGTACCACAGGTTGAAAAGCCCTGGACTAGGACTCCGAGATCCCTCTCACAGTTACTACTATTGAGCCAGGTTTCACCCTAATCTGTACCTGTTTTCCTTGCCTAGGTGTAAAACCTTACTTTTCTCTGCCTTGAGTTTCATTTTCCAGGATTGATTTTTTTCCCCAAACTGGAAGGAGATGGCAATTTGGAAGGAGATTGAATGAGTTTACCTTATGATACCGGTGCAGTTCCAACGCTTGACTTTCAGACAGGAGCAAAACTGCTATAAGCTGTAAAATAAGGGCACACACTCAGTTGTAGCTCAAGGTTGGCACTTCAGAGGAAATCGAGGTATTAATTTCCCCCTAGCAATCCTCAGCCTCATTACTCAATCTGACATAACATCCATTCAACCAAAGATTTCAGAAATGTACACCGTGTCTTGGCAGATATAAATTCCGTTGCTAGCAGATGCAGGTCTGCATCTCAAAGGACGACCACGATTGAGTCCTAAATTTTGTGGGTTCAGTGAGACATTGGTTAAGCGGGTTTTGCCCCCCCCATTTACGACATTTCTTGCCTCAATTGTTAAGTGAATCCCTGCGGTGGTTAAGTTAGTAACCCGGGTGTTAAGTGAATCCGGAGCTTCCCCCATCGACTTTGCTTGTCAGAAGGCCGTGAAAGGGGATCAGGTGAACCCAGGACCCTGCGACCGTCGTAAGTGCGAACCGGTTGCCAAGTGTCCGAATTTTGATCCCGTGACTGCTGCAAAGATTGTCACTGTGAAAAAGGGATCGTAGGTCATTTTATTCAGGGTCATTTGAACGGTCGCTAAATAAAGTATTGCAAGTCAAAAATGTCTATGGAGATTCTCCGTCCTCCAGGTCAGAGTTATCTCAAAGGTGCTTTTTTTCAGGAGGCAAATAGACTTTCCTGTTTTTCTTTGAAGACGTTTCGCTTCTCATCCAAGAAGCTTCTTCAGCTCTGACTGGATGGTGGGGAAATGGAAGGATTTATACTCCTTGCAGAAAAACTGGTCATTTGCATTCTTTTTAGAGGGTCGTTGAGGCCACTTGGAGGTTTACCTGTGTCCTCAGGGCCACCTGAGTAGGGGTGCAAATGGGCGTGGAGCCTTCTGGGAACTGCTGAAAAGACTCTGTTGTGGAGTTGTGCTTCCTGCAGGATGTTTCCGCCGTTCCAAGAAGGCTCCACGCCCATTTGCACACCTGCGCAGGTGACCCTGAGGATAGAGGCCTTTATGAACGCAAGCAGACAGCCTCTGCCCGTTGAGCATTAGTCTTCCCACCTTAGATCTTTCACACAATCACACAGCCACACTTTCCACACTTTGCTTGGGCAACATCTCCTTCATTGTCTCTTGGGAGAAGTCTGTAGTCGAAGAAAGGTTGGACTCACAATTAAGAAAGAAAGGTAGGAGAACACGATCACGGCCAGAAAGAGGAGGAAAGATGACCAGTGAAACCAGTAGCCTAAATGTATAAAGCTGTACCTAAAAAAAAGGCAACACGGAACAGGGATATTTAGATAAAGAATTCATTGTCAAGCCTGAAATGACAAAACGGGGACTCGGTTTCATTTCTACTTCCCAAGCAGAATAACAGAGTTGGGAGGGACCCTGGAGGTCTTCTAGTCCAACCCCCTGCTCAAGCAGGAGACCCCGTACTATCCAGACAAACGGTTGTCCAATCTCCAGGTTGGACACAATTTGAGCCCAAAATTCCTTTGGTTAAATGAGACATGTGTTAAGTGCCCCAATTTACGACCTTTCTTGCCTCCGTTGTTAAGCAAATCACTGCAGTTGATTAAAGTTAGTAAGCCGGCTGTCAAGTGCATCTGGCTTCCCCAGTGCCTTTGCTTGTCAGGAGGCCGCAAAAGGGGATAATATAATAATAATATTATAATAATAAAGTTGGAAGGGACCTTGGAGGTCATCTAGTCCAACCCCCTGCCTCAGGCAGGAAACCCTTTACCCTTTCAGACAAATGGCCGTCCAGTCTCTTTTTAAAAACTTCCAGTGTTGGAGCATGCACCGCTTCTGGAGGCAGGTTGTTCCACTGGTGAATTGTTAATTAATGAATTGGATCGTGTGATCTTGGGACACAGCAACGGTCATAAGTATGAACCAGTGGCCAAGCATCTGAAATCTGATCACATGGTCCTGGGGATGCTGCAAAGGTTGTAACTGTGAAAAACGACCATGCGTCATTTTTCATTGCCGTTGTAACTTTGAACGGTCACTAAAGGGACCGTCGTAAGTCGAGGACTCCCTGTACGAGCAATAAGAGTCTTTGGACACTTACCAGTCAAAGCTATTGTAGTCGTTCTTTGATTCTCCCCACATATAGAGAAAGACAAAGGAAGAGCTGAATGTCAAAACCAAGAGCGTAAAATACATGCATTCTCCCTAATAAGTAAAAATTGGAGAGAAAGGGATCACATTTAGGCTTCAGTAGGAATTTCAGTGCTACCTGAAGTGTAGGCTGAGAATTTAGACTTTGCTTCAGTTTCCCAGGGTTGCTCCAACCTGCCTCGGTCTACCTTCATAAAAAGCAAAAAAAAAAAAAAAGCAAGCAAAAGGCCCATTTACACACTAAGCAGAAGGGGGATAAAATCACATTCACTAAACGCTCAACTTCACGAACCATTGTAGGTGGAAAGGGTGTCCTTTAAATCCAGCTGTCTGTTAAATCCAAATGTCCGTTAAATCCAAGTGTCCATTAAACCCAAGTGTCCGTTAAATCCAAACTAATGCAATTGATTTAATTCATATTAGTTGTAATTATGTAAAATGGGCATCATTTGCAATAGGGTCATGTTACGAAGGATAGGGAAAAAAAATTACATTACATAATGATGCAAATACCGTGTTTCCCCGAAGGTAAGGCCTACACCAACAATAAGCCCTAGCTTGATTTTTGGGGGTGGGGCTAATATAAGCCCTACCCTGAAAATAAGCCCTAGTTTTGGGGCGAGGCACACACCTAAAAATCAAGCTAGGGCGGGGATGGGGGTGTGGAGCTGCAAGACCTCAATCCATAGCTTGGTACTCGGCTGCTTAGGCCTTCTGGAAAGACCTGATTGCAAAATGCAGGCCCGAATGCAGCTGCAGAAGTTCGGCCCCAGAAGAAGTGGACCGGCTGGGTAGGGCTATCAGTGCCGGAGGTGAAGTAAGGCCTACCCTGAATATAAAATCTGGTGCCTCTTTTGGAGGCAAAAAAAAAAAGACCCGGTCTTATTTTTGGGGAAACATGGTAGCATAAATTGTATCGGTTATCTGGATTACTTTGGAAACAATAGTTTGTCCAGTGTTGAGCGGCGAAGCTTGAATTAAACCCTTTGTCTGTTGCATCCAATGTCTATGGAATGAAGTTGCTGAGAATTGAGGCTTTACTGTTTCTGAATTTGCTAAGTAATTAACATTTATATTCTGGCTTCCCCCATTGATGTTGCTCGTCAGAATGTCACAAAAGGGGATCATATGACCTCGGGACCCTGCGACCGTCATAAATATGAGTCAGTAGCCAAGCGTCTGAATTTTGATCCTGTGACCTTGGGGAAGCTGCAACGGTCGTAAGTGTGAAAAATGGTCACAAGTCCCTTTTTTTGTTGCCGTTGTAACTTTGGTCATTAAGCAAACTGTGGTAAGTCGAGAACTACCTGTAATTTATTAAGCTGTCCTCTCAGATCCCTTCCAATTCTGTTATTCTGTATTTACCAACTATCGGAACTTGGATATTTTGCTATTTGTTTGTTTCTTTTGCACCGGTCATTGACATTACTAAAGTTTGTTCTGTCCTATTGCAGGTTCAAATGCAGAAATAAACTCAGATTTCCAACAGGATTGATCTTGCGGGATCACAGAAATCCATCATTTGTTTCTCGATGGCGGTCGTTTCGTTCGATCCTGGGGAAGCCCTCCGATCTGACAGGAGAATGGCTAGTGCACGGGTCGGCAACCCGCAGCTCCGGAGCCGCATGTGGCTCTTTGAGCCTTCTCCTGTGGCTCCCAGCCTCCTCCGCCATTTGTAGAGAGAGAGACAGAGACAGAGAGAGGCACTTGCGCTTCCCTTCTCCCTCCCTCCCCCCTCCCTCTCCCTCTCCCTCTCTCTCTCTCTCTCTCTCTCTCTCTCTCTCTGTGTATGTAAAAAAGAGAGTGGCCTCACACTGTTCTCAAACAAGCTGACAAGCTTATTGGGCGGGGCTCCTCCCTTTGCTGCATCTCAGCAGGAAGCAGAAGAAAGCAGCAAGCAGCAGCTCTCTCTCTCTCTCTCTCTTTCTCACTCTCTCTCTCTCTCTCTCTCTCTCTCTCTCTCTTTTTGCGGCTCCCAGTGTTTTCTTTTCTCTGGGAAACGGGTCAAAGTGGCTCTTTGAGTGTTTAAGGTTGCCGACCCCTGGCTACCTGCAACCGAAATCCAGGAGCACCATGAATAAGAACATCGGTGAACAGCGTGCTTGGAACTGGTGAGAGTATCGATCTTCTCTCTTCTATCTTTTAAACTGAATCCTTGGGAAAGACCCCAAGCAAATAAAACCTCCAAAGTGAAGGGGGGGACTGAGATATTGGAACACTGCTATCATGTTGTCCCCCTCGGTCCTCTCTTCATTAAACTAGAAACCCCTCCAGCAACCGTCCTCATATGCTTTAGCCTCCAATCCCCTATCATCTTTGTTGGCTCTCTCTTGCACTCTTTTCCCAGAGTCTCACACTCTTTTTTTTAACATCGTGGTGACCAAAACTGGATCATTATTCCAAGTGTGGCCTTACCATGCATTGTACAGTGGTATTAATTCTTCACGGGATCTTGATTCTTATCCCTCTGTAATTGCAGCCTAGCACTGTGTTGACTTTTGGACAGCTGCAAAGAAGCACACGGCTGGCTCATATTTAAGGGATTGTCCACTAGGACTCCGAGATCCTTCTCATAGTTACTACTATTGAGCAAAGTACCCCCTATACTATACCTGTACATTTGGTTTTTCTTGCCTAAATGTAGAACCTTGCTTTTTTCACCATTGAATTTCATTTTGTTAGATAGCGCCCAGTGTTCAAGTCTGTCCAGATCCTCCTGTATCTTAAGCCTGTCTTCTGGAGTGTTGGCTATTTCTGCCAGCTTGGTGTCGTCTGCAAATTTGATGATTTCCCCATCTATCCCCTCGTCCAAATCGTTGATGAAGATGTTGAAGAGCACTGGGCCCAGAACAGAGCCCTGGGGCACCCCACTACACACTTCCCTCCATGTAGATGCGGTTCCATGGAGGACCACACGCTGAGTACGGCCAGTCAGCCAGCTACAGATCCATCTGGTGGTGATGCTGTCTAACCCACATTTTTCTATCTTATCAAGTAGTAGGTTGTGATCTACTTTATCAAATGCCTTACTGAAGTCCAAGTAAATTATATCCACAGTATTCCTCTGATCCACTAATTTTGTCATTTGGTCAAAAAATGCAATAAGATTTGTCTAGCATGATCTGTTTTTGACAAACCCATGTTGGCTTTTAGTAGTGATTTTGTTTGCCTCTAGATGTTCACTGATTCGTTGTTTGATTATCTTTTCCAGAATCTTCCCAGGTATTGAGGTCAGGCTGATAGATCTGTAGTTTCCTGGGTCCATTTTTTTCCCTTTTTTGAAGATGGGAACTACATCAGCTCTTTTCCAGTCCTCCGGTAGTTCCCCAGTGCTCCAGGATCTTTGAAAAATATAGTTCAATGGTTCTGAGATCACATCTGCCAGTTCCTTGAGAACCCTGGGGTGTACTCCATCTGGTCCTGGTGATTTGAACTCGTCTAGGCTGGACAGGTGCTCACTTATCGTTTTCTTGCCTATCTTAACTTGCGTTTCTATTCTGTTTTTTATGGCACTATTTTTGGTAGGCTGGTCTGTTTTTTCCCTTTGTGTAAAGACTGATGCAAAAAACGAGTTAAATAGTTCTGCTTTCTCCCTGTTGCTTGTCACCTTCTTACCACTTTCACCCACTAATGGACCAATCATTTCCTTCACTTTTTTCTTGTTTTTTACATGTTGAAAGAAGCTTTTTTTTGTTATTTTTTGACTTTGGTCGCAAGCCTTAGTTCATTTTGAGCCTTAGCTTTCCTCACTTCATCTTTGCAGGCTCGGGCTATTTGCTGATATTCTGACTTAGTTATGTGTCCCTCTTTCCACTTTCTATACTTGTCCTTTTTATCTTTCAATTTACCAGAGAATTCTTTATGCAGCTATGCTGGTTTCTTTTGAGAGCTGTTATTTTTCCTCTTTGTTGGTATTGTGCTAGACTGGGCTTTTATTATCTCACTTTTCAAAATTTCCCAAGCTTCTTGAGTTGTTTTCCCCTTGAGGATTCTCATCCATGGAATCCTTCCCAAACCCTCTCTAAGTTTATTGAAATTAGCTCTCTTAAAGTCCAAGACTCTAGTTTGACTCTGTTTTATTGCTTGTGCTTCCATAATGTTGAATTCCAATATTGCATGATCACTTCCTCCCAAGGTTCCTGTGGCTTCCACACCTTCTATCATTTTGCCTTTGTTAGTGAGAATTAGATCCAAAATGGCTAATCCCCTAGTTCCCTTCTCTACTTTTTGGGAGACAAAGTTGTCTGCTAGGTTTGCAAGGAATCTGTTTGATCTTCCACTTGGTGCAGAGTTTGTCTCCCAGCTGATGTCAGGGTAGTTAAAGTCCCCCATTACTATTGTGATGTGCTTCCTACATACCTTAGTTAGCTGACTAGCAAAAAGTTCATCTATTTCCTATGTTTGGTTGGGTGGCCTGTAGTATACACCTATGGCAATGTCATTCCCCCCCCCTTTTTATATTGACCCAAATGCATTCAAGACAGTTTTCATCATTGTTGTGCTCTATTTCTGTAGAGATGTAGTTATTTCTTACATATAGAGCAACTCCTCCTCCTCTTTTATTTGGTCTGTTTCTTTTAAATAATTTAAATCCCTCTAGCTGTGTGTTCCATTTGTGGGTTTCATCCCACCATGTTTCCGTAATGGCAACAATATCATATCTGCCCTCATTAACCTGAATTTCTAGTTCACCCTGTTTGCTGTTCATACTCTGTGCGTTGGTGTATAGACATTTGAGTCCTTTATGACTGACCCTGTGTTTACTTTCTACGTGACCTGTGTGGTGCCTGAGTTCCCCTATTGTCCTACCTCCTATTTGGTTAGTGCACTTTGTGTGGCACTCGCTGTTAGAAGCTTGATTTTGCTTGACAGCAAGGTTGATATTCTTGTCCACACACACATCTATGTTATATGCACTGATAGCCCTATAATTTTTAGATTGTCGGGGACAGGGATGTTCTGTATCAATTAACTCACTGTCCCCGCTGTTTAGTTTAAATATTCCTCCAGAAAATCTGTGAATTTATAGCCGAGTAATAATTATAATTTTGAAAACCCAAGTTTTTTGCACCCCCTGGAATATCATCTCGCACCCCTGGTTGGGAACCCCTGCCTTATAGGGTTTTGATGAAATGATAAAAATATATATAACAATAATCATTTTTTGTCTGAAAAAATTGGAAAATGAGAAATCCATCATTTGTTTCTGCAGAGCAGGCTGCAACTTTTCCGTGCAGCTGTTGTAACTCTGAATGGTCACTAAATGAAATGCAGTAAGTAGAGGGCTACCTGTAGTCTGGTCAATAGCAGTTTACACCCACTTTGCCCCTTTGACGGAACTGCTAATCCCATCCTCCTTAGAGCTGTGTAGACCCGCCAAGGAAGCATCACACAGAGGGACATGTCATTGTACCTTATTGCAACACCAATGTCCTGGTTTAACCTTTTGGCGCTTCTTGCCCTGCCACTGGCAGCTATATAAGCCAACCAGGCAAGATACGAAGTCTTCATGTTTAGAGTTTTTGGTCAAACGTTTCTTCATTCTTTTGAGTTTCTGCAACTTGGATTGCTTGACGTGGGTCAGACGGTTCTCCATCGGTAGAACGTCCATCTGTGCAGCCTGGAAGAGGAATTCAACAAAGAGGCTGGAGAGTGATAAGAATAAGTGAAAGGGTCTTCCAAATTTAATATCGAAAGAAAAATTTAAAATCGAATCTGTCGCAGTGGAAAACGACTAAGTGGAGAAAGAAGCATACCAAAGAAAATGGATGGGAACCAGGAAAGAGTAGCATAAAAGGAGGATGTAAGATAAACAGGTAGGCAAAATTTAGCTGGGCCCTAGAGTGGGAAAGGAAGAACACAAAGCTGTAAAAGCCGTTGCAAGAGGAAAGGGTTAGTCAGGGAAAATTCACTGAAGGAGAAAACAGGAAAGAACCTATTTTTCGAAGAAGTCATTAAAAAAAGGGGGGTCCGGAACTCAGGCAACCTGAGCATGTGCAATTAGTTGTGTTGAAAGAAAAATCTTCATCAGGGTCCAGTCCAAGCCGGGAATAATCAAAATGGAGACTGCTTTAGAAAGAAGGTTGCAGTTTATTGAAGAGCAGAGCCAGACAGAAAGATAGCTCTGGGAAAAACTGACCACATGTAGCAGGGAGTGGTGGTTTTTTATACCTTCTGGGGCTCTTGAGGTTGTTTCCTGTTCCTGTTTGAGACTTTGTATTTCCTGTGTCATGTACTTTGACCTGAGTCTGAGTGTGCCCTTTTGGTATTGGTGGGTTAATCCTATTATGTCCCCAAAGTTCATGTCTTTTAGGGTTTGGGTGGGGTATGTAGATTTTAGAAGTCTTTGTCTTCCTAATCTCATAGCTTCTAGCTTCCTGGCCCCAACCTTCCTGAATGGATTATTGAATTTGCATTTCTAAAAGCTGGCCTCTGCCTAGTTTCTGCTTGGGACTATTAAGAAAACACTTGCTTTTCTGCCTTTAAGATCTTCTCCATGATTTCTTTGGATAAATATATTCTGCCTTTTTAATATTTCCCAAAACATTTCTTTCTCTGGATTCTTCCCACAGTTGATTAATATTAACTGACACACTTGCATAAATTATCTCCTAATTTTAATGTACATGTGATGTATGATTTAGTATGCAGCAAGAAATAGATAGGAGGCGGTCGGAGAGAGTTGTGGGAAGTCAGCCCCCCAGAGAAGGAAATATTAAAAGGGCAGAAAAATATATTTCCTCAAAGGATCTTAAAGAGGCAGAAAAGCATGCCTAGTTTTTCTTAATAGCCCCAAGTCTCCCTCCCCCAAGCAGAAACCAGCTCTGTAGAAATGCAGATGTAAATGATCCAGGAAGGTTGGAGGCCCCCAGCTAGAAGCTTAGGAAGACAAAGACACCTAAAATCTATATACCCCACCCAAACTCTAAGACAGGACATAATAGGATTAACCCACAGATACCAAAGGGCACATCCAGACTCAGGTCAGAATACATGACACAGGAAATACAAAGCCTCAAACAGGAACAGGAAACAACTCCAAACAAAAGCCCCAGAGGGTATAAAAACCCACTCCCTACATGTGCTCTCTCTCCTCTTTTCTTCCAGAGCCATCTTTCTGTCTGGCTCTCCTCTTCAATAAACTGCAACCTTCTTTCTAAAGCAGTCGCCATGTTGTTTATTCCCAGCTTGGACTGAACCATGATGAAGACTTTTCCTTCAACAATTGCTCTCCTCTTCAATAAACTGCAACCTTCTTTCTAAAGCAGTCGCCATGTTGTTTATTCCCGGCTTGGACTGAACCATGATGAAGACTTTTCTTTCTACAGAGTGTAACGTCATAGCACTTCAGCCAATGGGGAATGAGGAGGGATGTGGCGGCCGGGAAAGGATTGTATAAAGACGGGAATATTTTAGGTTGGAACTTTGGGGAGAGCCAAGTTTGATAGCTTCTCTCCCCGCTTATTGCAATAAACGAAACAAAAGGCCTTCACCGTGTCTCGGCAGGTTATTGGTCAGGCGAGCTTGCCTCTGGTCACGAAGGAAAGTAGCCAGGAGCACATAACAAGAGGAATGGAGAAGAGACACACCGGTCATCCCCTAACCAGAGGCTCTCCAATCTTGGCAACTTCAAGACTAGGGGACTTCAACTCCCAGAATTCCTGCAGTGCCGGCTGAGGAATTCTGGGAGTTGAAGTCCACAAATCTTAAAAGTTGCCAAGTTTGGAGAGGCCTGTGTTTAGATAGGTAGGTAGGTGGCCCAAAGATGCTTTTTCACGAGGCAACTGGACTTTCTTGTTCTTCTTTGAAGACGGTAAGTAGGTAGGGGCCACAAAGAAGAAGAAGAGGGTCAACCTCTTCTCCAAAGCGCCTGAAGGAAGGACAAGACGCAACGGATGGAAACTCATCAAGGGGAGAAGCAACCTAGAACTAAGGAGAAACTTCCTGACAGTTAGAACAATTAATCAGTGGAACAACCTGCCTCCAGGAGTTGTGGGTGCTCCATCACTGGAAGTTTTTAAGAAGAGACTGGACAGCCATTTGTCTGAAATGGTATAGGGCTACCTGCCTGAGCAGGGGGTTGGACTAGATGACTTCTAAGGTCCCTTCCAGCTCTATTCTGATGGATTGGGAGCTGGCAGTTCCCAATTTAAATTTAAATTTAACTCCGGTGCCTGAGTTTTATGGGCAACAATATAGGTACATATATTTTCAAATAAAAGAAAACAAGAATATATGCAAACAAAAATGAAAACAATGAAGTTAAAACAACCAGCGGAACAACCTGCCTCCAGAAGCTGTGGATGCTCCAACACTGGAAGTTTTTAAGAAGAGACTGGACAGCCATTTGTCTGAAATGGCATAGGGTTTCCTGCCTGAGCAGGGGGTTGGACTAGATGACCTCCAAGGTCCCTTCCAACATTATTATTATTATTGTTGTTGTTGTCATTATTATTGAAAGAATGAAATGAAAAATGACAGAAACTGAAAAAGTTAAATTAGTCTCATTTCAAAGACACAGGCAAACAAAAATAAAAAACAACAACAGATGAAATAAGGAAATGAAACGACAGAAACAAGAAAGAAGTTAAATTGGTCTCGTTCCCATTGTTGATTCAGGAAAAGAAATGTAAAAACAGACAATGAAATGAAATGAAAGGATGAAAAAAATGAAATGAAAGAAAGAGGAAAAGAAGTAAATGGCTTTGGCAGTTCCGAATCATAATTTGCCTTTTTCTCTCTCTCTCTCTCTCTGACAGAAGCAGAACCCAGATATGTTTTAAACCAGAAATAAAAACATTTGATTTTATAAAATCAGCTTCTGAGTTTGCTTTCCTTTAAAGCCAGGCCCTCCTACCTCTTCCGCTCAGCTTATCTCTGGTGAGAAATTCCGCTTTTCTGTTTCCACAAGATTTCTGGATAAACGTAACTGCCATAGAACTTTTCATGCTCCAATGTTCTTTTTGTTGATATTCCTTGCTGCTTTTCAGGTCAAAAAATCAGATCCCGACGTCCATCTCCCGGAATCACATCAGAATTTCTTTTCTACCTACGTGAAACTATGCAGGTAGTCCTCAATTTACAACTGTTTGTTTAGTGACCGTTCAAAGTTACAACAGCCCTAAAAAAAGTGACTTATTATGACCTTTTTTCCACACTTACGGCCGTTGCAGCATCACCACGGTCACATAATCAAAATTCAGACATTTGGCAACTGGTTCATATTTACGACGGCGGCAGCATCCCGGGGGTCACGTGATCCCCTTTTGCGACCTCCAGACAAGCAAAGTCAACGGGGAAGCCGGATTCACTTAACAACCCTGTTCACAAATTTAACAACTGCAGTGATTCACTTAATAGCTGAGTGAAAAAAAGATCGTAAAATAGAGCAAAACTCAATCAACGTCTCACTTAATGACATAAATATTGGGCTCAATTGTGGCCGTACGTCGAGGACTATCTGTATTGCTCTGGGATTATGTTTTATTTTTCTGAGCGATTTACCCTTTTTTTCTCCTTAGTTTCTTCCTTTGGAACTCCAAATTGAGATGGGGAGAAGCTAATTCACTTTAAATTGTAATGGGAACCAAGCGTGTTTGTAATAATAATAATAATAATAATAATAATAATAATAATAATAATAATAATAATAATAATAATAATAATAATAATAATAATAATAATAATAATAATAATAATAATAATAATAATAATAATAATAATAATAATGTTGGAAGGGACCTTGGAGGTCATCTAGTCCAACCCCCTGCTCAGGCAAGAAACCCTATACCATTTCAGACAAATGGCTGTCCAGTCTCTTCTTAAAAACTTCCAGTGTTGGAGTATTCACCGCTTCTGGAGGCAGGTTGTTCCACTGGTTAATTGTCCTCACTGTCAGGAAGTTTCTCCTCAGTTCCAAGTTGCTTCTCTCCTTGACTAGTTTCCATCCATTACTTCTTGTCCTGCCCTCAGGCGCCTTGGAGAATAGCTTGACTCCCTCTTCTTTGGGGCAGCCCCTGAGATATTGGAAGGCTGCTATCCTGTCCCCCCTCGCCCTTCTCTTCATTAAACTAGACATACCCAATTCCTGCAACCGTTCCTTGTATGTTTTAGCCTCCAGTCCCCTGATCATCCTTGTTGCTCTTCTCTGCACTCTTTCTAGAGTCTCAACGTCTTTTTTACATCGTGGTGACCAAAACTGGATGCCGTATTCCTGTCTGCTCTTCCAGAGACTTCAGCCTGTTGGACATATTTGTGTTGAATCCTGTTTTAAATATTTCCTCCTGGTGGTTAACATGGAATCAAAGGCACATTGTGCAATTTTAAAAGGGTGAATTGGGCTAAAAAAAAATTGCCTTTATTGGAACAAAGGAGGAGGACAAGCAGGGGGCAGGAAGACAAATGGAACTCTGTCTGCTAATGGTTCACCATCCAAGGTCTTTCTGGGACACTAAATTTGTCGTAACCTTTGAAAGATGTGTTGCTCATCCTTTGATAGAAAAAAAATACTTGGGATGTCCACCCTCACTGCGTCATCTTCATCATCATTGTGGTTCATGTATGGTCAGCAAGAGTTTTAAACTGGATGTTTATCTACCTACCCAAAGACCTGGGATAGGCAGATTTCCTAGTTTGATGGTTTTAAAGGGACGGTTGCAGGATGTCAGCTGCTCCAAGTAAAGCTGCCTTTTGCAATTGACCGACAGGGATTTTGTCAATGCCGATGGTGTTCCAGATGTTTGCATCCAAAGCACCTATCGTTATTGGTACTATTTTTGCTTCTTCTTCTTTTTTGCTACAGACATTCTACTTCTAATTGAATTTTGTGATTTTGTCCAGTTCTTTCTTTTCTGTTCTGCTGTCTCCAGGCACTGCCACGTCCACTATCCAGACTTTTTTGTCTTTCTTACTGACCATTGTTCAGTTTGGGGGTGCTACATGACAGGTGCTTTATCTGTTTGAATTCTAAAGTCCCAGAGCACTTTGACTTCTTCCTTTTGGGGTCTCTGCAGTTCTTGCTTGCAGGCATTTCCTGCAGATGCTTTTTTTTCTTTTCTTCCAAAAGGCAACTGGACTTGGACTAGTGTTCCACACCCATTTGCACTATTCACTATTATCTGAGGATACAGATAAACCTCCAGCAGCCTCAACGACTCTCAGAGAGAGTACTAACGGCCAGATGACTGCGAGGAATATAAATCCTTCCATCCTCCACCATTCAGTCAGAACTGAAGAAGCTTCCTGGATGAGAAGCGAAATGTATTCAAGAAAAAAAAAAGAAAGTCGAGTTGCCTTTTTTGGGGAAAAAAAAAAGATATTCCCTGCAGATCTTCCAATGCACCATTGTTGCTGTTTTGTCATGCTGTTATTTGTGTCAGTCGGTGCAATTATTTTAAAAAGTGGGGGGGGGGGTTTCTCCTGTCATAGCCAAATATGAATATAAATGATCTTGAGGGGTCCTCGGTGTTCTCTGGGCTTGGTAGTTTTCTTGCGGATGTTTCATGACCCAATTAGGGAACATCATCAGTGCTAGAGGTCGATGGGGTTTGTGGAGAGGAGGAGGAGGAAGGGGAGAGAAGGAGGGGGGAGGAGGAGGAGGAGGAGGAGGAAGAGAGGAGAGGTGGACGACTGTGGGATCCTTGGTGCTCTCTGAGCTTGATTGTTTTCTTGCAGACGTTTCCTGACCCAACTAGGGAACATCATCAGTGCTAGAAGTCGATGGGGTTTGTGGAGAGGAGGAGGAAGGGGAGAGAAGGAGGGGGAGGATGAGAAGAGGAGGAGGAGAAGAGGAGGAGGAGGCGGAGGATGAAGGAGGAAAAGGAGGAGGAGGAGAGGAGAGGTGGACTACTATGGGATCCTTGGTGCTCTCTGAGCTTGATTGTTTTCTTGCAGACATTTCATGACCCAACTAGGGAACATCGTCAGTGCTAGAAGGGAAGGGGTTTGTGGAGAGGAGGAGGAGGAAGGGGGGGAGAAGGAGGGGGGAGGAAGAGGAGAGGAGAAGGAGGAGGAGGAGGGAGGAGAGGAGGATGACTGTGGGATCCTTGGTGCTCTGAGCTTGATTGTTTTCTTGCAGACATTTCATGACCCAACTAGGGAACGTCATCAGTGCTAGAAGGGAGGAGGAGGAGGAGGAGGAGGAGGAGGAGGAGGAGGACTGTAGGGTTCTGGGTGAGCCCGATTGTTTTTTTGCAGACGTTTCATGACCCAAACTTGATAACATCATCAATTAACATCATAACTGATGATGTTACAGCCAAGCTCAGAGGGCACTAAGGACCCCACCTTTCAACCCTCAGCTACAAATATTCTCCTTCATCGATAAATGGTCTTGTAAGGGCCAGCAGCTACCCGAAGAACTTGAGGTTCCAAGGGGGCAAATCAGGAGACTCAAGCGGAGGCTTCCAGGTCAAACAGAACTTTATCTGGCCAAATAAAGTTGTTGGGTGGAGCACTGCCTGAAACACCGGCAGCTGCATTCAGAAGTGCCACTGGTCAGGTAGGCACTTCTATTTATATACGGATAACGACCAATCACAAGGTGGCACTTGTTGGCACACAGAATGTCAACCAATCATCTTTCATTACTTTCCCGCTCTTTCCCCCTGTCTCTGGGTCTGGGCACGTGATCTTCCTGCCGTCACAAAATGGCGTCCCTCAGGCAAGCACCGTGTGCAGAAGCAAAATGGCGGTCATTATGCTAAAAACAAGAACAACCTTTTGCAGGATGCCTATACAGTCTTTCATCAAACAACTAAATTATCTACGAGACCCACCATCTCGTAGTGCACCCTCCCTTAAAATATATATATATATATCTTGCAAACTAACCGTGATGTGCAAGTTGCAGCATCCCATCTTCCGGCTTGGACAAAGGGATCGTGGCTTATGAAATGATAAGGATGAACACATTACATTCACCAGAAGCGGTGAATGCTCCAACACTGGAAGTTTTTAAGAAGAGACTGGACAGCCATTTGTCTGATATGGTATAGGGCAGGGGTAGGCAACCTCGGCTCTTTTATGACTCATGGACTTCAACTCCCTAGCTGACTCGGGAATTCTGGGAGTTGAAGTCCATGAGTCATAAAAGAGCTGAGGTTGCCTATAGGGCTTCCTGCCTGAACATGGGTTGGACTAGATGATCGCCAAGTTCCCTTCCAACTTTATCATCATCATGATCATGATCATGATCATCATGATCATGATCATCATCATCATCATCATCATCACCACCACCACCATTATTATTATTATTATTATTATTATTATTATTATTATTATTATTATTATTATTATTATTATTATTATTATTATTATTATTATTATTATTATTATTATTATTATTATTATTATTCCCAAGCGATGCACGTCGTAAAACTGCACCAGAGGACAAAGATATATATTTTTTATTGTTGAAATTAAGGAAATACATTCCGTTCCCTGAGCTAGAAAGAGAATGGCTCCTTTCTTATTTGCTAGCCTTTCTACCGTTTTCCACGGCGTTCTGGCTCAAAACGGCTGCAAGCCACTCTGCCTCCAGGCAGGGTACGGGGACAAGGTTTTGGACACCCACTTGAGGCTGTCAGTCAAGGTCAGCAGGTGGTTCCTGCCCGCCAAGTCTTGGCCAAACAGGAAGAGCAACAAGTGTGAAAATCCCAGGCCGAGCGTCATCGCCACCAGCACCCATGTCCCTCTGGATAGGAGGAAGAAGAAGGACTTTTCAAGCCCTCGGGAGTCCTGCTTCAGCTTGGCCTGCACCATCTCTTGCAGGAGAGAAGGACCTTCCAGGCCAGGGTCCATCTTCAACCTGCTGAAGGAGGACAGTTCCAGCTGCTCCTCCAGAGAGAGGACCTGATTTTCCAGCGCGTTGCAGATCTCCTCCAGCTCCACCACCGTCCGGGCCAGCTCGGCAGACTGCTTCTTCTCGTCCTCATATTGATGCTTGGCCGTTTCGATTTTGGCCTCCAGCTGTTTGAAGTAGCCCACGATGTGCTCCATCACCTGCTTGATATGCAGAATTCCCTGGTCCCGGCTATCCTTGGACTCCTGAAACCTGACGAGCTGGTTGGAGACGGTCTCGATTCTGGAGCAGAGGACCTTGTTGGTCTCTGCCAAGGTCTGGTTTTGGGCCTCCAGGGATGCCCTTGCGTCTTCCCGGTCTTGGAGCATCTCCTGCAGCTCTTCCTCTTCCTTCTCCAGGTCCTCCACGATGGTTTTGAAGCAGCTGACTTTCTCCTCCAAGCTCTTGTTCTCCTCGTTCATGCGCTTGATCTCCTTCACGATCTCCTGGTTTTCAAGGTCGAGGTTGGCGGCTTTCTCTCTTAGGTCCCAGATCTCCTTCTTTAAGGCCTCCTGGGTGTCCATCAGGTGGGAGGCTTCAGATTTCTCCATGGTGTGGGGCGGAAGGGCTCGAATCCAGCCCTGCTCCTCTGAGTTCACTGCTGAGGAACGAGCAAAGGGAGAGTAAGCCAGGAGCAATCATCATGTTCTTAGCGTATCCCACCTGTTTTTGAATATTTTCATAGGGGCGGTCATGGCAGGTGACAGCAGCCTAACCCAATTTAGCCAGTCTCCCCAGATTAAGTTGATTCTGGGATGGGAGACCACTAGGAAAGATCTCCCAATCCCGGCAGAAGAAGATTTAATTTAGACCACGCTGTATCTCTGACCAGAAATGTGAGTGATAGGGGAGACTGGAGGAAGAACCTCAAACTAGCCAATGGCTGGACAACCAACAGCTGAGCCTGCACAAGGAATCCAGGTGTGTGGCAAACCTCCCAGAGGTGACCATCCCTAATTTCTTGGGCTGTAAAGGCGAGGGGGGGGGAGATGTCTTTCACACTTGCGAGATTTTGTGAATGGAAGCAAGAAAGTTAGAGCTAGCACTTTGGGGTGTGCTTCTTTACAGAGAATAGAATAGAATAGAATAGAATAGAATGGAATAGTATAGAATAGAACAGGAAAGAATAGAACAGAACAGGAAAGAATAGAATAGAATAGAATAAATAGAATAGAATAGAATAGAATAGAATAGAATAGAATAGAATAGAATAGAATAGAATAGAATAGAATGGAATGGAATGGAATGGAATGGAATGGAATGGAATGGAATAGAAATAGAAATAGAAATAGAAATAGAAATAGAAATACAGAATAAAGTAGAGTAGAGTAGAGTAGAGTAGAGTAGAGTAGAGTAGAGTAGAATAGAATAGAATAGAATAGAACAGGAAAGAATAGAACAGAACAGGAAAGAATAGAATAGAATAGAATAGAATAGAATAGAATAGAATAGAATAGAATAGAATAGAATAGAATAGAATAGAATAGAATAGAATGGAATGGAATGGAATGGAATGGAATGGAACGGAACGGAACGGAACGGAACGGAATAGAATAGAATAGAATAGAATAATAATAATAATTAGACTAGACTAGACTAGACTAGACTAGGATAGGATAGGATAGGATAGGGTAGGGTAGGGTAGGGTAGAATAGGATAGGATAGGATAGGATAGGTTAACAGAGTTGGGACCTTGTGGGTCATCTAGTCCAACCCCCCGCCCAAGCAGGAGACCCCCCCACACCATTTCTGACAGATGGCAGTCCAGTCTCTTCTTGAAAGCTTCCACCGATGGAGCTCCCACAACATCTGAAGGCAATCTGTTCCATTGGTCGATTGTTCTCATGTCAGGAAATTTCTCCTTATTGCTAGGTTGAATCTCTCCTTGATATAAGGAGAAATTTTCTGACAGTCTATTCAACGTATTTCTTCACAGGCTAGCGTGTCTTCTGCAGTTTCTATAAAAACAATAGGCCCTTTCCCCCACAGTCCTAAAGTCCAGTTAATAAAATCAGTGAAAGAGCAATTCCCACCCAATAGTCCGTCTTCCTTTGAACTACAAGACCCCACGGTGTGCTCAGCCTTGGGAAATGCTGACTGTAAAAGAGGTTCAATCAATAATGTTCTTCAGAATCATCATGCAAGGTTCTTGATGGGATGCTTGTTTATTGTGGGGATCGGAGAGGCCATCATTTTGCCTACTCACCAAAGGATCCTCAATTCCCACGAGAGAGATGGCCTCTCCCAGAAAGCCCAACTGTCAGAAACTGCCTTGCATCTGATGTCACAATCCACAATCTCCAGCCAATCAGGAGCTTTTACGGACCTCATCCTTCCCGGAGGCTCTGTCACACAAAGCACAAGACACACTCACACACTCACACTCCTGGCATACCGGAGGAAGCCTTTTAGTGCAAAGTCTGTACCTTAATCGGACGTCACACACTGAAGGCTGCCCTGGGATGGGGTGATGGATTGATTGATTGACATTTAGAGACCACCCATTGAAGGGGGGCTTACAACTGAAAACGTTAAGAGGAGAATCTGTAACGTGGAGCCTCCCCCTCCAAAAAAAACCCCGGAACCACACACTGCAGAAAATGTACAATATTTATCTCAAAGATATGCTTTTTCATGAGGCAATTGGACTTTCTTGTTTTTTCTTTGAAGACGTTTCGCTTCTGCTCCAAGAAGCTTCTTCAGCTCTGACTGAATGGTGAAGGATGGAAGGATTTATACTCCTTGCGGACAGCTGGTCATTTGCCTTCTTTCAGAGAGTCTGTTGAGGCCACCTGGAGATTTACCTGCGTCCTCAGGGTCACCTGAGTGGTGCAAATGGGAGTGGAGCCTTCTTGGAACTGGAGAAAGGACCGTGTTGTAGACTGGAGATAGAGGATGTCGTATCCCTCCCCCTCTGTTGAGGGAGGGCTGTTCAATTTTTCAAAATGGAAAAATAAAGTGGACGGGACTACCACATATACTCTAGGGGGGGGGGAGTTGATTGTTTTAGGGTAAACATTTGTCACTTGCCCTTGGTGTTTGAACTGTGATGTGCCTATTTTAGGAGCGCTGTGCAGTTTCCCTGGGCTGCTTCTCTCAAGCTGGCCAAAACAAAAACACAAAAAAAACTAGGTAATTTTTATCCACTGGACTCCAATGCAACAGGTTTGGCAAGCAACAGACCCCCAATTTCTGGGGATTATCCTCAAAGGAGGCTTCCCTGTTCAAGGTTTAGCAATCACAGAGCAGCAGGGACACAGAAGTCAAAATAGTGGGTATAACCATGCTTAGTGGTTACAGCTTGTCAATAATAATAATAATAATAATAATAATAATAATAATAATAATAATAATAATAATAATAATAATAATAATAATAATAATAATAATAATAATAATAATAATAATAATAATAATAATAATAATACGATTGTGGCAAGGGTAGCACCAATAGTAATAGGCGCCTTGGGTGCAATCCCAAAAGAGCTGGAGCACCACTTGGACACCATCATTGGCATTGACAAATTCGCCATCAGTCAATTGCAAAAGGCAGCCTTACTAGGAACTGCTTCCATCCTGCGACGATATCTGTAATACCATCAAACATCCACATCTTATTGGATGGTCCTTATTAAGGACTCGATAGGTAGACAAAAATGCCAAACCCAGTCTGAACATCTGGCTGACTGTGTGATGATTTATTGTTGTTGTTGTTGTTGTTATTATCATCATCATCATTATTATTATTATTATTATTATTATTATTATTATTATTATTATTATTATTATTATTATTATTATTATTATTATTATTATTATTATTATTATTATTATTATTATTATTATTATTATTAATAGAGGAAGGGACTTTGAAGATCTAGTCCAACCCCCTGCTCAGGCAGGAAGCCCTATATCATTGCAGAGGGTTGGACTAGAACAGGGGTCCCCAACCTATGGGCCGCAGCCCACTACCGGTCCACGGCCTCTTGGCCAGCGGGCCTCAGAAATGGCTAGCCAGTGTGTGCGCACACTTCCCCCCACTCATGCTATCACCCACGGCCCCATTTGTGCATGCATGCGGGCACGAACGAGGCCATTAGCGCCAGGTGGATGTGCATGGCCCATTTGCACAGGCGCGAATGGGGCCGCTACTGCTGCACTGGTGCGCGTAGCGCCATTTGCGTGCGTGCACACGCAGGCACCAATTTGGAAGCTGCTCTCCTTCCCTCCGGGCCGCGAGCCTGGAAAGGTTGGAGACCTCTGGATTAGAAGACCTCCAAGGTCCCTTCCAGCTCTATTTTCTATTCTATTTGTCAATCCCTGTCCTGCTGTTTGAGAGCAGGCCCAGTTCTCCAACAGCCGGCTGCCATGTTGGTCTTTTGCAGGGTATGTGGTCTCCCCTGTAGCTGCAACCCCAAAGAGAGACCCCCCCCAACTCATTTCTGTGGAGAACTACCACCACCACCACCCCCACAGAGCAAAAGAGTGGGTCACCCCAACACAATTGGCCTTCTTTTATTATTGCTTTTCCTTGGAATTGGCTTCTCGTGGGGTCTCCCCTTCTTTCTTCTTCCCCGTTTTTCTGGGGGCCGAAGGGGTCTTCTTCGGGCGCGTCTGAGGGCTTTTCTCCAAGGCGTTTTGGTCCTCAAAGAGGGCCACTTCCTGGGACAGCTTCCTCAACTCCTTGTTGAGTTGATTGTTGGAATCGATCAAAGCGAACTTCAGGACTTCCAGCTGGTTGAGCTTCTGGTAGGCTTCTTCCGCCCGTTCCCGCATAGCTTTGACTTTGCTTTGCATTTCGTCCATGGCACTCTTGAAGCTTTCGACCGTGTCCTGCAAACTCTGGCTCATGGTCGGGACTCTTTGACGGGCTCCTGCCGATCTGCGCTTGGACTCAACCCCTAGCTCTGCTGGGATTTTTTTTTCTTTCTTCTCTTCTTCTGGCGAGCTCCTAACGGCTGTGGGGTTCGGAGAGGCGATTCAGGCGCTGTTGACAAGCTGCGTGTGAACACAAATAAGAACAGAGACACAACAGAGAGAGAGAGAGACATGGAATCTACGGCTAGTAAGCTACGCTAATCTGTTTGTACACCTGCATCTTCAGACCCCAAGTTCAAGTTCTGCCTTAGCCAAAGAAGCCAACTGGGTGGCTTTGAACCAGGCACTCTTTGTCCCTCAAAAGAAGGCGGCATGGCGAAAATCAAGTTCCCTGGCCACGGTAGATTGTCCCTGCCTGGTGTCGTCACCCAAGAATTCAAATGCAGCTTTTTTTTTTTTTTTCCTTCACAAAAAGCCAGACGCAATCTTAGTTTTCTTCTCTGTGATCTGTTCATTGCTGCTGCTAGAACATTTTTTATTTTGGGGGTGCTTGTTGTCACCTGGGATCCTACCGCTAAAATTTGAGAGCACACGTCTGCACAATAGCGGTGCAAATTGCTCACTAGCTTGTGGTAGGTGGATATAGAAAAACAGAAGAAGCTTAATTCGGTTCCTGAGTTGAACTACTTTCCCAAGACAGTTTGTCTTGATTTGGACCAATTGTTAAGCTGGGGTATAGTTTTAAAAGCTGGAGTTGGAAGGCTGCTATCCTGTCACCCCTAGTAGCAGAGTCTAACATGTGGGCTCCTTGGTGCTCTTCAAGCTTGATTGCTTTCTGGCAAATGTTTCATTTCATGGGGTAACGTCATCAGTGTTAGAAGGGAGTGGGGTTAGCTCTCTTTTTGTATACAATTGCTTGCTTTGTCAGTGCTGGCGAGGATGTGATTTTTCTCCTTGGCAATTCCTTGGTTAGAGTACTGTTTTCTGCTTGTTTGTCTGGTGTTAATCCCTGCTTATCTGGGTGTTGGCTGCTGGAGAGGATGTGTTCTGGTCCAGCCTAATTGAGGAACTATCAGGAAGAAAAGCTCACCCTGGTCAACACTGGCAAGGCAAACTACTGTATATAAATGAATAGAATAGAATAGAATAGAATAGAATAGAATAGAATAGAATAGAATAGAATAGAATAGAATAGAATGGAATAGAATAGAATGGAATGGAATGGAATGGAATGGAATGGAATGGAATAGAATGGAATGGAATGGAATGGAATAGAATAGAATAGAATAGAATAGAATAGAATAGAATAGAATAGAATAGAATAGAATCTTTATATGGAATAGAATGGAATAGAATAGAATAGAATGGAATGGAATGGAATGGAATGGAATAGAATAGAATAGAATAGAATAGAATAGAATAGAATAGAATAGAATAGAATAGAATAGAATAGAATAGAATAGAATAGAATAGAATAGAATAGAAAATATGGAATGGAATGGAATGGAATAGAATAGAATAGAATAGAATAGAAAATATGGAATGGAATGGAATGGAATAGAATAGAATGGAATAGAATGGAATGGAATGGAATGGAATGGAATGGAATATAGAATAGAAGAATAGCAGCTGTAAGGGACTTTGGAGGTCTTCTAGTCCAGCCCCTTGCTCAAGCAGGAGAACCTACACCATTTCAGACAGGTGGTTGTCTAGTCTCTTCTTAAAAACTTCTAGAGATGGAGAGCCCACAACCTCTGGTGGCAAGCTGTTCCACTGGTTATTTGTCCTCACTGTTAGGAACTTCCTCCTTAATTCTAAATTGCTTCTCTCCTTGATCAGCTTCCATCCTTTGTTTCTCGTCTTGCCTTCTGGTACTTTGGAGAATAATTTGGCCCTCTCTTCTTTGTGGCAGCCCCTCAGATACTGGAACACTGCTATCATGTCTCCCCTATTTCTTCTTTTCTTTAGACTAAGCCAAACCCAAGTCCTGCAGCCGTTCTTCGTATGTTTTAGTCTCCAGGCCTTGGATCATCTTAGCTGCTCTTCTCTGAATTTTTTCCAAACACTCAACATCTTTTTTGTGATACGGTGACCAACATTGGCTGCAGTATTCCAGGTGTGGCTTTACTAGGGATTTGTAAAGCAGTACTAATACCTCGCGTGAGCTTGCTTCTATGCCTCTGTTTATACAACCCAGGATTGCATTAGCTTTTCTGGTTGCTGCTGCACAAACCCCGCTCCCTTCTAGCACTGATGATGTTACCTAGTTGGGTCATGAAAGATCTGCAAGAAAAGAACCAAGCCTCAAAGAGCACCAAGCACCAGTTCAACCCTGGGCTACAAATATTTCTCATCTATCCGAACTTAGCATATGGGAGAAACCGCTATCTGCAGAAGAGGTAAAGAAAGTTAAGATGGTGGGGTCTGCCCCACACCACAAATTGTTTCTGTTACATGGTTATGACCCTCCCCTTTTGTCTTTTTTTGACATGCCCATGTCTGGCTTGAAAAATCTCTGCCCCCAATCTCTGGTTCGTAAAGCTTAGCAGTCTTCCAGCATTTGAGGGGCTGCCACAAAGAAGAGTGGGGTCAAATTATTCTCCAAAGTGCCTGAAGGCAAGACAAGAAACAACGGGTGGAAATTTACCAAGGAGAGAAGCAACCTGGAATGAAGGAGAAACGTCCTAACAGTGAGGACAATTAACCAGTGGAACAGCTTGCCACCAGAATTTGTGGGTGCTCCATCACTGGAGGTTTTTGAGAAGAGATTTGTCAGAAGTGGTATAGGCTTTCCTGCCTGAGCAGGGGGCTGGACTATAAGACCTCCAAGGTCCCTTCCAGCTCTATTCTATTTTATTCTTCTCCAGCTTTGGGCCACCTGTTAAGCCTAACCCAGCTGCCAAGTTGAAGCAAGCTTGATCAAATCAAATCAACCTTGATTTTGGTAGTAGACCATGAAAAACCAAGCTTGATGTGTTGGACACAGCAAACCACTAGATTCTTTCAACCTCCTAGGAATCACTGGGTGTCCTGTTCGAAACTTCCTAAATAGCCCTTATTGGCTGCCTTCCCTCCCCCCCCCCCAGGAATTCAAACGCAGCCTTCTTTTGGGGGGGGGGAAAGTCACACACCAACCTAAGTCTTCTTCTCTGTGGTCCGTTGCTGCTGTCAATTCTCCTGCAGCTATTTTAAGTTTTGTTCTCCCCCCCCTGGAGCTGGCACATCAGGAGATGAGGTATATATAGAGGGGGGGAAATGCCACCAGCATCCTTTCCGGTCTCCCTTGCCATGGAAATGTTTGGACCAATAGGATTAGCGAGAGAGAAAGTGATGCAACAAAGGGATAAAGAGCCAGTTTGGCCTCATGGTGAAGGTGCTGGCCTACAAACCAGGAGATGGTGAGTTCTAGTCCTGCATTAGGCATGAAAGCTGGCTGGATGACTTTGGGCCAATCACCAGGAGATGGTGAGTTCTAGTCCTGCCTTAGGCATGAAAGCTGGCTGGGTGACTTTGGGCCAATCACCAGGAGACGGTGAGTTCTAGTCCTGCATTAGGCATGAAAGCTGGCTGGGTGACTTTGGGCCAATCACCAGGAGACGGTGAGTTCTAGTCCTGCATTAGGCATGAAAGCTGGCTGGATGGCTTTGGGCCAATCACCAAGAGACGGTGAGTTCTAATCCTGCCTTAGGCATGAAAGCTGGTTGAGTGAATTTTGGCCAATCACCAGGAGACGGTGAGTTCTAATCCTGCATTAGGCATGAAAGCTGGCTGGATGACTTTGGGCCAATCACCAGGAGACGGGGAGTTCTAGTCCCGCCTTAGGCATGAAAGCTGGTTGAGTGACTTCGGGCCAATCACCAGGAGACGGGCAGTTTTAGTCCTGTCTCAGATGTGAAAGGCATCTGGGTGACTTTGGGCCAATCACCAGGAGACGGCGAGTTCTAGTCCTGTCTTATGTCTTAAAGTTGCCACAGTGGAGAAACCCTGGACTGCAGTATTACCCTCAGGACTTTATATTAAGAGAGACCAAGGGAATGTATTCTTGATTTCTTTTTATTGCAGCTAATGGAACTTTTTATGTGAAGTAAAGCGGTCCCTGCGGATTTTATTCCGCTAGCGCAGGGGTAGGCCACCTTGGCTCTTTTATGGCTCGTGGACCTCAACTCCCAGAATTCCTGAGCCAGCCAAGCTGAGGGGAAAGGGAGAGGTTTCCAAGCTGAGCCATGCTGGCTCATGAATTCTGGGAGTTGAAGTCTACAAGTCATAAAAGAGCCAAGGTTGCCTACTCCTGCGCTAGGGGCTAGTTGCCGAATAATCGGTGCTCATCTCCGATTCAAGGCCATTGAGCCAGCGCTGTCTGAAGACATTTCCACGGTCATGTGGCCAGCATGAGATCACAGGATGCTGTTACCTTCCCACCCACCTATTAACCTACTCACATTCGCATGCTTTCGAACTGCTGGGTTAGCAGAGCTGGAGCGAGGACGGGAGCTCACCCCATCAAGTGGCGCTTGGGTCTCAAACCTGGGCTGCGGGCTTTCCAGCCGACAGTCCCAGCAGCTTAACCACTGAGCCAGCATGCTACCCTAAATCTGGCAGGCATGGGAAATTAATATGATGGTTGGTTTCTCAACTATGAAAATGAGTGGTCCGACAAGGACTAAAAAGCGGATGCAGCTGGATCTCTCTGGATTGATGTATCAGAATAGAGCTGGAAAGGAGCTTTGAGGTCTTCTAGTCCAGCCCCCTGTGCAAGCAGGAGGCCCTAGAATAGAATAGAATAGAATAGAATAGAATAGAATAGAATAGAATAGAATAGAATAGAATAGAATAGAATAGAATAGAATAGAATTCAGAGTAGAATAGAATAGAATATTGGAATAGAATAGAATAGAATAGAATAGAATAGAATAGAATAGAATAGAATAGAATAGAATAGAATAGAATAGAATAGAATAGAATAGAATAGAATAGAATAGAATAGAATAGAATAGAATAGAATTGTAGAATAGAATAGAATAGAATAGAATAGAATAGAATAGAATAGAATAGAATAGAATAGAATAGAATAGAATAGAATAGAATAGAATAGAATGAATATTGGAATAGAATAGAATGAATATTGGAATAGAATAGAATAGAATAGAATAGAATAGAATAGAATAGAATAGAATAGAATAGAATAGAATAGAATAGAATAGAATATTGGAATAGAATAGAATAGAATAGAATAGAGTAGAATAGAATAGAATAGAATAGAATAGAATAGAATAGAATTCAGAGTAGAATAGAATAGAATAGAATAGAATAGAATAGAATAGAATAGAATAGAATAGAAGCTGGAAGGGACCTTGGAGGTCTTCTAGTCCAGCCCCCTGCTGAAGCAGGAGAACCTATCTCAGACAGGTGAATGTCCATCTCTTCTTAAAAGCCTCCAGTGATGGAGCACCCACAACTTTTGAAGTCAACTGTTCCACTGGTTGATTGTCCTCAGTGTCAGGAAGTTTCTCCTTAGTTCCAGGTTGCTTTGCTCCTTGATCAGTTTCCACCTATTGTTTCTTCTCTTGCCTTCTGGTGCTTTGGAAAATAAGTTGACCCTCTCGTCTTTGTAGCAGCCCCTCAAATACTGGAAGACCGCTATCATGCCCCCTCCCCCAGTCCTTCTTTTCTTTAGACTAGTAGCCAAACCCAAATCCTGAACCGTTCTTCATACGTTTTAGTCTCCAGGCCTTTAATCATCTTAGTTGCTCTTCTTTGCACTTTCCCCCCCCCCAAAGTCTCAACATCTTTTTTGTAATGTGGTGATTACAAAAACTGGATGCAGGATTCCAGGTGTGGCCTTACTAAGGCTTTAAAAAGCGGGACTAATACTTCACGTGATTTCGATTCTATGCCTCTGTTTATACAACCCAGGATTGTATTCGCTTTTTTGGCTGCTGCTGCACGTTGCTGGCTCATAGTCAAGTGATCGTCCGCTAGGACTCTAAGATCCCTCTCACAGTTACCATTTTTCAGCCAGGTTTCACCTAATCTGTATTTATATCTTTGGTTTTTCTTGCCTAAGTGAAAAACTTTGCTTTTCTCTAAAACCTTCCCAGCCATGTTTATTGCAGATAAAATGGGACGGAAAGCAACTTGACAATATGCATCTCAACCTCCCTCCAGAAATGATGTCCAAGACCACCAAACATCTCAGCAACCATTTATTGATTTTAAAAAAAAAAAAAACCAAGTAAGCTTTCACAAACAGGCCAGTAGATTTTTTCAATCCCTGCTCAGGTCTGAGCCTCCATAGGACATTCCTGTTGTAAAGGACTTGGATTCCTTAGCTGTAGCATCAATGGTTTTATCGGGGGGGCCTGGAAACAAGAGATTTAAAAAAAATGGGGTGAGAAAAAAAGAAAAGAAAAGTAGAATAGCGTCTTCCCCCATAAGGTTAGTAAAAAACAAAACAAACAAAAACCCTATTATTTGGCAATCAAGCTACAGCCACCAGGACAATTTTGCCCTAATGTGGTATTCAGTAAAAAAATAATTATTATCTTGATTTGTGCAAATTCAGCTGTGCAACTTGTTGGCGCTTGCTTAGATTCTAGGAACAAGAACAAAAATCAGTTTTCATTGGTACTTCATCCAACCCACGCGCTTTGCTTCCTGAATGAGGCTATTTTTTGAACGTTTGCCCGAACAACTCAATGAGCTGGAATTGTCCTTATGGGAAAAAAAACAAAACAAAAAAGCCAACCTGGATTAAGTTTAGCATGTTGGATGAATGCAGCTGCCAAAAACCAGGCTTCAGATTCAGAAACTATTGCTATGAATGCGTTTGGTAGTTATTATCGTATAGGTTTTTTTTTTAAAAAAATAAAAGCTTAACGTTACTATAATTCAGTCTGCGGTGGTAATGTGTTGGGTTCTTTGCTGTTAGAGTTGGACATACGGTGGAATTAGTTGAGGCTCTGAAACTGCAGCCTAAAGTTTCACTGACATGGATGGGGGGGGGAATCATCAAATTTGCATGTAGTGATGCAAATTTTCAAAGCAATTCTGATTGATTACAGAGCTGGACTTTGAATACTGGGTTTCTCAACCTTAGCAACTTAAAGATGTTTTAGAATCAGAATTGAGCTGGAAGGGACCTTGGAGATGAATAGAATAGAAGAATAGAATAGAATAGAATAGAATAGAATAGAATAGAATAGAATAGAATAAGGAATAGGACAGAAGAATAGAATAGAATAGAATAGAATAGAATAGAATAGAATAGAATAGAATAGAATAGAATAGAATAGAATAGAATAGAATAGAATAGAATAGAATAGAATAGAATAGAATTGAATAGAACAGAACAGAACAGGACAGAATAAGGAATAGGACAGAAGAATAGAATAGAATAGAATAGAATAGAATAGAATAGAATAGAATAGAATAGAATAGAATAGAATAGAATAGGACAGAATAAGGAATAGGACAGAATAAGGAATAGGACAGAAGAACAGAATAGAGTAGAGTAGAGTAGAGTAGAATAGAATAGAATAGAAATACAGAGTATGTTTTAATTGTTTTTGTTTTATGAGGTACGCTGATGAAGTCACTTTGACGTGGGCAACTGTAGAAGTCAAATCAAGTAGAATCAAATCAAATCCAAAAATAAAGAGAGGATTGCTTAGCGGGTTGCGCAAATGTTGCCCGCAGCTTTTGTAGTTGAGGATGTTGTGTGAACATATTTATTTATTCATATCCCGCCTTTATTATTTCTTATAAACAACTGGTTTATTGATGATTAGACAGAATAGATTATAGAAAGAAGAAGTGGTAACCAAAGAGTAAGAGGTAAATTTATAACTGCACAGGTAGTCCTTGATTTACAACCATTCGTTTAGTGACCCGTTAGAACAGCACTGAAAAAAGTGACTTATGACCATTTTTCACTTATGACCGTTGTAGCATCCCCATGGTCAAGTGATCAAAATTCAAACGCTTGGCAACTGACTCATATTTATCATGGTCACAGATATTTTTACGTTGTTTTATGAATATGGGATGAGATGGGGTTCCTTCCGTGTGTGTCCAAAAATCAGCCACCTGTTCATTCAGCAGTCTTTCTCGCAGTCTTTCTATTCTATTCTATTCTATTCTATTCTATTCTATTCTATTCTATTCTATTCTATTCTATTCTATTCTATTCTATTCTATTCTATTCTATACTCATTCCATATTCTATTCTATTCTATTCTATTCTATTCTATTCTATTCTATTCTATTCTATTCTATTCTATTCTATTCTATTCTATTCTATTCTATTCTATTCTATTCTATTCTATTCTATTCTATATCCTATCCTATCCTATCCTATTCATTTTTATAGCTGCCCAACTCAACCAAATGACTCTGGGCAGCTCACAATTCTAAAGTTGAAGTCCATCAATCTTCAAGTTAACCAAACTGGGGGGAAAAAGTACCCCAGTTTATATTGTACTCGTAATCAAAAAGTTATCGGCCATGATTGATTGACTAAAAAGAGGATTCATTTACCAACTGTTCACATGTTCGATCATTTTCCAAGTTTTCAGTTTTGTGAATCCTGCATTAAATTCAGCCAGTTTGGTCTAGTGGTTAAGGCAGCAGGCTAGAAACCAGGGGATGGTGAGTTCTAGTTCTGCCTTGCACATGAAAGCCCATTGGATGACTTTGGGCCAATCACCAGGAGACGGTGAGTTCTAGTTCTGTCTTGGGCATGCATGAAAGCCCGTCGGATGACTTTGGGCCAATCACCAGGAGACGGTGAGTTCTAGTTCCGTCTTAGCCATGAAAGCCAGCTGGGTGACACTGGGCCAATCCCTCTCTCAGCCAAACCCACCTCACAGGGTTGTTGTGGGGAAAATAGGAGTAGGACGGAGTATATTGTGTACGTTTGCCACCTTGAGTTACTTATAAAGTAATAAAGGCAGGATAAAAATCAAATAAATAAATACAGCTCCCCATCTGAGACCCTTCTGGGTCCGTCTCGCCAGGGTTAGGATCCCAGATGCTTAACGGAGTCACCCACCCACCCACCCACCCCCCGTTTCTTAACACAAATACTGCAGATGTGAGCAAAGCAGGTGATTGTGGCCTTTATTTCAATCTCTTTCTTTGCACAAAGTCAAAGAGGATGGAGTATCTACAAAGCCGTGGAAAGGATTTTTAGCACCGTTTCGCGAAAGGGGGTGGAACATCCGGTACAGTACGAGAAACGAAATACAGTGATGATGTAACCGGGGAAGCAACAGAGATTCGAAAGGAACATGAGAAGCCAGCCAGCCAAGATTTTATAGAAGGAATGCAAAGGAATTATAAGACAACAATCTTCTTTTACAAAAAGAAAAGAAAAAAGAAGAATCCAGTTGGTTGACAGCATTCGTTTCCCACTGGTGCCCAACAGATATCCCAAAAGCAGAAGAAATCAGGGAAGGAATTCATTTCATTCACAACTGAATGCATTTCAACATTTTACAAACAAGAGTTGGAATAAAAACTTGTCTTTTTATATTTGCAGTTCTCAAAACGTTGCAGGGCAGGCTACTTGCGTTTGTTGAAAACGTGTTGTCCCCGAGGAAAGTTTGCAGACGTTCGTGGGAATTTTAATGTACAAAAGTGTATTAAAAGTACACGGTTATATATATATATATATATATATATTTGGAGCAACATGTAGCAATCATGCACCCAATTGTGAGCAAAATTTTCTCTCTTTTTTGGCAATTTTTTCCCACCAAATCTAAACTTTGCAAGATTTACAAAAAAAAAAAAAAAAAAGAGAGAGAGAAGCAACTAAACTTTGACAAATTTGTCTCCATTTAGTATTGCAACTCTGAGTGGAATCTTGGGACTGTTAATCTAAACCCATCTGCTGGGCACCAATTTGGAAATGATGCTGTAAAGCAGAAGATTTCAAATTTGGCCACTTAAGATTGTGTGGACTTCAACTCCCCGAATCCCCCAGCCCGCATGTGTAGATTTCAACTCCCAGAATTCCCCAGCCCGCATGTGTAGATTTCAACTCCCAGAATTCCCCAGCCAGCATATATGGACTTCAATTCCCAGCATCTCCCAGCTGGAGGATTCTGGGAGTTGAAGTCCACACGTCTCAAAATGGCCAAGTTTGAGAAACACCGCTCTAAAAAAGAGAATATAACATTAGCATAGAACATAAAAACCAGACAGTTTATGCCCGGAATTAAAAGAGACACTTGGGTGTTAACCAGCAAAGTGAAAACACTTGTAGATGACTGTTGCTTCTTCTGTATCCATAAGAAGGGGCCATTTCATTACTGTGCAGGTTACACAAAGATCAGACAGTGATTACATTTTATTTAACTCATATCGACAGAAGAGAATGTTTTTAGCTCAGGATTAAACTGCGGGGTCCTGGATGCTCTCTGAGCTTAGTTGTTTTCTTGCAGGCGTTTCATTACCCAGCTAGCTAACATCATCAGGGCTAGAAGGGAGTGGGGCTTATAAAGAGACAGCAAACCCCACTCCCTTCTAGCACGGATGATGCTAGCTAGCTGGGTAATGAAACGTCTGCAAGGAAACAACCCAGATCAGAGAACAACCAAGAACTCTGCATTTAACTAATAAATCCAAATGGAGAAATATTCTTTTTTTTTTTTTTTTCCCCTTCCACAATCTGACAGACAGCTTCTCCCCTCCTGAAAACTCTCAAAAGTCTTTTCAGACTTCCTAGGCTGCTTCGGATCTACAAGGAATATTCCTCAGCATCACGTTGCAGATGTGGAAGGCACCCACAAAACTTAAAGCAGGGTGCTTTAAGGGGGTGCGACCTCAGCATGCCTGCCTATTTTTCTCCTCCTAACCCACAGTCTAACCAACCACCATCTGCTACAGATCTTGGTTTCCATACAAATAATCCAGCTGGGGAAGGCCGTGCCAATTTCCGACGGTGTCTACCGGAGCCATTTTTTTTTCTTTTCAGAAGAATATTCAGCATTTTCAGAGGAAAAGATTGGGGTCCTGAACGGCAACCGCGATCAAGTGTGCCCTTGCAGGAATGTCTTTGTGCATCAAAGAGCAAGCAGGGCAGTTGACCGGCATAAAAATGCGCCTTTCACATATCCAGGTAGTCCTCGACTTACAGCGATCCGTTTAGTGACCGCTCAAACTTACAACGGCACTGACAAAAGGGAGTTACGAACAGTGTTCCCATCTGCAACCGCTACAGCAGCCTCGTGGGACTCGGGATCAAAATTCAGACCCTCGGCAACTGACTCGTATTTACGACGGTCGCAGTGCCCCGGGGTCATGCGCGATCCCCTTTTGCGACTTTCCGAGAAGCAAAGTCAATGGGGAAGCCAGATTCTCTTAACAACCGGGTTATTAACTTAACAACTGCAAGGATTCACTTAGCAACCGTGGTGGGGAACGTCATAAAATGGGGCAAAAGTCACTTAACACGTTTCACTGAGGAACTTAAATTTTCGGGGCAATTGGGGGATAAAAGTCTCCCAAATTTAAGATACAGTTGAACTTTCCTTGAATTTATAAGCCACTTAGGGCAGGGGTCCCCAACCGTGGCCACTTTAAGACTTGTGGACTTCAACTCCCAGAATTCCCCAGCCAGCCATGCTGGCTGGGGAATTCTGGGAGTTGACATCCACAAGTCTTAAAGTGGCCAAGGTTGGGGACCCCTGAGTTAGGGGAACAGACAGACATGTGCTTCCCATTCTGGGCCATTCCAAACTGTCAATCAAACACTTTCCATGCTGGTTTTCCCATTCCCACTCCTGGCCAATTGCAAATAAGCGTGGCTGGAGCAAACTTAATAAATCTTTCCCTTTTTTCTTGTAGGTTTTGAAAAGATCTGCCGTTATTTCTATATGAATTCGGGCAGTCCTTGACTGACACTTCATTTAGTGACCGTTCAAAATTACGACGGCACTGGGAAAAATTGACTTACGGTCGTTTTTCACACTTACGACCGCTGCATCGTCTCCGTGGTCACGGGATCAAAATTGAGACGTTCGGCACCTGACTCGTATTTATGACGGTCGCGGCATCCCAGGGGACACGTGATCCCCTTTTGTGACCTTCTGACAAGCAAAGTCAACGGGGGAAGCCGGAGTCACTGAACAACGTTAACACCTGCAGGGATCCACTTAACAACCGGGGCAAGAGAGGGCGTAGAAACGGGGCAAAGCTTACTTAACAGCTGTCTCACTTAGCGACGTAAATGTTGGGCTCAGTCATGGTCGTAAGTCGAGGACAACCTGTAGATATCATTTCAACATCCATTCCCCCCCCCCAATGGATTTTGCTGGATTATACAGGGACGCAAAATCCGCCATCTTAGGATAAAATTTGCATTTGGCGTGCAGCAACCGTCATCATATCGGCATTTTTTTATTATTTATTTTTTAAGGTCCAACTGGTTTTTGAGACTTTTCCTAAATTTCTCCAGAGCCCTGGACTTTTAAAAACCTCACCCTCTTCCTCCCGCCCCCCTCCCACCCCCGGCCCCCTTTCCTGACATACACACACTCTTGGCTAATAATTTCACACTCTACATTTCTAGCACAACTAGGCTCAGAAATAACATCGTTAAGAGTAATCGTGACACCTACTTTATAAGTGGAAAGCATTCCAGCACAAGCCGTAGCAGAGACATCGTCATCACACACAAAACGCTACAATTATTATTATTTTTTTTGCATTTTTTTTTCAGGAATCAAGCCAACCACGTTGGTTACCCATATATCATACAACTGCACCCCTCCCCGTCCCATCAGCCCCCCCCCCATCCCAGCTGCTCCCCCCCCCTTTAAATAGTGTCTCCTAGCCTGGAAATTCTAGCAAACAGTTATTTCTGCTTATTTTTCCAATCTCCCTGGTCAATATTTCTACTTACTTTTCGTACATTGTTTAAAAATTAAAAAAAAAAATCTCATGCTCTAGAAATAACCCTTATAATTAATCCAAGGTCTTTTCTTAAATATAGTATCTCTGGAGCATTATTAGTCTTTCCTTCCTCCCAAAATCTTCTTCCTTTAGGTTGGTGTAATTTCCAAATCGAATTGGCGATTTGGGGGGCCAAGAAACAACGAAATGTCACGTCTGCTTTTAGAATATTTAGAATAGAATAGAGCTGGAAGGGACCTTGGAGGTCTTCTAGTCCAGCCCCTTGCTCAAGCAGGAAGACCGATACCGTAGTCTGCCAAGGAACCGTTTCAAACTTAAAAAAAAAAAGAACCAGGAAACGTGGCAGCTTTTGCTTGCAAAGGAGGAGAAGGGGAAAATATTTTTTCTATACTTTTGTGTTTTTGTTTTTTTAATCCAAAATGGGCAAGGGAAACGAACGGTCTTAATTATCAAAAAAAAAAGTCTAATTTTTCCCAGTTTCAGTTTAAGTTTAGTGTGGCAGGTTTCCCATCTTTCCCCCCTCTCCAAAAGAAATTAAATCAATCTGTTCTATGTTAAATGATGATGCATATATAACTGATAATAGATTATCGCTCCTGGATGCAAATATAAGGGGGGGGGAAGAGAGGCCATTTTTAACAGTCTCTGCCCTGTCAAGATGGGTGACTTTAAAGTCCCTGCAGTTCTTCCCACTTGCAATATTTAGCTTTAGAGCAGACAGATCAAGAGTTTTTTGATAGGCACATCTGGACTTCTGAAAAGCAGGTCGTGAGCGCCTTCACAAAATGGGTGCCAGGGATATTTTTCCCACTGGCAAAATGGCAACCTGAGGGGAATCCTCACTCACGCTAGGCTAGTTTGCAAGAAGGGAGAGTTACGAGGCCTCTAACGCCGGCTTCCTATTTCATTTGTTTTCAATAAAAACTCTTGTCTTGGATCACACAATGCCAAGAGCAGAGAGATTGCTGGAAAATCTGAATTTCCTCAGATCCAATGTCCTTTTCTTTTTCTTTTTTTTGGAAAAAGAAAAGCTGGGCTGAATCGGGAAAATGAATCAACCAAGACAAGTGATGGATCCATTTTGACGGATCTATTCTTCTTGAAGGCATATGCATATGAGCCAAAAAAAAAAAAAAAAGGAATAACAGAATAGCAGAGCTGGAAGGGACCTTGGAGGTCATCTAGTCCAACCCCCTACTCAGCCAGGAAACCCTGGTGTTATTTATTGATTTCGCGATTTTGTTAATACAGGAAGTCCTCGATTTTCAACGGTTCGTTTAGTGACCGTTCACAGTTACAACGGCACTGGAAAAAGGGACTTATGAACCAACTTTCACGCTTACGACCAATTTTCACACGACCGCCGCAGCACGTGATCAAAATTCAGACGCCTGGCCACTGACTCGTATTTACGACGGTGGCAGTTTCCCGAGATCTCCTTTTACGACCTTCTGACAAGCAAAGTCAATGGGGGAAGCCATGATTCACTTAAGAGCCGGGTTAATGACTTAACAGCCGCAGTGATTCAGTTAACAACTGCGGCACGAAAGGTCGTAAAACGGGGGCAAAACCCGCTGAACAAACTGTCTTGCTTAAGCAACGTAATCTTTGGCCTCGATTGGTATCGTTAAGTTGAGGGCTACCTGTATTTCCTAGTTTGTGTTGTGTTATAGATATTATATTGTGTATGGTACTGTCAGGCTAAGAGTCTGCACCATACCAATTCAAATAATAATAATAATAATAATTGCTAAGGATTGTCTTTCAGCACACCTGCAGTTTCCCCAGCCTTGGAAATGCTAACTTGATTTGAAGAGAGCTAGAAATAGTTTAAGACCCGATTTTGCTTTCTTTTGAAAAACATCTGCCTCTTCTCCCCCCCCCCCAATATCCTTTCTGCCTATAACCCAACCAGCTTCGTGAGTTTTAGAAGCAAAGATGCCACCCAATTTGTTTAATCAATTTAGGACGAGGGAACCTCCAGCTCTGCTCCCATTCTTTCGCTAAAACCGTCGTGCACAGGTGGAGAAATGTGCTATTCCCTGCCCATTAAAGGAGACTTTTAATCTCCTTGAAAACCCAACTGAACGAGCTTCTAATACAGTCGGAGCATACGCTGATTAGAAGTCTCTAATTAATTTTGTGGCGAGGAAGGAAGGAAGGAAGGAAGGAAGGGAGGGAGGGAGGGAGGGAGGGAAGGAAGGAAGGAAGGAAGGAAGGAAGGAAGGAAGGAAGGAAGGAAGGAAGGAAGGAAGGAAGGAAGGAAGGAAGGAAGGAAGAAGGAAGGAAGGAAGGAAGGAGAAATAAATAGAGACAGGAAAAACAGCCAAGTAACTGCAGTGAATTACTCTTTAGCTTCGGCCAACTTATTGTTAATTTCTTTACTTTTCTCCTTGTCCTCGGCCGTCGGCGTTCTGCTGGTGGTTTCCGTGGTTTTCTTCTTGGATGCCCGGCTGGTTGCCATCTGCTTATCTTTGGGCTTTTTCAGAGACTTATGGCTTGGGGTCGTCTTTTTTGGCTTAGAAGGCTGAGGACTGGGCTTCTCCACCTGGTCGGAACCAACAAGTCCATTAGGGTGAAGGACGGTCACGACAGACACAGGGAAGGGAAAGTGGAAAAAAGTGAATTTAGATAAGAGAATTGCACATAACAGGCAACAGAAGTGCCCTGAGGAGGCAGGAAATGTCAGGGGATTATCCAGACACTACGGTGATACAAGGCAGCAAGTCAGCAAATATACATTAATGTGTATTCAGGAGAGATGAGAATGGCTGAGGAAGGTAATCAGACAGATGGAAAAAAAATAAGCTGGATAAATAAATCTCTTTGCATGTTCCTAAACCGCAAAAGCTCATTTAGCGTCGAGCCCTTTATATCTCGGATTCCACTTCTCCAATCTTTCAGCAGCACCATTCGCAGACAGGGCCACATCAAAAGCAGTGTGCCGGCAGCCACAAGCACACCGTGCAAACAGCCCAGCGTGTTCCCCATGGTGTGCTGTCTTACTCTCTTGCAATCCCTTTCTCTCCAATCGCTCCATTCTATGAGGACGGTGGAGAAAAAGACCCCATGATGTGCCTACTTACTCTCTTGTGATCCCTTTCTCTCCGTTCTATAAGGATTGGAGAGAGAGAGAGAAAAAAAAACTATTTCACGGTGTCACAATGCCTGCCTTGCCCCGTTTTGATGTGTGCTGCTACGTTGCATGTCAAAGGGGCAGCATCTACCCCTGGGACTCAAAGCAAGCTATGATCTCCTGCAGAGGGTCGAATGCCAATGGTCGTCTCCATGCCTTCCTGCCTCGCTCCTTACCTTTGGAGATTCTTTCTGCGGTTCATTATAGAGGGTGCGTATCCTTCGGTGTTCCAGGAATTTGTTATCTTGCTTGCCAGGCTTTGCTCCCTCGGCAGTGAACTGGGAACTGTAGCTTGTCTGGTGGATGGTTTTGTCATCTGGAGGCTCATATTGAGATTTGGCTTTGATAGCTCTCACCGGCTTGATGTCCGTCCACGGTCGAAATTCATTTCTTGGGGAGCAGGAAAGCGAAAAGAGAAGAGGAAAATAATAACCGCCACCACAGTACAGGCAGCCCTAGACTCACAACCATTTGTTTAGTGACCATTCAAACGTACAATGGCACTGAAAAAAGTGACTTATGACCGGGTTTCACACTTACGACCATTGCAGCATCCCCACGGTCACGTGATCAAATTTTGGGTGTTTAGCAACTGACACGTACCGTGTTTCCCCAAAGGTAAGGCCTACACCAACAATAAGCCCTAGCTTGATTTTGGGGGGTCTAATATAAGCCCTACCCCCAAAATAAGCCCTAGTTTGGGGGTGAGGCACACACCTAAAAATCAAGCTAGGGCGGGGGTGGGGTGTGTGGAGCTGCCCCATCTGCCCCACACCCGCTTTCCTTGCAGCCAGGCCTCTCTTGCTGGCCTTCTTCTGAGGCCTCTTCTGCAGCCAGGCCTGCATTTCTCAGTCACAGGGCTTTCCGGAAGGCATCTGCACCCAAGAACCGAGCTGTGGATTCAGTCCGTACCTCGGTTCTGCAAGACCTCTGTAGCCGAGCACCAAGCTATGGATTGAATCCATAGCTCGGTACTCGGCTGCTTAGGCCTTCTGGAAAGGCCTGACTGCAAAATGCAGGCCCGAATGCAGCTGCAGAATTTTGGCCCCAGAAAAAGTGGACCGGCTGGGTGGGGCTGTCGGTGCCGGAGGTGAGGTAAGGCCTGCCCCGAAAATAAGACCTGGTGCCTCTTTTGGAGGCAAAAAATAAAAATAAAATAAGACCCGGTCTTATTTTCGGGGAAACATGGTAATTATGACAGTTGCAGTGTCTTGGAGTTTTGTGATCAGTTTGTAACCTTCCCAGCTGGCCAAAATTGAACAGCCCTCCCTCAACAGAGGGGGAGGGATACCACATCCTCTATCTCCAGTCTACAACACGGTCCTTTCTCCAGTTCCAAGAAGGCTCCACTCCCATTTGCACCACTCAGGTGACCCTGAGGACGCAGGTAAACCTCCAGGTGGCCTCAACGACTCTCTAAAAGAATCCAAATGACCAGTTTTTCTGCAAGGAGTATAAATCCTTGCATTCCCCACCATCCAGTCAGAGCTGAAGAAGCTTCTTGGATGAGAAGCGAAACGTCTGATCATCTTTGTTGCTCTTCTCAAGACTCTAGAAAGAGTGCAGAGAAGAGCAACAAAGATGATCAGGGGACTGGAGGCTAAAAGATATAAAGAGCGGTTGCTGGAATTGGGTTTGTCTAGCTTAATGAAGAGAAGGACGAGGGGGGACAGGATAGCAGTCTTCCAATATCTCAGGGGCTGCCCCAAAGAAGAGGGAGTCAAGCTATTCTCCAAAGCCCCTGAAGGCAGGACAAGAAGCAACGGATGGAAACTGATCAAGGAGAGAAGCAACCTTAGAACTAAGGAGAAACTTCCTGGCAGTGAGAACAATTAACCAGTGGAACAACCTGCCTCCAGAAGTTGTGGATGTTCCAACACTGGAGGTTTTTAAGAAGAGATTGGACAGCCATTTGTCAGGGGGTTAGACTAGAAGACCTCCAAGGTCCCTTCCAACGCTGGGATTCTGCAATCACACAGCCTTGAAAAATTTAGTGTTTTTTTCTTCCAAATGTATTGTGTTTTTTTTCTTCCCCAACCAGAGAAAAAAGGCCTGCAACTTATCTTGAAAATTTCTCCCCCTTCAGAACCAGCCTCTGTATATTTTTTTCTTGGTTTAGATTTGACGAAGTCACTCTCCATAATTCTCTCCCATTTACCAGCATCCTCTTTGCAGCTCCATTGCATCAGACTGCAATTCCCCGAGGCTTTGCGTGGTTCAAAGCAAAAGCCTCAAACATTTTTTTTCCTGGTTTTTTTTTTTTTTGTGACGGGCTCCAGTTCCTAATCTAGCATAAACATTTCTTTGTCTCTTTATGAGTTCTTTTACAGGTAGTCCTCAACATACGCCCGTAATTGAGCTTGTGATTACAGTAGTTAAGTGGTGGCAGTCATTAAGTGGGCCACCACACCTGATTTTATGACCTTTTTGCAGCGGACATTAAGCGAATACCACCCTTATTAAGCAAATATGGTTACTGGCCCAAAGTCACCCAGCCAGCTTTTATGGCTAAGGCGGGACTAGAACTCACCGTCTCCTGGGGATTGGCCCAAAGTCACCCAGCCGGCTTTCATGGCTAAGGTGCGATTGGCCCAAAGTCACCCAGCCGGCTTTCATGGCTAAGGTGTGACTAGAACTCACCATCTCCTGGTGATTGGCCCAAAGTCACCCAGCCGGCTTTCATGGCTAAGGTGCGACTAGAACTCACCATCTCCTGGTGATTGGCCCAAAGTCACCCAGCCGGCTTTCATGGCTAAGGTGCGACTAGAACTCACCATCTCCTGGTGATTGGCCCAAAGTCACCCAGCCGGCTTTTATGGCTAAGGTGCGACTAGAACTCACCATCTCCTGGTGATTGGCCCAAAGTCACCCAGCCTGCTTTTATGGCTAAGGCAGGACTAGAACTCATTGTCTCCTGGTGATTGGCCCAAAGCCCACCTGGCTTTCATGGCTAAAGCAGGACTAGAATATTATTATTATTATTATTATTATTATTATTATTATTATTACAATACAGAAATACAGGTAGTCCTCAACTTACGACCACAATTGACCCCAAAATTTCTGTTAAGCGAGACAGCTGTTAAGTGAGTTTTACCCCTTTTACAATCTTTCTTGTCAAAGTTGTTAAATGAAAAGCTGCAGTTTAAGTTAATAACATGGTTGTTAAGTGACTCCAAGCGTCCCCACTGACTTTGCTTGTGTCAGAAGGTCGCAAAAGGGGATCACATAACTCCGGGATGCTGCAACCGTCATAAAGACGAGTCAGTGACCAAGCATCTGAAGTTGGATCACAGGACCGCGGGGACTTGCAAGTGTGAAAAGCTATCATAAATCATTTTTTCCCAGTGCCGTTGTTAACTTTGAATGGTCACTAAATGAATAATTGTTGTAAGTTGAGGACTACCTGGAAAATAAAGCAAGAGGCATCCAAATAGTCTTGCATTCCAGGGTGGAGTTCTCACAACTCACTTAACCAGATAAGTCTTCCTGGAAACTCTGCCAACGTAGACCTTAATAGGGTTAAAAAGCATGGTTACAGGAATGCAAGTCCTAACTAACTTGCTGCAGGAAGCACCTAATCTTATAGGTGCCCTGACTTCAGCAGCCAGCACCTTCGCCATTGGCTAGGCTAGCAGCAGGAGGTGTGGCTTGCCCAGCGTAGCCAATCAGTGTTTGGAGAAGAGTGCTTCACACTCTGGGATAATGTAAAGCAGTGCTTCTCAATCTTGAAGATGTGTGTGGACTTCAACTCCCAGAATTCCCCAGCCAAGTCCACACATCTTTGAGGTGCCAAGATTGAGAAATACAGATAGAGGGGCTTGATTTTTTTTTTTTTTTGGCATTCTTTTGCCTGCAGAACTATCTAGGCCTTTTCTTTACCACAGACCCCTTTTAAATACATTTTGGGGCCACGGTCACAGCCCCCCAAGACTTTTAAGATTTAAATCATAACACTTCTCAAGCCTCTGCGGACCCCTTGTGATGACCACAGGTTGAGAACCACTGATGAAAGCTAAATGAGTTAAATCAGTGTTTCTGAACCTCATCAACTTTTAACATGAGTGGACTTCAATTCCCAGAATTCCCTATCCCAGGGATAGGCAACCTTGGCTCTTTTATGACTTGTGGACTTCAACTCCCAGAATTCCTGAGCCAGCCATGCTGAGGAGAAATGGAGAGGTTTCCATGCTGAGCCATGCTGGCTCAGGAATTCTGGGAGTTGAAGTCCACGAATCATAAAAGAGCCAAGGTTGCCTACCTCTGCCCTAGCCCATGCATGGGCTGGGGAATTCTGGGAGTTGAAGTCCACACATCTTAATACGTTGCTGAAGTTGAGAAACACTGGGCGGAATTACTGGTTTTAGATGTTCTCACAACACATTAATTCTCACAATATTCCCCCACAGGTGCCACAACCACTGGTTTACAAGGCTGAAGTTAATGAAAGAATTCAGAACCCCGTTGGTTTAATTCTTGCTTATATTGTACTTCAGCTGGGGTCTAAGTGGGCTGGGTAGTATAATGGGATTCTAAAACAAACAAAAAGGAAATAAAGTCAGTTAATTGGGTTTAATTAGGCAAGGGGTGGCTTAAACGGACTCAGTACAGAAATAATTACTGCTTCTATCCTAAACTTGTCCTCACAATTTTTGCTGCTACGTTGAGTGGAGCTCAGTAGCAGAATAAAAAGGTTTGAAGAACTGGGATGAAAATATAACAATTTGTAAATTCATATATAGGCGCTGCAAAAATGTGAGGATTTTGGAAAACTCAACTGCATTTTTATGGAAAGCTTGCTTGCGATGGTCATTCTAGTTTTCAGGCTTGGAAAGTCTTCAACTTAAAAAGATTTGCAAGTCACTCCAACTGGTTAAAACCGGGAAATTTGGGTTTTTGGGAGTCCGGGACACCGACACATTTGGGATTGACTTTAGTGATTGCTGGACAAGCTCCAAATCCAATCAGCAGCCAGCGTTAAAAAAAAAAAGTAAAGGAAAGAGATGCACATTTTAATATCTATTAAGAAATCCTGCAATTCTGCAAAAGCACAGGTGGTTGCTGAATTACAGCGGTCAAAAAAACTCAAACTGGTAGCTTGGAGCCTGCACTGCAATCTCCTTTTTCAACACATATTTATGGGGGTCTTTTTGATCACCCCTAAAAAACATCCTGGCTGAAGTAAAATAATTCCAGATATCTACACGTTATACTACCGTATACTACTGTTATACTAGGTTATACTACAGGTTAAACTACTGTGGCTACATGAGAATTTGAAGCTGACACCTCCCTATCACCGTTGGACAATTAAACTAAGATATAATAATAATGATAATAGTAATAGTAATAGAGTTGGAAGGGACCTTGGAGGTCTTCTAGTCCAACCCCCTGCTCAGGCAGGAAACCCTATACCAGGGGTCTTCAAACTCGGCCCTTTTATGACATGCTGGCTGAGGAATTCTGGGAATTGAAGTCCACAAGTCATAAAAGGGCCAAGTTTGAAGACCCCTGCCCTAGACCATTTCAGACAAACGATTGTCCATACAGGTATTCCTCAACTTAACGACCCAAACAGAACCCCACATTTCTAAGCGTTAAACGAATTTTGCCCCATGATACAACCTTTCTTGCCCACGGTTGTTAAAGCGAATCCCTGCCCTTGTTGAAGTGAGTAAGACGGTTGTTAAGCGAAACTGGTTTCCCCCTTGACTTTGGCTTGTCAGACGGTCGCCAAAGGGGATCACGTGACCTCAGGAGACACCGCAACCGTCACCAGTACATGCCAGTTGCCAAGCCTCTGAATCTTTGATCAGGTGACCACGGGGAGGCTGCGACGGACATAAAGTGTGAAAACGGTCACTAAATGGATGGTTTTAAGTACATTGGGCCCCGGGTCCCAGATCTGCAAAAGGAGACGGTCTTCTTCCATAGGGATGACACTCAAGACATCCCTTAATCCCGCCATGCATTTTTTGGGGGGTCCTCACCTGTAAGAGGAGGTGGTCACCTTGGCTGTAACTTCCTGCTTGATCTGCCGGTTGAGGGCATCCACCACGGCTCGTCCTTTCCCGCCCTCCTGGCTGCCCGAAGGTGCCGGCTGCGGGTGGGGGGCCCGAGCTTGCTCTTCAGGCAGGTGGGCCCTCTTTTTGGTCTTGGTTAGCCTTTCTTCGGAGGTGGGCAACCCCGCCGCCTCCTCTTTCCTTCGCTCCAGCCGGTCATGGTCTATCTGAGACCGGCTTCTCCTTTCCCAGCTGCTGGACCGTTCCTTGGCCCCTTTCTCCAGCTCGACGACGGCCGGGATGGCCATCTGCTTGGGGATCCAGGGGTGGTCCCCTCTCTTGGGGATGGGCCAAGGACGGAAGTCCTTCTGATACTGGCTGTGTTTCTGAAAGGGCTGGTCCGACGGGTGGTACTCGCTTTTGGGCTTGCAGCTGGCCTCCGGCCGCTGGACTTTCCAGGCCTTGAAATCGTGCCGTGTCACCGAGTCCTGGGAGGCCGGGTCTCTGGACTGGGATCCCGGGGCAGCCGGCCCGGGGTCCACCCCCGAGGCAGGCCTGGCGAGGGCATCCGAGTCACCGCCCAGGGCAGCCGGCTGGGTGTCGATGGCCGAGGGCAACGGGCGGGCGGCTGCTGCTGCTGCTGCTGCTGGAAGACCACCTGCGTGCCGGGCAGCTCGGTGGCTTCGGAGTACTTGGTGAAGACCAAAGGCACGGCGATGTCGGCTTTGTCCAGCTGGTTCCAGAAGCGGGCAATGCAGCACGCCCGGCTGATGCACGGCCAAGCCATCTCGGCCGTGGGGTCCTGCCCTCGCTCCCCCGCCACGGTCCGGCCTGCTCACTCCCCCCCCTCTAGACAAGACAATGAAGCCCCCCTCTCCCCCAAGACCCGCTGCCCAAAGACCCCTCCCCCACTGGCTCCAGACCCGACCCCCCCCTCCTTGTTGGGCAAGCCCAGCCTCCCTTCCCCAAGACCCCCCCACCCCAACTGCAAGATCCAGAGGATGCTCCAGACAGAAGGCAAAGCAAAAGACCCCTCCCCTCTCCCCAATTAAGGGGATGCTAATTTCCCCCCCTCCATCAGGTTAGGGAAGAAGCAGGAGGGAGGGAGGGGCAGGCAAGCAAGCAAGCAGGCAGACACCCCCTCCCCTAAAGCCTGCAGAGGATCAAAGAGGAGCAAGGGAAGGGGGAGATAGATATCCCACCCACCCCAAAAAATAAGGCCGGTGCCCAACGAGGCGCAGCCCCTGCAGAACCCAAAGGCGGTCTGGGCGGCGGGGGCTGCGGCAGAGAAAGCGGCCCCACCCAGCCGGGATGTCGAAGAGGAGGGGGGGCCAGCACCTGCCGCCGCCAGCACGCAGGCGCAAGACGGGCTGAGTGAGGCGGGGAGGGGAGGGGCGGGAAGGGAGAGAAATCAGGCGGGTGCTTTTAACTCTTCCCTGCCCCGCCAGGCCGAAGGATGCTCTCCGCCTGGGCTGAGGATGCTGGGCCGGGTGGTCCTGGCGGCGGGGATCGGATCCTCCGGCTTCTTGCAAGGCTTTTGCAAGGCGACAGTCCTCAGCGGGGCGCGGCTCTCCGGGTCAAGGCGACGGGCTTTCCTCCCCCCCCCTGCGGTCCCCGGGAAAAAGGGAGGGGGAGGGCCGGTCCACTCAGGCGACGGAAAAGGGGTGGGTGGGTGGGTCAGATTGGATCGTACCATTCCAGTCGGCACGGTTGGGGTGGGGGGAGGGGGAGGAGGGCTCAGAGCGGACCGTGGCACTTTGCATCTGCACTGGGGGGGGGGGAAGAGAGGAAGGTGGAGTGTACCATTCTGGAACGCTGGGTGGGGGCGAACGACTCTTTGGTCTTAACTCAAGCTGCTAGTCCCTCTTGTGCTATATAGTCCCCGGTACGGGCTTTACCATAATCCTTCGAAGCAACCGCTTGCCCGATGCAGGAGGGGGACGGCTGGTGGAAGACTAAGCAGTTCCAGTTGGGCTGGGTTGGGTTTGGGGGTAGTAAAGATAATAAAGGTAGTAAAATAGGTAAGCGGGTGTTAACGGAGGGGGGGGGAGCATAAGTTGCTCTCAATAGCTGGCTCTGCAGCCTCCCCAGCGCCGAGTCACGTCTGAAGCCTCATCAACGAACAGTGAGGGTCACAAAATTTCAGACTGCAAGAAATTGTCTGTACAGCTATTTCGTCCTGGCTTACAATATATTTCTGTTTCTCCCCTGGCTTTATATAATGGGAGAGGACAAAAGAAAAAGGAAATGTTAAATCTATCTGTCTTTCTCTCTTTCTCCATCTATCTATTATCTGTTCATATCTATCCGTCTATCCATACCTTTGTCTACTTATTTCTATCTGTCTGTCTACATCAGTCCATCATCTATCTTTCTGCTTATATCTATCATCATCTATTCATATCTATTCGTCAATTCATATCTATCTCTAATATATATATCTATTCATATCTATATATCTGTCTATAATCTATATTTCTTATATATATGTCTATCATTATATCTATCATCTATCTTTCTAGTTATATATCTATTCATATCTATTTGTCCATATCTATCTATTCTTTCTCTATTGTGTCTGTGTTTATCGTGTCTATTGTCTCTATCATGTCTATCTATCTATATCATCTGTCTGTCTATCTATCTATCTATCTATCTATCTATCTATCTGTCATCTATCTATTCGTATCTATTTGTCAATCCATATCTGTCTGTCTACCTCTTCCTACCTCTCTTTCTATCGTATATATACTGTAGCTATGGAGTTGTATGCAACCGTTTCAGAAAATGATAACCCTCTTTTGTTATAATTGTCCTTGCAAGGGTGGTTGGGGAATTCTGGGAGTTGAAGTCCACCCATCTTCTTCTGTTTTTTCCACCTTGCTGTCGAGGGATAAACTTAATAGTAAATTGATCTCCATGAAGTGAATCCAGAATCAAACTGAGCCATGTTTTGTGAACTAAACCAGCAAGCCTTGGATTCACACCATGCACTTGACTAAGCCATACTCTGTGATCCAGAAGCCAAAGTGGCTGTTTTCACATAACGCGCAAGTTAAACTCCACAAACTACCTTATGACTTAGTGCAGGGGTAGGCAACCTTGGCTCTTTTATGACTCGTGGACTTCAACTCCCAGAATTCCTGAGCCAGCATGGGGGAACTATGGCCCCTTCATGACTCGCGGACTTCAATTCCCAGAATTCCTGAGCCAGCATGGGGGAACTATGGCCCCTTCATGCCTCGTGGACTTCAACTCCCAGAATTCCTGAGCCAGCCATGCTGAGGGGAAAGGGAGAGGTTTCCAAGCTGAGCCCTGCTGGCTCAGGAATTCTGGGAGTTGAAGTCCACGAGTCATAAAAGAGCCAAGGTTGCCTACCCCTGCCGTAGACCAACCAGACAGAGATGGGCAGTTCAGAAATGTTATAAACTTGAGTTATTTTTTTACTTTGTTTTTATTTTGCTTTGTTTCCAGCACGGGCTTTGTGTGAATTCAGCCCATTTCCTCAGCTGAAGATTCACTTTTCCCAAAGAGGCAATGGGTGAACTCACGATCAGGTTAAGCATGCTGTGTGAGCACGATAACCCACATTCTGCATTTAGAAGGGCATTAAATTTTTCATGCAAGAATTCAGTTGCGGCAGCCACGTTCATTTTTCTACTATCCTCTTTGTTGGCCAATTTCAGAGCAGAGGGGCTGAGATTTTTGCCCGAGTTTAGCGCACATTCACACCATTGTCAGTTCCATGGAATTAAACCTTCCATTTTTAAGCCGAATATTTACATTTTGCGATTCCTTTTGCTGCCACGTACATTATTTTCTGAATAATGTTGGACAGCAGCCCTGATTACTATTCCATCTTTCTATTCAGTACTAGAAACCTTTGGACAGATCCCCAGGAAGAGAAGTAGTAAAAATAAAAATAAAGCTTGAGACTTTACAATTTGATCGGTATGCCTTGTGGTTTTCTTGCCGTCTTCATTTTCAATCGCAGTCTAATTTACAGTCTTCCAAAATTTCTTAGTGGTCCCCCTTCCAATTAGTTTCGTAGGTCAGACAGGTCAACTGGGGACGGATGCTCTTGTTGTAAATGGGTGTTTTTCCAACTTTTGACTGCTTTAAGATGTGTGGATCTCAACTCTTAGAACTGAAGTCCATCCATGCTGGCTGAGGAATTCTGGGAGTTGTTCACACATATGAAAGTTGCCAAGATTGATAATTTATTTATTCATTCATTCACGTATTCATTTATTTAATTGTGCCTTAAATACTGCTCTAAACACCCTCAAATGTAAGTACAGAATGCAAAAGGACAATAAGGAGAAAAGAAATTAATTAACCCAGCTGCTGGGACATCTATTTAGAAACCTGGGAGAGAGCTTATCATCTTTGATATACTGGTGTTATTTAAGATAAAGTTTCAAACTTTTAAGAGCTGTGAGCTGGGAAAACCTCTATTCCTGAATGCGAAACTGTAGCCATATTAAAAATTTGTGTCTTTTGCCCTCTCTGGGTGTAGACAAAGAGACATACCGAGAATACGCTGTTATCTTAACAAAACCAAACAAGAAGCTATTATAAATCACCGGGAGGGAATGCAATTCTGCAACACAAACACACAGTTGCACACTGGGAGACTTCCAGAAAAAAAAAATCACATGCAACACCACACTTAAATTTTCCAGTATCTGAGGGGCTGCCACAAGGCAGAAGGGGTCAGGTTGTTCTCCAAAGCACCAGAGGGCAGGACGAGAAACAATGGTTGGAAACTGACCAAAGAGAGAAGCAACCTGGAATTAAGGAGAAACTTCCTGACAGTGAGGACAATTAACCAGTGGAACAGCTTGCCACCAGAAATCGTGGGTGCTCCAACACTGGAGCTTTTTAAGAGGCTAGCTAGACAGTCATTTGTCTGAGATGGTATAGGTTCTCCTGCTTGAGCAGGGGAGGCTGGACTAGAAGACCTCCAAGGTCCCTTCCAGCTCTATTCTATTCTATTTTATTATTCTATTCTATTCCATTCCATTCCATTCCATTCCTTCTAGGATAGGTTCCAACCTTCCAATCTAAGATTTCCTAGTGGTCCCCCATCCCATGGACTAACAAAGTCCATGTATCTAGAACAGTGTTTCTCAACTGTGGCCGCTAAAAACTGTGTGGACTTCAACTCCCAGAATCCCCCCAGCTAATTACTAACATTCTTCCATGCCTGGAACAAAGATGGTGGATATTCAGTTTCTGTGGCTTGTTTTTACTTTACTGTGTATTTTTTGGGGGGAGGGGGCTCAATGTTATGGGTTCTCCCCTTATATTTTCAATTTTAAGCCCCCTTCAAAGGGTGCTTCCTAAATTTCAATAAACTAATCACTCCATCCCAGCATAGTCTTCAGCGTCTGGCTGTCAACAGGTATAGACTTTGCGCTGAAATGCTGCTTTCCATTGCCAGGACTGTGAGTGTGTGTCTCCTTTGTGTGGTGGCGCCTGCATTGTGATGTCAACTGTGAGGCAATTTCTGACCGTTGGGTATGGACTCTGCTGTGGTTGGTGCTGGGCTGTCTGGGAGAGCCCATTTCTCTCATGGGAATTGAGGATCCTTTGGTGAGTAGGCAAAATGATGGTTTCTCTGATCCCCACAATAAACAAGCAGGAGGAGGAGGAGGAGGAGAAGGAGAAGGAGAAGGAGAAGGAGAAGAAGAAGAAAAGAAGAAGAAGAAGAAAAGAAGAAGAAGAAGAAGAAGAAGAAGAAGAAGAAGAAGAAGAAGAAGAAGAAGAAGAAGAAGAAGAAGAAGAAGAAGAAGAAGAAGAAGAAGAAGAAGAAGAAGATTGATGATGATGATGATGATGATGATGATGATGATGATGCCGGAACTCACATCTTGTTAATCTTTTATTTAAAAATACAGTGGGGCAAAAAAGTATTTAGTCAGCCACTTAAAAAGATGAGAGAGGCCTGTAATTGTCATCATAGGTAGACCTCAACTATGAGAGACAAAATGTGAAAACAAATCCAATCACATTGTCTGATTTGGAAAGAATTTATTTGCAAATTATGGTGGAAAATACGTATTTGGTCACCTACAAACAAGCAAGATTTCTGGCTCTCACAGACCTGTAACTTCTTCTTTAAGAGGCTCCTCTGTCCTCCACTCATTACCTGTATTAATGGCACCTGTTTGAACTTGTTATCAGTATAAAAGACATCTGTCCACAACCTCAAACAGCCACACTCCAAACTCCACTATGGTGAAGACCAAAGAGCTGTCAAAGGACACCAGAAACAAAATTGTAGACCTGCACCAGGCTGGGAAGACTGAATCTGCAATAGGCAAGCAGCTTGGTGTGAAGAAATCAACTGTGGGAGCAATAATTAGAAAATGGAACACATACAAGACCACTGATAATCTCCCTCGATCTGGGGCTCCACGCAAGATCTCACCCCGTGGGGTCAAAATGATCACAAGAACGGTGAGCAAAAATCCCAGAACCACACGGGGGGACCTAGTGCATGACCTGCAGAGAGCTGGGACCAACGTAACAAAGGCTACCATCAGTAACACACTACGCCACCAGGGACTCAGATCCTGCAGTGCCAGACGTCTCCCCCTGCTTAAGCCAGTACATGTCCGGGCCAGTCTCCAGATCTCAACCCCATAGAAAACCTTTGGAGGGAGTTGAAAGTCCGTGTTGCCCAGCGACAGCCCCAAAACATCACTGCTCTAGAGGAGATCTGCATGGAGGAATGGGCCAACATACCAGCAACAGTGTGTGCCAACCTTGTGAAGACTTACAGAAAACGTTTGACCTCTGTCATTGCCAACAAAGGATATATAACAAAGTATTGAGATGAACGTTTGATATTGACCAAATACGTATTTTCCACCATAATTTGCAAATAAATTCTTTCCAAATCAGACAATGTGATTGTCTGGATTTGTTTTCTCATTTTGTCTCTCATAGTTGAGGTCTACCTATGATGACAATTACAGGCCTCTCTCATCTTTTTAAGTGGGAGAACTTGCACAATTGGTGGCTGACTAAATACTTTTTTGCCCCACTGTATATATATATTCAGTTCTTAGCAGGACAGGTGGTTGAGGAGTAATTAGTATTTTTTTTTTCATTTTTAAATTTGGGGTCACACTTTTACCCTAAAAATTTAGAAAAGATTTTCAATTCACCGACAATTTTTTTAAAATAAAGCAATTATTTACCTTTCACACCTAGTCAATCACTGTACACACCCCCACACATCAGTTGTGTAACGAAACATAACGGCCGCTGCCCGCAGTAAACACCCAGCGCGCGACCGCACGACCAATCACAAGCCGAGCAGCTCCATCACAACCAGCGCAGACGAGGTACGCACGCATCGGACTCGACACACAAGCAGCCCGCGTGAACAATTTTTATGATTTTGCCGCTGACCTGCTATGCTTGACAGGGCGATTCACGTCCACGTGGACCAAACATCAAATTTTTCAAAAGTGACTTTTAAAACTTGGAAAATCCGTTGAAAAAAAGGGGGCGGAACTCTGTTCCGGTGCGTCCTATGACAAAAAAAAGCACTGATTATATCTTAGTTTAATTGTCCAGGGGTGATAGGGAGGCGTCAGCTTCAAATTCTCATGTAGCCACAGTGGTTTAGCTACTTGGGCTAAAGAACTGTGCATTTCCAGAGGATCCAGCATGGAAACCTGTTAGATATCTGGAGTGATTTTAGTTGAGCCGGGATGTTTTTTTTAGGGTTGATCAAAAACAACAACCAACCCCTATAAATATGTATTGAAAAAGGAGATTGCAATGCAGGCTCCAAGCCACCAGTTTGAGTTTTTTTTACCGTTGTAATTCAGCAACCACCTGTGCTTTTGCAGAATTGCAGGATTTCTTAATAGATATTAAAACGTGCATCTCTTTCCATTTTTTTTTTTTTACGCTGGCTGCTGATTTGATTTGGAGCTTGTCCAGCAAACACCAAAGTCAATCCCATCAGCTAAATATTATTGGGAGGAGTTTTTTTTCCCTAGTGGTCTCCCATCCCGTTTCCTAGTGGTCTCCCATCCCCGTACCAACCTAATCAGGAGCTAAGTTAAATTGGGCTAGCCTGCCGTCATCTGCCATGATTGTCCAGATGAAAATATCTAAAAACAGAATGGGGCACGCCGAGAATATGATGGTTTGACGCTGGCTTCCTCTCCCTTTTGCTTGAACTCACAGGAAACGGCGCCGGGTTCGAGTCCTTCCACCCAACCCCATGGAGAAAGCTCTTCCGACGTCCACCCAGGAAAGCTTAAAGAAGGAGATCGGCAACCTAAAAGAGAGAGTGGCGGGTCGCGAGGCCGAAAACCAGAAGATCCTGAAGGAAATAGAGGGCTTCAAACAGGAGAACAAGAATTTGGAAGAGAGAATCGACTGCTTGACCACCATGGTGAAGGTCTTGGAAAAGGAAGAGGAAGAACTTCGCGAGCTGCTCCGAGAACGGGAAGACACACGGGCAGACCTGGAGGCCCAAAACCAGACCTTGGCAGAGACCAACAATGTTATCCGCTCCGAAATCCAGACGGTCTCCAACAACCTGGTCAGATTTCAGGATTACAGAGCTAGCCAGGACCAGAATATGACCCGCATGAAACAGGTGGTGGAACAAATTGTGGGGTACTTTAAACAGTTGGAGGGGATGATTGAAGCAGCCGAGCAGCGTTACGAGGACCAAAAGACGCAGTCGGCCGAGCTGAAGCGCACGATGGATAAACTCCGGCAGATCTGCGACGTCCAGGAAAACGAGATCCTGTGTCTGCAGGAGCAACTGGAGCCGTTCCCCTTCGACAACTCGGAGATGGAGCCCTGCTCGGAGGGTCCCTCCCTGCTCTTCGAGATGGTGCAGGCCAAGCTGAAGCTAGACCCCCAAGCAATAAGGGACACCCTCTTTTCCGTCTTATCCAGGGGGGCCTGGCTGCTGGCAGGTCTCCTCGTGGGCCTGGCGTTTTCCAAAGTGATGCTCTGCCTGATGGAGGCTTGGTGCTTCAGGAGGAGATGCTGACGTTTTAGGACTTTCTCGGACAGGCATCGGGCATCCGGTCCCCGTTATCATGCCTGGAAGATGAGACGTTTGACGCCTTTTTTTTTTTTTTAAAGCAAGAATCCTGGAGAAGAATGTAGAAAGCTAGTGACGAAAGGGGGGGGGGGGAAAGCCGCTCCTTTTCTACCTGCGGGAATTGCAATGCATTTCTGTCATTCCAATAAAGAATGCGCAGGTATAGTATATAGGAGGTGGTACCTGGCTCAAGAGTAGTAACTGTGAGAGGGATCTTGGAGTCCTGGTGGACAATCACTTAGATATGAGCCAGCCGTGTGCTGCAGCTGCCAAAAAAGCCAACACAGTGCTAGGTTGCATTAACAGAGGGATAGAATCAAGATCAGGTGAAGTGTTAACACCACTTTACAATCCCTTGGTAAGGCCACACTTGGAATACTGCATCCAGTTTTGGTCACCACGATGTAAAAAAGATGTTGAAACTCTAGAAAGAGTGCAGAGGAGAGCAACAAAGATGATTAGGGGGCCATTTAGTGACCAAAGATTTACCTAATTAACAGAATAGCAGAGTCCAAAGGGACCGTGGAGGTCTTCTAGTCCAACCCCCGGCGTAAACAGAAGACCCTATATATTCTAGAAGATAAATGGCTGTCCAGTCTCTTCTTAAAAGCCTCCAGTGACGGAGCACCCACAACTTCTGGAGGCAGGTTGTTCCACTGGTTAATTGTTCTGTCAGGAAGTTTCTCCTTAGTTCTAGGTTGCTTCTCTCCTTGATGAGTTTCCATCCGTTGCTTCTTGTCCTGCCTTCAGGCGCTTTGGAGATAAAGTGGACCCCCTCTTCTTTGTGGCAGCCCCTCAAATATTGGAGCACAGCTATCATGTCTCCCCTAGTCCTTCTTTTCATTAGACTAGACATACCTAATTCCTGCAACCGTTCTTCATATGTTTTAGCCTCAAACATAAACTCCAATACATGGATTTGCACACCATCAGTCAACCAATCACAAGAGTTGGAAGGGACCTTGGAGGTCATCTAGTCCAACCCTGTTCGAGCAGGAAACCCTATACCATTTCAGACAAAACGGTTGTCCAATCTCTTCTTAAAAACTTCCAGAGCACCCACAACTTCTGGAGGAAAGAAGTTCCACTGGTTAACTGTTTTCTTTCAGGAAATTGCTCCTTAGTTCCAGGTTACTTCTCTCCTTGATGAGTTTCCATCCGTTGCTTCTTGTCCTGCCTTCAGGGGCTTTGGAGAACAGCTTGACTCCCTCTTCTTTGGGGCAGCCCCTGAGATATTGGAAGACTGCCATCCTGTCCCCCCTGGTCCTTTTTTTCTCACCAGGCTTTTTATTACCAGGCTGTCTTTATTTTTCACCCTTAATGATTTTTCTCTGGTCGTTATGTACAGCGGGACTAATTGTGTGTGTGTGTGTGTGTGTGAGAGAGAGAGAGAGAGAGAGAGAGAAACCATGTTTGCTGCAAAAGTGCTATGAACCCGCCTGCTGGCACAGGCTCTTTGTGTAGAAGAGGCTAAGAAAGAGAAGATCCTGTTGGTGCTTTCTCCTTGCGTAGTAGAAAAGACAGGAGATTCAAGGATGCCGGATCTATTATTAAAAGTACCAGCAGCCCGATCAAGCAACCTCACTTACGTCCATTTGCTTAGGGATCATTTGAAGCCCGAAAAAATTGACACAGAAGCCATCCTCACACTTGCCATCCTCCCGGTGGCCTTTTGGTCTCCTGATCAAAATTCAGATCACCCCTGTGCCCGTATTTATGACGGCTGCAGCATCATCCGGGGTTATGGAGTCACCATTTGCAACATTCCCAGTTGACTTCCGAGGAGCAAAGTCAGGGGCGGGACCCAGATTCACTTAAGAACCATGGGCAAAAAAAAAAAAAGGTTGTAAAATTGGATGCAACGGACTTAACAACTGTACGGCTAAGCCAGGGGTAGGCTACCTTGGCTCTTTTATGACTCGTGGACTTCAACTCCCAGAATTCCTGAGCCAGCATGGGGGAAACTTTGGCCCCTTCATGACTCGTGGACTTCAACTCCCAGAATTCCTGAGCCAGCCATGCTGAGGGGAAAGGGAGAGGTTTCCAAGCTGAGCCATGCTGGCTCAGGAATTCTGGGAGTTGAAGTCCACGAGTCATAAAAGAGCCAAGGTTGCCTACCCCTGGCTAAGCCATGCAAGTTCCAGTTTCAACCGGACTACAGGCTGTCCTCGGCTTACGGCTGCAACTGAGCCCGAAACCTCTGTGGTTCAGTGAGACCGTTGAGTTTTGCCCCGTTTTACCACCTTTCTTGCCTCGGTTGCTAAGCGAATCGCTGCAGTTGATGAGTTAGTAACAGGGTTGTTAAGTGAATCTGGCTTCCCCCCGCTGACTTTGCTTGTCAGGTCGCGAAAAGGGATCATGTGACCTCCCCCCCTTGGGGAAACTGTCATAAATACGAATCAGTTGCCAAACGTCCGAATTCTGATCACGTGACCATGAGGGGATGCTGCGATGGTTAAGTGTGAAAAAATTTTTCAGTGCCATTGTAACTTTGAACGGTCACTAAATGAACGGTTGTAAATCGAGGACCACCTGTACCTTACCTGGATTTGAAGGTGGCTGTCCTGTTCCTAAGGAGGCCTGTTCCTTTCTTGGTTTTATTTTACCTATTGATAAATAAGTTGATGAAATAATCAAGTGACTTTAACTGGAGTTTAGGAAGGAAACCTGTAGCCCAGGGGTAGCCAACCTTGGCTCTTTTATGACTTGGGGACTTCAACTCCCAGAATTCCTGAGCCAGCATGGGGAAACTATGGCCCCTTCATGACTTGGGGACTTCAACACCCAGAATTCCTCAGCCAGCATGGGGAAACTATGGCCCCTTCATGACTTGCGGACTTCAACTCCCAGAATTCCTCAGCCAGCATGGCTCAGCTTGGAAACCTCTCCCTTTCCCCTCAGCATGGCTGGCTCAGGAATTCTGGGAGTTGAAGTCCACGAGTTATAAGAGAGCCAAGATTGCCTACCCCTGTGTAGCCAAACCGACTCAGCCTGTTGTCTGAACAGAGACTGGGGCTGCATCCCAGCCCTAACGTGGTTTGTTTAATTGATGCGTATTATTATTACATGAATTCTGCCACTGCAGTTTTTAAAAGTGGGATTGGTGTCTTCATTAAAGGGCACGGAGAGAGAGCACGTGGCCGATTCCGGGAACTGGAGCAAAAATAAATTAAGGCTTAGCATCCGTGCAACAGATGAACACACAGCGACTGCTCGGGAAAATATCCTGAAATGTTTATCCTATCCAGACCGTAGGCAAGTTGCCTAGGAAACAGCAAAAACTTTTCCTCTTTAATTTTCGACATTATTCAGCAGGCCTCTTTGGCTGCCACGTCTTGGGTCAGGTTTTGTTCCTCACTGCAGCGTTGCTTCCAATTGTGACACCTTGTCAGAAGGTCGCAAAAGGGGATCAGGTGACCCCGGGACTTAGCAACTGTCATAAAGGCCTGCCAGTTGCCAAGCCTCACGTGACCACAGGGTTGCAAGTGTGAAAACTGGTCGTAAGTCACTTTTTTCAGCGCCGTTGTTAACTTTGAACGGTCACTAAATGAATTAAGTAAGTTGAAATTGCCCCAATCCTTTGCACACCTCCCACCGGTGTATCTTCTCTTGCAGTTGCCGCGTTTGGCGACACTTTCAGCCCTCCCCGAAGTGTTCGAAAATGAAGACACCCGCACAAGGGTTTCACAACATACATCTTTAAATAAAGTCAGCTAACAATCGCTGTCCCAAAGGAAGGAATCGAGAAGTCAGTGGGGTGGGTGGGTGGGTGGGGGGTCACGGGGAGGTCCTTCCCTGCTGACCTGGCCAGCATCTCAGCTCGTGGTCCAGCCGGGGGTGGTGGTGGTGGTGTCCCACCTGCCTCTGGCCTATGGGCCGGTTCCCGCTGCTCACAGCAGGCAGGGAAAGGGTCACCAAAAAAGGGAGAAACTTTACAAAATAATTATAATTATAATAATAATAATAATAATAAAGAAACCCAGCCCAGCTTCAGTTTCCAGAGAGGCTCCAGGCCGCCCTCACAAAGTTTGTTGCATCAGGAGTTTCGACAAAGGAGCGCAGACTCGGCCGACTCTTCCTCGTTGTGCTAATAAGGAAGCCCCTGGGAGAGTCACGGAGACCCCCCACCCCCAGATCTTGCCCACCGCCCCTCCTCCCTCCGTCAGTTAATACGCAGCTTCGCTTCCCGGTGGTCCATGGGGGTGACAAGCTCGTTGGCGTAGCCGTTTTCCGAACACAAGGAGAACCCGTCCATCGTCTCGATGCCGCTGTTGATTTCTGAAAAGGGGGCAAAGGGGTCCAGGAAGTGAAATCAAGAAGCAGGGAGAAATAAGGAGAGCAACAATCGAGCAGGAGGAATCAGGCCTGGCTGTTCTGCGCCGACACCAGAGAGAGCAAGGAGCAAGAACTTCAGACGGGTTTCAAGTATAGGCAGTCCCCGATTTGGAGGGAGGGAGGGAGGGAAGGAAAGAAGGAAAAGAAAGAGAGGAAGGAAGGAAAAGAGAGAGAGAGAGAGAAAGAGAGGGAGAGAGAAAGGAAGGAAGGAGAGGGAAGGAAGAAAGGAAGGAAAAGAAAGAGAAAGGAAGGAAGGAAAAGAGAGGAAGGAATGAAGAAAGGAAGGAAAGAAAGAAAGAAAGAAAAGAGAAATAAAAAAGGAAGGAAGGAAGCAGGGAGGGAGGGAAGGAAAGAAGGAAAAGAAAGAGAGGAAGGAAGGAAAAGAGAGAGAAAGGAGAGGGAAGGAAGGAAGGAAGGAAAAGAAAGAGAAAGGAAGGAAGGAAAGAAGGAAGGAAAAGAAAGAGAAAGGAAGGAAGGAAAAGAGAGGAAGGAATGAAGAAAGGAAGGAAAGAAAGAAAGAAAGAAAAGAGAAATAAAAAAGGAAAGAAGGAAGCAGGGAGGGAGGGAAGGAAAGAAGGAAAAGAGAGGAAGGAAGGAAAAGAGAGAGAGAGAAAGAAGGAAAGAAAGAGAGAGAAAGGAAGGAAGGAGAGGGAAGGAAAAGAAAGAGAAAGGAAGGAAGGAAGGAAAGAAGGAAGGAAAAGAAAGAGGAAGGAATGAAGAAAGGAAGGAAAGGAAGAAAAGAGAAATAAAAAAGGAAGGAAGGAAGGAAGCAGGGAGGGAGGGAAGGAAGGAAAAGAAAGAGAGGAAGGAAGGAAAAGAGAGAGAGAAAGAGGAAGGAAGGAAAAAAAGGAAGGAGGGAGGGAGGGAGGGAAGGAAGGAAAAGAAAGAGAGAAAGGAAGGAAGGAAAGAAGGAAAAGAAAGAGGAAGGAATGAAGAAAGGAAAGAAAGAGAAATAAAGAAAGGATGGATGGATGGATGGAAGGAAGCAGGGAAGGAGGGAAGGGAGGGAGGGAGGAAGGGAAGAATGAAGAAAAAAAGGAAAAGAGAGGAAGGAAGGGAGAGAAAAAGGAAGGAAGGAAAGAAAAGAAAGGAAGGAAGGAGGGAAGGAAGGAAAAGAAAGAGAGAAAGGAAGGAAGGAAAGAAGGAAGGAAAAGAAAGAGGAAGGAAGGAAGGAAGGAAGGAAGGAAGGAAGGAAAAAGGGAGGGAGGAGGGAAGGAAGGAGAGGGGAGAGGAGAGGAGGGGGAGGGAAAGAAAGCAGAGGAAGGGGAGGAGAGAAGAGGGAGGAGAGAGGAGGAGGAGGAGGGGGCAGGCTGCCATTTCAAAGTCCCAAGAGGGTGGTTTTCTCAAGCACAACCTGGCAGAAGCCGGCTAAAAGCCCAAAGGCTGCTCTGAGTGCCTATTCCCCCCCCCGCCCCCCCTCATCCCAGCCCCTTGATCAGCAACTAGGCGGCTTTCCCTGCAGGCACGAGGCCTCCCTTCCGACATGCAAGCGCGGCTGCGGGAATCCCTGGAAGAAGATCCGTCCGCCACTTTTGCTCCTGCCTTTCCCAAAAGGGGGCTCGGATGAAGAGCGAAGAGGATGGCCGCCTGCCCTCTCGGCTCCAGCCTTGAGACCAAAGGGGCAACCAGGGAAGGAGCCCGGAGGAGGAGGAGGAGAAACGCCCCCCGTAAGGTTAGTGCCAACTTCCCCCAGGGGGAAAAAGCAAGCCGGAAAGCCCCGGGCACCTTCCAGCCACCGTGGGGTTAATGCCAGCCTTCCAAAGCCACACTTACGCTCCAGGCTGAAGGAAACCCCCAGGTCTGGCAGCCTGGCGCCCTCTAGAGGCTAGAACCTGCAAGACATGGTTCAAAACACAATGGGGCTGATCAAGGAGGACCTTTGTAGCTCAGGAGGGGGGGGTTGAAAGGAGAGGGTCCCCGGGGTCGGGGGGGCTCTTGAGCTTGCTTGTTTTCTGGCAGACGTTTCGTTACCCTAACTAGGTCACACTAGACCTAGTTTGGGTAAGGAAACGTTTGCCAGAAAACCATCAAGCTTAAAAGCTTAAAATTGGTCTGAAATGGTATAGGGCAGGGGTAGGCAACCTCGACTCTTTTATGACTCATGGACTTCAACTCCCAGAATTCCTGAGTCAGCTATGCTGACTCAGGAATTCTGGGAGTTGAAGTCCATGAGTCATAAAAGAGCCGAGGTTGCCTACCCCTGGTATAGGGTTTCCTGCCTGAGCAGGGAGGGGGTTGGACTAGATGACCTCCAAGGTCCCTTCCAACTTTATTATTATTATTATTATTATTATTATTATTATTATTATTATTATTATTATTATTATTATTATTATTATTATTATTATTATTTATTATTATTTATTATTATTATTATTATTATTATTATTATTATTATTATTATTATTATTATTATTATTATTGAAAGCACCAAGGACCCCACAATTTGGCTGTTTCTCACCTCCTGGAGGGAAAGTTTTGCTTTCTTTCTTTCTTTCTTTTTTTTTTTTTTGAGAAAACACAACACCCAGGATTGGAATACAGCGCCCTGTAAAGAACTGGCAGGGGACTCGTTCTGAATTACGTTGAGAGGATTTTGCTTTTTGCTTTTTATCGGCTGAGGAAATCTTTCTTAACCCACTTGTCTGTACAAGCTTTCGGCCGGTGGAACAAGCTGCCACCTGAGCTGGCGAGCTCTCCCGGGGCTGGCGGGTTTTCCAGCTGAGGCGGGAGGGTCATCTGATAGAATGTTCTAGTGGGTTCCACCCCTGAACAATGGGCTGGACTCGATAACCTCTCAGGCCCCTTCCAAGCCACAGCTGTGATCTACAGCTAACTAGAAACAGAGGACGGTTAGAGCCCAACTCTGCTGGGGACTGGGAGGCTAAATTGGATTTCCCCCCCCCCAGAAATCTGTATTAAGAAGGGTCCCCAGAGGCCATCTAATCCAACCCCCTGCCCAATACAGGAATCCGAATTAAAGCATCCAAACAGGCTACTTTAAGAAGAGGCTAGATAGTCACTTGTCTGAGATGGTGTAGGACAGGTTCCCCTGTTTGAGCAGGGGGCTGGACTAGAAGACCTCCAAGGTCCCTTCCAGCTCTATTCTATTCTATTCTATTCTATTCTATTCTATTCTATTCTATTCTATTCTATTCTATTCTATTCTATTCTATTTTATTCTATTCTATTCTATTCTATTCTATTCTCAATATTCTATTCTATTCTATTCTATTCTATTCTATTCTATTCTATTCTATTCTATTCTATTCACAACATAGATAAGCTCACTTTCTCTTTGGCTCATTTCTTTATGAAATTATATACTGTGTATTTTTACAAGCAATTAAGTTCAACCTACTGTTAGAAAGCTTGTGGGTTCCCCCCCCCTTAACACCCCTTTTGAATTTCCCCAAACTTAGAATGCCAAAGCTGAAACAAACCCTTGCTTTTTCTGCCAGCCATCCTCCCCTTCCTGCCTTCGTTTATAAAAACAAATCGCAGGTAGTCCTTGACTTACGACCACAATCGGGTCTAGAAAAATTGTCGTTAAGTGATGCCGTTGTTAAGGGGAGACAAGACTTGCAATCTGGCTTCCCCTGCTGGCTTCCCCTGCTGATTACGCTTGTTGGAAGCTGGCTGGGAAAGTCACAAATGGAGATTGTGTGACACACACCCACACCCACAGAAGCTGTGACTCTCCTATAGGATTGACGGTTGCCAAATTGTGTCCGAATCACAAGCCTGTTTCTGCAGGGACACTGCGGCAGTCGTTAAGTGCCTGGACCGGATGTAAGTCTAGTTTTTCCAGGACTGTCGTTAACTGAACAGTCGCTAAGCGGATGGCTGTTAAGCGAGGACCACCTGTAATTTTAAAAAAGCACACCTGTCACGCAAGCAAATGGCTAAATCTGACAGGTAAACCCGCACGCAGAGTAAATCGGCAATACCACAATCCCATTGCAAGTCAGCTGACGTAAGCGTCCTCAACTCTTACCTGAAAATATGAGTTTTTCCTTCATGATGTTGACATCCCGGCTGGACCTCCGGACGGCGGCACTGAGCATGATCTGCTCCGGGTTGTAGCTGCGAATGCTACCGAAGCGCCACCTGGGACAGAAGCGGAAAAACGGAAAGATTCTCGTTTGAAGGGGTTTTCCACCGGATCGGGGATGGCAACCCACCGCACCCGTGCAAAAAACCCCGGGTCATTTTAGCGCACACCGCACAACCTGCAACGGCCATCTTGACTTTTTTTTTTTGACCCTTTGCAAAGTTTGCTCTCTGCCCTCTCTCAGTTTGCAAGCAACGCTTCTCAGCCCCCTCCGATCTGCAGCCCCTTGCGAGGAAGGAGCAGAGATTTTGAGAACCAGGAACCGATTTCCAAGCTAGAAAAAATAATGCCTCCTCCGGAAAAGCCTGGAGAGACATGCATGGAAATGAAATGGTGGCAAGCTGCACATCCAGTCCTCGCATCTTTTCTCCATTTTGGCAGCGTGGTTCAGGGGAACCGCCGTCGCTCCCTTTTTCTAGGCGCTCAAAGGGAAAAGCACGGAAATCCACTTCTGGTGCACTTTGTTCTAGAACAGGGGATCCAAACTTGGCCACTTAAAAGATTTGTGGACTTCAACTCCCAGAATTCCCCCAGTCTTCAAACATGGCCACTTTAAGACTCGTGGACTTCAACTCCCAGAATTCCCCCAGTCTCTAAAGTTGGCCACTTTAAGACTCGTGGACTTCAACTCCCAGAATTCCCTCAGTCTCTAAAGTTGGCCACTTTAAGACTCGTGGACTTCAACTCCCAGAATTCCCTCAGTCTCCAAACTTGGCCACTTTAAGACTCGTGGACTTCAACGCCCAGAATCCCCTAGTCTTCAAACATGGCCACTTTAAGACTTGTGGACTTCAACTCCCAGAATTCCCTCAGTCTCTAAAGTTGGCCACTTTAAGACTCGTGGACTTCAACGCCCAGAATCCCCTAGTCTTCAAACATGGTCACTTTAAGGCTCGTGGACTTCAACTCCCAGAATTCCCTCAGTCTCCAAACATGGCCACTTTAAGACTCGTGGACTTCAACTCCCAGAATTCCCCCAGTCTCCAAACATGGCCACTTTGAGACTCATGGACTTCAACTCCCAGAATTCCCTCAGTCTCTAAAGTTGGCCACTTTAAGACTCGTGGACTTCAACTCCCAGAATCCCCTCAGTCTCCAAACGTGTCCACTTTAAGACTCGTGGACTTCAACTCCCAGAATCCCCTAGTCTTCAAACGGCCACTTTAATACTTGTGGACCTCAATTCCCAGAATCCCCAGCCTTTTGCCATTGTTCCCAAGAAGAGCCTTGCTTGGAAAATCAGACACGGGCGGGGTGAGGTGGGGACGTGCTATCTCCAACCCTTCTGTCACTCATTGCTCTGGTAGAGGGGGTCCCATGTGGGCCCCCACCTCAATTTAAACAAAGCTAATTGGAAGGACTTTCTAATTCCTGAGAGGAGAAGGATTTTTCCCTGCAGGGCCTTGTCTGTGATGGCCCCCATCTCTGAATGCACTGCCTGTAGGCCAGTGTTTCTAAACCTCAGGAGCTGTAAACGGAGTGGAGGATTCTGGGAGTTGAAGTCCACCCATCTTAAAAGTTGCGGAGGTTGAAAAAACGCTCCTTTTAGTGTCTGCCTGTCGTTTCTTGGGCGGATTAATGGAACCGGATCTCGAGATTACTCTTGGTGGTGTTACTAGAGTTGCTACTATTGCTGCTACTACTACTGCCTTTAAAATGTACTCGGGCTTGGGCTGTGTTAGCAACTATGGATTGGCAGTGTGGGCTTTAATTTTTGCATCTGTGGTTGGGATTGTTTTTCATTAAACGGTATTTGGATATTGTTCACGGCTGAGAGTCACTTGCTGACATGGGTGCCTATGCAAGTGGATTAAGGAAATAAATAAAATAGAAATGGCATTACTGATAACACTACAGCTGGTGCTATTACTAATACCTTATAAATGCTGCTATTCCTACTACCGTTCCTATTAGTACTAATCTTGGTTGCTTTATAGAATGAAATAGACAGCATATAGATTTAATTAATAAATAATCATAATTTGGTAAATTCTAGTCCTGCCTTAGGCATGAAAGCCTAAGTGGTTGACTTTGGTCCAATCACCAGGAGACGGTGAGTTCTAGTCCCGCCTGAGGCATGAAAGCCAACTGGGCAACTTTGGGCCAATCACTAGGAGACAGCGAGTTCTAGTCCCACCTTAGGCATGAAAGCCAGAAGGGTGACTTTGGTCCAATCACCAGGAGACGGTGAGTTCTAGTCCGACCTTAGGCATGAAAGCCAGTTGGGTAACTTTGGGCCAATCACCAGGAGACAGTGAGTTCTAGTCCCGCCTTAGGCATGAAAGCCAGAAGGGTGACTTTGGTCCAATCACCAGGAGACGGTGAGTTCTAGTCCCGCCTGAGGCATGAAAGCCAGTTGGGTAACTTTGGGCCAATCACCAGGAGACTATGACTTTTAGTCCTGCCTTAGGCATGAAAGCTAACTGAGCAACTTTGGGCCAATCACCAGGAGACGGTGAGTTCTAGTCCCGCCTTAGGCATGAAAGCCAACTGGGCGACTTTCTCTCTCAGTCCAACCCACCTCACAGGGTCATTGTTGAGGGAAAAAAGGAGGAGAAAGGAGTGTTAAGATATGTTCACTGCCTTGGGTTACTTATATGTCCGAAATGGTATAGGGTTTCCTGCCTGAGCAGGGGGTTGGACTAGATGACCTCCAAGGTCCCTTCCAACTTTATTATTATCATCATTATTATTATTATATACAGTAATAAAGGCAGAATAAAAATCTATACATAAAATTAATATTATTGTAACAGTACTGGTGCCACTAACCCTACCTTTCACAATGCTATTGTGATTAGAATATTGATTCTATATCAATAATTAAGATTACTGATTCTATAAAACACCACTACTCAGGCTAATAATATCCTGCTGTGTGATCAGGGCAACCATATTAACTGTTTAAATAAAATAAATGTTTTAAAATGCTTCAGGCTGGGAAAAACCCGGGTTCCAATCTCCGGAGCCTTGGAAAACTCCTGACAGCCATTATCTCCTGCCTAGCCTACCTTGCCAGGTTGTAGTGGGGGGGGGAACTGGGGGAGGAGGGCGGTCCCAAGTTCTGAAGAAAGGGCAGGACGAAATAATGAATAAAAAGGCCCAGGGACCCCAACTTTCCTTGATCCCCAGAGGTATAAGGAATAAAGACAAATACCTACACCACAAAGAAACAAAATAAAAAATAAAAAATAAAAAATAAAAACATGCATGCAGTTCTAACGCAAAGCACACAGATGCCACATACGCAAAAGGGGGGGGGCTTGTGGGTGATGCAATCACACAACACACGGTCGGTTGGCCAAAAATCCAGATTTTAAAGAGGAAGACGTGGTTTGAAGCGTGCAAGACGCCCTGTAGGGCATCTGGGTCACCTGACTGCCTTCGCACAATGGCTTCTGAGCTAATGCTGGTGAGTTGGGGGTCCACGCAGGAGTCCCCCCCTCCAAATATTCCCCATTCCCTTCAAATCTGGATCATTGCACCTTCCAGATACACAGAGCCTATTTGCACGCGTTTGGGTTACTATTCAAGAAATCCATTTTTTCCCACCTTCTATAGGTAGTCCTCGATTTGCAACGTTTCGTTTAGTGACGGTTGCAGTGTCCCGGGATCACGTGATCCCCTTTTTGCGACCTTCTGACAAGGAAAGTCAGTGGGGAAGCCAGCTTGACTTAACAAGTGTAGCAAGAAAGGTCGCAAAACGGGGCAAAGCTCACTTTAACGACTGTCCCGCTTAGCGACATGAAGTTTGGGTCCAATTGTTAAGTCAAGGACTATCTTTGTACCTGGGGCTCCCCTGGGCCTCTTGACTCGTATCAGAAGTTCAATAAAAGAAGACTGTTGTTTCACCACGCAACTACCCCTCCTCTCACAAGGCCTTTAGGTAATCCCCAAAGCAAGAACTGTGGTGTGGAAGTTATAAATCTCCCTCCCATCCTGATGTCTGCCTGGATTGCAGTTTTTTAATTGCGCTTCCTCTGCGGGGAAGGAAACAAACAAACACACGCAAAAATGCAGTCCTTGCTTTCCTAAGCCTGAGAGGGAGAGCTGTTTTTCCATGCAGGGCAAGCCCTCCATGCCACTTAAAAGACCATCGCTGTAAAAGACAGTTGGATGTTCTCTCCGCCCACCTGTTTACCAACCCTGCCTCTCCCCCCACCCCCAAATTTGGCAAAGTCGAAAAAGGAGTTGCTTTTTGCAAAGATGAGGAAAGAGAGAAGTGATGTGCCAGGAACATGGAGAAAGCACAGATGTGCACAGAGACAGCCTGGATGAGGCGAGAGGAAGATGATGGTCTGGGCATATATCTCTCCCCACCCAACCTTCGGCCTTTGGGGGGGGGGGAAAGGGTGAGTCAAGATTTAAAGTCACAAGGTAATTTCAACCAGTAAAGAGGGGGGGGGGAAGTGTGCCACAAAAAACAATCTCTACACACATTCCAGGTAGTCCTCAACTGACAACATTCATCCCGAGGTCGTGTGATCCCCTTTTGTGACTTTCCCAGGCAGCTTCCAACAGCAAAGTCAGGGACGGTGCAGTCGAACAAGACCAATCTTGAGATCTAGCCTCTTGGATTTTTTTTAAAAAAGGCAACAACATTAGCTGAAGACAGAGAGGACTGGAAGATAGGGCCAGACTTTGTGATGATACAATCAAAGCTCCGTCTGGTTTTATGCCCATCACACTTCCAATGCTCCTCAAAACCAGATGGCTTTGTCACAGGATCACGGCAGCCATCTTGACTTTTTTGACTGTGTCCTGCAGACATTCCAGTTGGAGGGTAATCCAGACAAGAGAAGCAGGGATGGAAATTTACTCCTTCCTTCTCTCTACAATCTTTAGCTCTCTCTTCTCGGCTGACGCTAACAAAAGATGCGGTTACAACAGCATTTTCCTTTGCCGGCAATATAATATCCATTTATATCAGGGGTCTTCAAACTTGGCCCTTTTATGACTTGTGGACTTCAACTCCCAGAATTCCTCAGCCAGGCACATGTGCCTGGCTGAGGAATTCTGGGAGTTGGAGTCCACAAATCATAAAAGGGCCAAGTTTGAAGACCCCTGATTTATATATGCAGTGGTACCTTGGTACTCCTCATTCATTGGTTCTGGGAGGCGCAATGAGTACCAAAAACGATGAGTAACAAACAAAGTTTTCCCACGAGGAGTAAAGTCACAAGGCAACCGACGGCGACAAGTTCTAGCTTGTGTGTTGAGTACCAAACAAAGGACGAGTTTGTCAAAATGCGTTGAGTACCAAATCCGATGAGTTCCAAAGCAATTGAATACCACTGTATTCAAAAATATCAATGTATGCATAAAACCAAATAAAATAAAATCAATTTACACATATTCAAATACCTGCTTTGTCATTTAGAGCAGTCTCTCTCTCAATCATGACAACCTGAAGATGTTGTGGACTTCAACTCCCAGAATTCCCCTGCCAGTATGGCTGGCTAGGGAATTCTGGGAGTTGAAGTCCACAACATCTTCAAGGTGCCGAGGTTGAGAAACAGAGATGTAGAGCAGGGGGTCTTCCAACTTGGCGCTTTTATGACTTGTGGACTTCAACTCCCAAAAATTCCTCAGACAGCGGGCCTGGCTGAGGAATTCTGGGAGTTGAAGTCCACAAGTCATAAAAGGGCCAAGTTTGAAGACCCGTGATGTAGAGGCTTGGGGGGTTTTTTAGACGCTCTTTCTCTCCAACTCTTTGGCTTGGAGGATTAAGTAAGATGAATGGATTAACTCAGCCTGCCTTGGCTTCCCTCCCGATTCCCCCCACAAAGCTTGTAGAAAAGTTAGGGGGTGGGGAGGGAAAAACCAAAATAGAGATGAAGGTGAAATGAGGGAGGAGGTCCCAGCAATTACCTGATTAAGTGATAGCTGTAAAGATGCCGAAATGCAGCAGCGGAAAGAAGAAGAAGAAAGAGGAAAGGAGACATGCAGAGATATGTCAGAGCAGTAAGAAAATAACCCGGAAATTCAAAACGGCCCCCACCCAATTGGCATTTCAAGAGGCCCTAAAGACCCCCCACCTCCAGGCCTTTGGAGAGGGTGATTAAAACCCCCTTTTCTTGCTTCTCTTTATTCCCACTGGAGGTCTCTGTCACGAATAAAGATGCATAAATGAATGTTTTGTGGGGTCCTTGGTGCTCTCTGAGCTAGGTTGTTTTCTTGCAGACGTTTCATGACCCAACTAGGTAACATCATCAGCGCTAGTAGGGAGTGGGGTTTGTAGAGGAGGAGGAGGAGGAGGAGGAGGAGGAAAAAGACTATGGAATCCTGGGTGCTCTCTGAAGAAGAAGAAGAAGAAGAAGAAGAAGAAGAAGAAGAAGAAGAAGAAGAAGAAGAAGAAGAAGAAGAAGAAGAAGAAGAAGAAGAAGAAGAAGAAGAAGAAGAAGAAGAAGAAGAAGAAGAGAAGAAGAAGAAGAAGAAGAAGAAGAAGAAGAAGAAGAAGAAGAAGAAGAAGAAAGAAGAAAGAAGAAGAAGAAGAAAGAAGAAGAAGAGAGGGGAGGAGGAGGCGGAGGAGGTAGGAGGAAGGAGGAGGAGGAGGAGGAGGAGGAGTAGGAGGAAGGGAAGGGGAGGAAGGAGAAGAAGAAGGGGAAGGGAGGAAGGAGAAGAAGAAGGGGAAGGGGAGGAAGGAGGAGGAGGAGGAGGAGGAGGAGAAGGAGAAGAAGAAGAAGAAGAAGAAGAAGAAGAAGAAGAAGAAGAAGAAGAAGAAGAAGGAGGAGGAGGAGGAGGAGGAGGAGGAGGAGGAGGAGACTGGTGATAGAGAAGAACTATGGGGTCTTTGGCGCTCTCTGAGCTTGATTGTTTTCTTGCAGACGTTTCATGACCCAAGTAGGGAACATCATCAGCGTTAGTATAGGGAGTGGGGTTTGTAGGGAAGAGGGAGGAGAACTGTGGGGGTTCTTGTTGCTCTCTTTGAGTTTGCTTGTTTTCTTGCAGACGTTCCATGACCCAACTAGGGAACATCATCAGTGCTAGAAGAGACTAGAGTTTGCTCTGTTTATAAACAAGTAGCTCGTTTACAGAGATCAAACCCCTCTCTCTCCTAGCACTGGTGATGTTATCTAATTGGGTCACGAAACATCTGCAAGGAAACCACCCAGCTCAGAGAAGCACCAAGGACCCCACAGTTCAACCCTGAGCTACAAATATTTTCTACTAAAGACTATTTTGCTGTGGTCTCCTTGTTTTTCACCATTTGTAAACCATGGAGAGTTGCTGGCAGTGGACAGGGCCATATGCACTGAATAAAGAAAATACATTTAATTAATTCAAGATCAAGAGGCAACCAAGACTTTCTGCTTTGAAATTTTGACATTCTTTCCCTGGAACCCTGCAAGGCGAGGACAAAGTTATTTTAACTTTGTTTAAAAATAAAACAATCAGGAGAATTTTTTCTCTCCTATATCAACTTCTTTTTTTAAAAAAACAACAACACTGTTTTTCAACTATGACAACTTTTAAAATGGTGGACTTCAACTCCCAGAATCCTCCAGCCAGCATGGCTGAATTCTGGGAGTTGAGGTCCCATCTACCTTCAAGGTGAAAAAGGCTGGCTGATGCTACGACCTCTTGTCCAAGGTCCCTTAAAAAAGGCATTAAGGATTTCCTCCCAAACTACAGCAGCTAACTGATATTTTATTTAACCCAAATCTGGGCAACGTTAAACCGATGGATTGCTTCTGCTTTTTTTCTAGGCATTTGCTGTGTCTCGTCTTTAACGTTGTCTGAAAGTTTAAATTTCCTGTCCTTTCGCAGCTTCTTTTCTCCAAGTTGTAAGTTTTTTTTTCCAAAGTTGCATTTCCTACACTAACGGCTAGAAAAGAAGAGAATTATAAGCTTAGTGTTCAGCAACTTGGGGGAAAAGGGGAAAAAAGGCCACCTTAAGGCATCCAGACTTTGCAGAAAAGAATCTGTGCTTGGAAGAGAATATTTTGTAGCTCAGGGTTGTGAACTGTGGGGTCCTTGGTGCTCTCTGAGCTTGGTTGTTTCATTACCCAACTAGGCAACATCATCATAGCTAGAAGGGTGTGGGGTTTCCCCTCTATTTATATAGGAACCACTTATATAAGGCAGGGGTCTTCAAACTTGGCCCTTTTAGAACTTGTGGACTTCAACTCCAGAATTCCTGAGCCAGCATGGGGGAAACTATGGACCCCTTCAGACTTTCGGCTTCAACCCAGAATTCCGCCAGCATGGGAACTTCCCCTTCATGACTTGCGGACTCAACTCAGAATTCCTGAGCCAGAATGGGGAACTATGGTCCCTTCATGACTTGCGGACTTCAACTCCCAGAATTCCTCAGCCAGCATGGGGAACTATGGCCCCTTCAGACGTGTGGACTTCAACTCCCAGAATTCCTCAGCCAGCATGGAAAACTGTGGCCCCTTAATGACTTGTGGACTTCAACTCCCAGAATCCTCAGCCAGCATGGCGCGGGTGAGAATTCTGGAAGTTGAAGTCACAAGTTCTAAAAGGGCCAAGTTTGAAGACCCTATATAAGGATCATCAAGAACACCCCCACCAACGCTGACAGATAAGCCACAGTATATAAGAGAAGCAAGCACTGACTCTAGTACCTAGTTGGGTGGGAAATGTCCGCAAGAAAACCAAAAAGCTCAGAGTAGCACAAGGACCCCACCATTTGTCCTTTGATCCTCTGCCAATTTATTTATCCCTTGCAAGCGCTAAATCCTTGCGTGGCCGTGAATTGACAAGTGGGATGAAATTTGGCCTCTTTTTTTATTCCTGACGGAAACAGGCTGAGGAGGATTCAAAGGGGCTCCAGATATCCGTGGGAAGACTCTTAACAATCTACAAAGTCATCAGGGGCGCTACTTACTTCTGGAAGATAAAAATCCCACAATGATGACAAAAGGAGCGAGGTCGGCCGTTATCCAGATTAGATGGTATCGTCCCGAGGCTGAAAAATCAAGGAAAACAAACTTTAAAAAGATTAAGGTTTTTTTTTAAAACCCTAACGGGGAAATGTAGCGAAATGCTAGGGAAATTAATACCCATGCCTTTTTAATTTAGATATGTGGACTTCAATTCCCAGATGTGGACTTCCTAATTCCAGCCAGCATGGGGTGGACTGGGACTTCAACTCCCAGAATCCCAGCCAGCATTGTGGACTTCAACTCCCAGTGTGGACTCACTCCCAGAATTCCCAGCCAGCATGTGTGGACTTCACTCCCAGATTCCCTAGCCAGCATGTGTGGACTTCAACTCCCAGAATTCCTCAGCCAGCATGGGTGGACTTCAACTCCCAGAATCCCTAGCCAGCCATGTGGGACTTCAACTGCCAGACTTTCCACATCCAGAATTCCTCCAGCCAGATGGGGGATTCAACTCCAGAAATTCCCTAGCCCAGCAGTAATGAGCTGATTCCTAGAATTCCCTAGGCATCCATATGGCAAGGGAATTCTGGGAGTTGAAGTCTACACTTCTTAAAATTGCCAAGTTTTTTTGTTTTGTTTTAAAGAAGTTTTATTAGTTTTTCAATTTTACATCCAAGTAATTAGGAAGCAGCGTGCTATAGGGCAATCAAAAATCCAATAACAGAATCATTCATATATATCTCAGGTTACCTCATTAAAAGTTCCGCTCTCTTTCTCTAATTTTTATATCATATTTCAAATTAATACATTTCTAGATAGAACTCAAGTCAGTCAATACATTTATAGAATAGAATAGAATAGAAATCTTTATTGAGAATAGAACAGAATCATAGAATAGAATAGAATAAATAGAATAGAAGATAAAATAGAGAGCTGGAAGGGACCTTGGAGGTCTTCTAGTCCAGCCCCCCCGCTCAAGCAGGAGAACCTATACCATCTCAGACAAGACTGTCCGTTCTCTTCTTAAAAAATCTCCAGTGATGGAGCGCCCACAATTTCTGGAGGCAATATCAAGGGTACCATCAGGGAATTACAAACTCCAAACAATCCTTAGTACAGGTAGTCCTTGACTTACAACCATCACTTAGTGACAGCTCAAAGTTACAACAGTTTTCCACACTTAGACCGTTGCAGCATCCCTGTGGTCATGTGATCAAAATTCAGATGCTGGCAACTGACTCGTATTTACGACGGTTGCGGCGTCCCGGGGGTCACGTGATCCCCTTTTGCGACCTTCTGACAAGGGGGGGGAAGTCAAGGGGGGGAAGCCAGATTCACTTAACAACCGTGTTACTAACTTAACAACTGCGGCGATTCACTTAACAACTGTGGCAAGAAAGGTCGTAAGGTGGGGCAAAATTAACGACTGTCTGGCTTAGGTATGAAATGTTGGGCTCAATGTGGTCATAACTCAAGGACAAATACTTGTCATTACGTATGCCTTGTTGTACAGGCAGCCAGGTTTGGTGTTTTATCCACCTACTGAGTCCTATTCTAGCGGTGTTAAGTTTATTCATTACGTTTTTTCATTTACAAAGCATTTACAAACTGGAGAAAGGCTGGGACTACCAGAAACTGGTTGCTTGTATGTACACTGAGAGCTTCTGCACAGAGACAAATTTCTTGTGTGTCCAATCTCTATGGAGATGGTCCGTCCTCCAGATCAGTTTGACCCAAAGGTGCTTTTTCAGGAGGCAACTGGACTTCCTTGTTTTTCTTGAAGACGTTTCGCTTCTCATCCAGGAAGCTTCTTCAGCTCTGACTGGGTGGTGGGGAATGGAAGGATTTATACTCTTGCAGGAAAACTGGTCATTTGCATCCTTTTTAGAGAGTCGTTGAGACCACCTGGAGGTTTATTTGTGTCCTCAGGGCCACCTGAGTAGGGATGCAAATGGGTGTGGAGCCTTCTTGGAACTGCTGAAAGGATGTGTTGCAGATTGTAGATAGATAGATCACCCCATTTGCACCACTCAGGTGACCCTGAGGACACAGGTAAGCCTCCAAGTGGCCTCAACGACCCTCTAAAAGGATGCAAATGACCAGCTTTCCTGTAAGGAGTACAACTCCTTCATTCCCCACCATCCAGCCAGAGCTAAAGAAGCTTCTTGGGTGAGAGCGAAAACGTCTTCAAAGAAAAGCAAGGAAGTCCAGTGCTCCTGAAAAAAAGCACCTCTGTGTGTCCAATCACACTTGGCCATAAAAGAATTCAATTCAATTCAAAAGGAAATGTGGACTGGCAGTCAAAAGCCAGCAGGGGGCACTTGGTCCCTCTAAATCAGGGGATCTTTTAGACTTGCAGACTTCAACTCCCAGAATTCCTGAGCATATGGGGGAACTAAGCCCCTTTATGACGTGGGGACTTCAACTCCCAGAATTCCAGAGCCAGCATGGGGGAACTATGGCCCCTTCATGGCTCGCGGACTTCACTCCCAGAATTCCTCAGTCAGTCATGCTGAGAGGAAAGGGAGAGGTTTCCAGCTGAGCCATGCTGGCTCAGGAAGTCTGGGAGTTGAAGTCCACGAGTCATGAGGGGGCCATAGTTCCCCATGGTGGCTCAGGAATTCTGGGAGTTGAGTCCACGAGTCATGCCATAGTTCCCCATGGTGGTCAGGATTTGGAGTTGAAGTCCACGAGTCCAGGGTTCCCCACCCCTGCTCTAAATTGTTAGGTAGTAGGAAGCTGCCTGTTAACGGGACTAAAAAAAACACAATTGGGGTCCTCAGGGTGCCCACCCTCATGTCAGCTGGGCTGAGTGATTTGAAATCCTCAGAAATGCAAATCAAATTTAGGACCAGCCTCTGCTTGGATGTACTGGTCCTCCTCGACCCCAACAGAGCCCCAAATCGCTGTTGCTAAGTGAGACTTTTGTTAAGCAAACGTGTCCCACTTTACGACCAGTTTCTTCCCACCGTTGTTAAGTGAATCACTGTAGCTGTTCAGTTAGCGACACAGATGTAAAAATTCCTCCCCTTGGCTTTGTTGTCAGCAGGATGAAAAAATGATCATGTCACACACACACACACACACAGAGAGAGAGAGAGAGAGAGAGAGAGGGATACTGCAAAACGTCATAAACACAGTCCAATGGCCAAGTGGCTGATTTTTGATCACATGTCCACGAGGAAGCTGCAACGGTTGAAAAAATGGTCATAATCACTATTTTTATTGCCTCTGTAACTTTGAATGGCCACTCCAGAAGACAGGCTTAAGATACAGGAGGATCTGGACAGACTTGAACACTGGCCGCTATCTAAAAAAATGAAATTCATGGTGAAAAAGTGAGGTTCTACATTTAGGCAAGAAAAACCAAATGTACAGGTATTAGTATAGGGGTACCTTGCTCAATAGCAGTAACTGTGAGAGGGACCTTGGAGTCCTAGTGGAAAATCACTTAAATAGGAGCCAGCAGTGTGCTGCAGCTGCCAAAAGGCCAACACAGTGCTAGGCTGCATTAACAGAGGGATAGAATCAAGATCACGTGAAGTGTTAATACCACTTTACAGGCTTGGTAAGGCCAACTTGGGATACTGCATCCATTTGGTCACACAATGTAAAAAAGATGTTGAGACTCTAGAAAGAGTGCAGAGAACAAAGATGATCAGGGGACTGGAGGCTAAAACATATAAGGACACTGGTGGCTGGAATTGGGTATGTCTAGTTTAATGAAGAGAAGGATGAGGGGGGACATGATAGCCATGTTCCATATCTCAGGGGTTGCCCCAAGAAGAGGGAGTGAAGCTATTCTCCAAAGCACCTGAAGGCAGGACAAGAAGCAACGGATGGAAACTGATCAAGGAGAGAAGCACCGGAACTAAGGAGAAACTTCCTGACAGTGAGGACAATTAACCAGTGGAACCAACCTGCTCCAGAAGCCGTGAATGCTCCAACACTGGAAAGTTTTTAAGAAGAGACTGGAACAGCCATTGTCTGAAACGGTATAGGGTTTCCTGCCTGAGCAGGGGGTTGGACTAGATGACCTCCAAGGTCCCTTCCAACGTTATATTATTGTTGTTGTCAAGTCAAGGAGAACCTGTAATTGAGCTTCAGAATAAAGTTACTGTCTGTGTATGCAAACTGCCCTTTGACCGATGCACCTTTGGGAAATGCCCAGCAAAAGAACAGCGCCAACGAACGCACTTACCATCACCAGAGGGGGAAGGCAGCCGGCGTAGAACGTGCGAATTGTCGGAGGTGACCGACTAACCCCATGCACCACAGGATGGAATACCGCCAGGGCTCGTTGACGATGTACAAATTGACGCTCAGCGTTCGCACTGGCGTTTCCTATATGGGTGGAGGGAGGAATTAGAGAGGGAGGACCAGTTTTAAGGAGCTAACCCCAAACCTTTTATCGAAAAAATACGAAAATGAAAGAAGAATGCAAATAAAGTACAGGGGAAGAAAAAAAGAACACACAAGAGAAAAAAGACCGGTATTGATCCACTTGTGGCAACAAGGAAGGCTAAAATGACATTTTAGTGGGAGCATTTTATTGTTGTCGGTCGCATGGAAGGCCTAGGATCAGGGGTCCCCAACCTGTGATCTGTGGACCAGTACCTGCAACCGGTACCGCCAAACAACCAAAGCCCCATCCGCGGGATGCAGGAACCAACAAAACACACACACTCCGGCTCGTTGGAAAAAACCTCTCTCCACGGAACCGGTCCCTGGTGCAAAAAAGGTTGGGGTCCCTGGCTTAGGAACTGCCCCCCCACCTTTTGGGCATCAGAGACCAGTTCCATGGAGGGCGGTTTTTTCACGGATGGGAAGGGCCTGGTTTTGCATGCTTCCTGGATCCCCGCCTGTGCACGGATGGGACTTTGCTTGGTTGCGTTGGCCCGGTTCCTGGCAGGTTGTGGACTGCTGCTGGTCCACCAACCCGGGGTGGGGACCCCTGGCTTAGGAAAATGTGCATTTCATACTTTTCGACGTCCCTTTGTGGCATTCTATAGATCAGTAGGTCTCCAACCCCGGTCCGTGACCGGTACCGGCCGCGGCGGCATGCCAGCAACCGGTTCCGCACAAACAAGCAAAGTCCATCCTTGGATGCAGGCAGCACACAAAACCACGCACCCTCCGGTCCGCGGGAAAAACCGCAGAACCGGTTCCCTGGTGCCCCAAAGGTTGGGGACCTCTGCTATCGATTCTATAAAAGGCCTAATTTCGTACACTGAGGGTAACATTAAAAAAGCAGAGGGAGAGGGAACTTCTTCAGAAGGGCAAGCCCAAAGTGCAAGCACCGGGGCCATAAGTGAGAAGAAGGGGTACCCTTCGGAAAGATCGCATTGCCCACAGGCACTGCCCCTGAAAAACAGGCCAAAGATCAGATCAGCAGGGTGTGAGTTGAGAAGCGAACACTGATGTCCTGGCGGGTGACCTTGGTGTATCTCAGGTTGAGCATCTGGAAACCTTGGTCTCTCAACCGCTGGCATCTGTCTTCTGCACACAGGCCTGTTGGAATCCAGGGGCGACTTCTCGACAGCTGCCTGTCCAGACTGGGCAACCACATCACCTGGAAGAGCAGCGGGGAGAAAGGAGGGGTTGACAACCTTCAAAGGGGACCAACCTCAGAAGAAACAGGAGATGCTCCAACAGCAGTTGGAGTTACAATAGCTCACCTGACTCTAAAGTAACTCAAACATGTGCCGATGCCTTACCTGAATCTTGAAAACGTAGGTGGCACCCTTAACCGACATGAGCTGAACAAAGCAGTTATTAGTACAGGTAATCCTTGACCTTACAACCCTTCGTTAGCGACTCTCCAAGTTAAAGGGCGCTGGAAGAAAGTGGTTTATGACTGTTTTCCACACTTAGGACCTTTGCAGCATCCCCAGGGTCAGGTGATCAAAATTAAGATGCTCGGCAACTGCATGTACTTATGACGGTTGCGTTGTCCTGGTGTCAACTGATCACCTTTTGCCACCTTTCTTTCAAGCAAAGGAAATGGGGAAGCCGGATTCACTTAACAACCGTGTACCAACTTAACAACTGCAGGGTTTCACTTAACAACGGTGGCAAGAAAGATTCTAAACTGGGGCAAAACTCACTTCGCAATTGTCTCGCTTAGCAATGGAATGTTGGGCTCAGTTGTGGGTTGTTAAAGTCAAGGTCTACCTGTATTTATTCCGGTCATTAAATGAATCAAGAGCAAAGCGAAACCCTTTTGGAGAGCTGGTTCTTCCAGGATTGTCCTATAACTCTCGTCATTCTTGTGGGTCTGTCGTAGCAAGGTTGCTCTCTATCTATCTTTGGATTTTTTTAATTTTTTTCTGGCACTGAGGCAAGAGCCCCAAAGTCTGTCTGTCAGCTACCCGGCAGAGCCGTGGTGGCGCAGGGGTTAGAATGCAGTATTGCAGGCAAACTCTGCTCACTGCCAGGAGTTCGATCCTGACTGGCTCAGCTTCAATTCTTCCGAGGCCCGTAAAATGAAAACCCAAATTGTTGAGGCAAATATGCTGACTCTTTAAGCCGCTTAGAGAGGGCTGTGAATTGGTGTATAAGTCTAAGGTACTGTTATTGCTAACTCTGCCCACAGTCTGAGTTTGATCTGGCCGGCTCATCCTTCCGAGATCGGTAAAATAAGGGACCCAGTTTGTTGGGGGAAATATGCTGACTCTGTAAACCACTTAGAGAGGGTTGTAAAGGACAATGAAGTGGTATATAAGTCTAAGTGCTATTGCTAAGTGGGAAGGAAGGAAGGAAGGAAGGAAGGAAGGAAGGAAGGAAGGGAAGGAAGGAAGGAAGGAAGGAAGGAAGGAGGAAGGAGGAAGAAGAAAAAGAAAGGAAGGAAGGAAAGAAGGAGGAAAGGAAGGAGAGGGAGGGAGGGGAGGGAGGGAGGGAAGAAGGAAGGAAGGAAGGAAGGGAAGGAAGTGAAGGAAGGAAGGAAGGAAGGAAGGAAGGGAAGAAGGGCATTGGTGGCACCATGGTTAGAATGATTCCTTCTTCCTTCCTTCCTTCCTCCCCTTCCTTCCTCCTCCCTTCTTAGTGGTTAGAAGGCAGCATTACAGGCTGACTCTGCCCACTGCCAGCAGTTCAATCCTGACCAGCTCACAGCTGACTCAGCCTTCCGCCTTCCGAGGTCGGTAAAAGGAGGACCCAGATTGTTGGAGGGGGACGGAAGAGAAATATGCTGACTCTATAAACCGCTCAGAGAGGGCGGGTGAAGCGGTGTACATAAGTATAAGTGCTCCTGCTAGGCGCTACCCCACAAAGCCCCCGTGCAACCTCACGCCTGCTGAGGATGCCCCGAGGTGAGGATGGCTTCCAGGGTGACGTTGACCGAAGTGCTGAAGTAGGGGTGGTCTTCGGCAGGTCCTGAAGCTTCAAGAGGACGTGGCGTTGCCCTTGACCATCTCTAGCATCTCGGTCAGCTTGCAGACCGACTTGATTGGCGGCTTTACGAAGTCAGGTGGGAAAGGGAGCTGACTGTCCAGAAGGGGTCATTCTGTGGAAAGAACGGCGAACGTCGCACTTTGAGACGGCAGGTATGATTGAGAAATCGGGAGGACAAACGTCATCCAGAATCACGGTTGCCCCAAAGGTGATTTTTCTTTCCAAAAGGCAACTGGGACTTTAAAATAATAATAATATAATAATAAAGTTGGAAGGGACCTCGGAGGTCATCTAGTCCAACCCCTGCTCACGCAGGAGACTTATATTATTTCTGACAAATATGCCTGTCCAGTCTCTTCTTAAAAAATCTCCAGCTGATGAGCACTCACAAATTCTGGAGGCAAGGAGTTCCACTGGTTAGTTGTTCTAACGTCAGAAATTTCTCCTCAATTCTAGGTTGATCTCTCCTTGATTAATTTCTTCTGTTTTTCTTGTCCTGCCTATGTGCTTGGAGAATAGCTTGACTCCCTTCTTCTTTGGGGCAGCCCCTCAAATATTGGAAGACTGCTACGTGTCACCCCTGGTCTTAATTAAACTAGACCTACTCAATTCCAGCAACGTTCTCGTATGTTTTAGCCTCCGGTCCCCTAATCCTCTTTGTTGCTCTTCTCTGCACTCTTTCCAAATCTCAAACATCTTTTTTGTATTGGGGTAACCAAAACTGGATGCAGTATTCCCGTGTGGTCTTAGTAAGGCTTTACAACGTGGTACTATTACTTCCCGTGATCTTGATTCTATCCCTCTGTTAATGCAACCTAGCGCTGTATGTACCAGCTTTTTGGCTGCTGCAGCACACTGTTGGTGTTCATCTCAGTTGTGGTCCTACAAACCTGCTCTAGCTTCACTACATCCCTTTTGAGGGGTGTCAACCACCACTGGACATAATATCACTACTTACTTACACACCTTGAGGAACCATTTGCCTGCATTTAGTCTTTCCAGATCTGTCCAGTTGAACGTGGAGGAATGTCGTAAGCTAGTCTGGAATAATTCTCGGCGTTGGTCGTTCTTCGCAAAGTCTGGTCATGCATAAGAAAGGCACTCGTCGTAACTGTGAACAGAAGAACACAAGAATATAATAATAATTTCCTGCTGGGTCAGATATATATAGAATAGAGCTGGAAGGGACCTTGGAGGTCTCTAGTCCAGCCCCTGCTCAAGCAGGAAAAACTATATCGTCTCAGACAAGTGACTGTCTAGCCTCTTCTTAAAAACCTCCAGTGATGGAGCGCCCCGATTTCTGGTGGCAAGCTGTTCCACTGGTTAATTGTCCTCACTGTCAGGAGTTTCTCCTTAATTCCAGGTTGCTTCTCTCTTGATCATTTCCAACCTTGTTTCTCGTCCTTCCCTCTGGTGCTTGGAGAATAGATTGATGCCCTCTTCTTTGGGGCAGCCCCTCAGATACTGGAAGGCTGCTATCATGTCTCCCCTATTTCTTCTTTTCTTTAGACTAGCCAGACGCAAGTCCGCAGCCGTTCCTCTCCATTCAGCAATTTTGCAGACCCCTCACTGACATCCATTTCGCTGAGTGACCGTCCAAAGTACAGCAGCAGCGAAAAAAGGGACATGTGACCGTTTTTCACACTTACGAACCCCTGCAGCATCCTCAGGGTTACGTGATCCAAATTGGATGCTCGGCCACAGGCAATTTTCGATTTACAAGTTCATTTAGTGACTGTTCAAAGGTACGACAGCCCTGAAAAAAGGGACTTATGACCGTTTTCACACGTACGACCTTTGCAGCATCCCCGTGGTCACGTCAATCAAAATTCAGACGCATGGCAACGGGTTCACATTACGACGGTCGCCGTTCCAAGGTCACGTGATCCCCTTTTGCGACCTTCTACAAGCAAAGTCAATGGGGAAGCGCCAGATTCACTTAAAAACCAGGCTGTTAACTTATCAAAAATGCACTGGTTCATTAACAACTGTGGCAAGAAGGCCTAAAGTGGGGCAAAGCTCACTTAACAAAAATGTCTCACTTAGCAACAGAAGTTTGGGGCTTCCGTCGTGGTCCCAATCAAGGACTACCTGTATTTTTGCTCCTACTTTTTTATCTCCCGGTATGTCAAGTCTGCCTGGTTCGGCTGGCGCCTCACAGTCTGCCATCAAAGGCTGGAAGGGGAGAGAGGATGGAAGGGCAATAAAGGTGCGTGTGTGCATGATGGGAAATCGGGAGGGGGAGAATGACAGGTTGATCAAACCAGAACAGCCAGGATCCAGTTTGTAACCCGCGTCCCAAGGCCAGGCACCTGAGAAAACGTGGTTTACCCCCAAACACCTCAGCGTTCTCAAAACATTTTGGCGAGCTCCAATTGGCTGGAAACGGACTGTTCATGCGGGAAGGACGGGCTCGGGCGAACCTTTTCTTTTGAGGTGCGGGAAAATTCGGAGCTAGCCTGACTTCACTGCAGCCATAGTCATTTTTAATAATAAATAATAATAATAATAATAATAATAATAATAAGAAATACTAATAATATAATAATATAATAATAATAATAATATATAGTTGGAAGGGACCTTGGAGGTCATCTAGTCAATCCCCTGCTCAGGGGAAACCTTATATCATTCAGACAAATGGCTGTCCAGTCTCTTAGAGTAGAATAGAGCTGGAGGGACCTGGAGGTCTTTAGTCCAACCCCTGCTCAGGCAGGAAACCCTATTACCCAGTGATGGCGAACCTTTTAGAGACCGCGTGCCCAAACTGCAACCCAAAACCCACTTATGTATCGTCGGTGCCGGGTGGGCGTGCCTCCATTGGGTGGTGTGGTCCATTGGGTGATGTGGCCCATGGGTGGGCTGGCTGCAGTGGTAATGGGCGAGACTGGGGGGACTAAAAAGTTCAATCAATTCCAACTTTGCGAGATCTTTTTTTCACGCGAGAAGTTGAAATTGATTGATGATGAACTTTTTTTTTTTTGCACACGGCGGCGGAGGCCTAAAGCGAAAAGGTTTTATAAAACCCAGCTGAAGGCCTTGGACTGGGGCGATAGTGCATGTGCCCACAGAGAGAGCTCTGTGTGCCACCTGTGGCAAGCGTGCCATAGGTTCACCACCACGGCCCTATCCCATTTCAAACAAATGGCTGTCCAGTCTCTTAAGAGTAGAATAGAGCTGGAAGGGACCTTGGAGGTCTTCTATTCCAACCCCTGCTCAGGCAGAAACCCTATTCCATTTCCGACAAATGGATGTCCAGTCTCTTCTTAAAAACTTCCAGTGTTGGAGCATCACTGCTTATGGAGGCAGGTTGTTCCACTGGTTAATTGTTCTCACTGTCAGGAAGTTTCTCCTTAATTCCAGGTTGCTTCTCTCCTGATTAGTGTCATCGTTGCTTCTTTTCTTGCCTTCAGGAGCTTTGAGAATAGCTTGACTCCCTCTTCTTTGGGCAGAGCCCCTGAGATATTGGAAGGCTGCTATCATGTCCCCCCTCGTCCTTCTCTTCATTAAACTAGACATAGTAAAAGATCCTTTCCTTTAACCAAGTGGAGTCAAGGCTCTTCTTTCCTAACGGATCAGATGCGGCAGGTCTGACACAACAGCACGGCGTATTATCGTAGGCACGTTTGCGACTCCTTTCCAATAATGTGCCTGTTTGCAGCTTCTTTTAATCACTGCAAAATTCCGATTTGGGTAAGTATAAAAAGAGGGTTGGCTGGGTATTTCTTTTGTTGCTGTTTATTTATTTTGGTAACCAGATTTCATAATCAAAGGGACTACATTAGATGGCGGTATATTGCCATTTTTTTATTAAAAAAAATCTGTTTTCTTAGCTTAGTAGCAGTGGATTTTTGGTCAAGTTTCTTTGCTTTTTAAATTTCAAAATAATCATGATAATGATAGATTGACCACAAACAACGGCATGAGAAAGCAACAACAACTGCAGTGTTTTCTTAATGACCACAGAGTCCACTTAACCACCTTGGCAAAAAAGAAAAGAAAAGGTGGTAAAATCAGTCAGTCACACAGACTGCAAGACGTGACAGTAGACAGGTGCAAGAAGATCTGGGGTGGGGAATATGGTCAAAGTATTTTTTTTTTCAGCAAGCATGGTTTTTATGATGACATTTATCTACAAAAGTCTGGAAGTGTTTTTTTGGTCTGCATGTAGGAAAAAAGACGTTTCAAATAACTCTTAGGGCTTCCCCTTGTGAATAAGACTGCTAGAGGTGAGGTCTTCCAATTTCCAAAATTTCACCCCCTTAACACTTACTTATTGACTGTAAATGCAAAGATAAGATCCATGTGAATGTGTCTGCTCTTGGGAGCTGAATGGCTGCACAGAAATAGGAATGTAAACCAGGGCAGGGAATTTGGAGACCAAAACAGACCAAGCATCTTCTTAAACCAAGGTCTCAACTTGCAACTTTTAAAACGTGTGACTTCAACTCCCAGAATTCTCACCAGCCTGCCATTGGCCGCTTTAAGACTTGTGGACTTCAACTCCCCAAATCTCAGCCAGGCCATCACTCAGCAGCCATAACTTGAGTGTGGACTTCGGGTGGACTTCAGAGAATCCTCAGCCAGCCCCACTTCCTCAGCCTTCACTGAACCAGTGTGGACTTTCACGCCCAAACTTTACCTCAGAAGCCGATGCCACTTGGCAGCCAGACCATGCCATTGGCTGGCAACTGGGAATCCTCAGCCAGCCATGCCACTTGGCAACTTTAAGACATGGGACCAACTCCCAGAGTTTGCCAAAATTAAGACGTGTGGATAACCCAAATTCCTCAGCCAGGCCATGAACACCCCCCACACAAAAAACAATTCTGGGAGTTGAAGTCCACAAGTTTTAAAGTTGTCAAGTTTGGAGACACCCCCCCACACACAAACACACACGAACTGTTAACCTGAGAAAGCAGAGAGACTTGCCTTTATCACTATATCTGCCTGCACACCGTAGACCTTTTCTTCCATGCTTCTGGAAGGACATCAGTGTGTTTTCAGGTGCTAACTAAGAAAAAAACAGAGAAATAAATTATTATTTTTTTACCGCTACGCACCAATAGCTCTACAGTGGGACACAGTTCCAAACCAGAAACTAAAATACGAGCATCAGCTATCCAACTCTTTTAAAGATATATGCCCCAACAGGCCAGGAACAACCAATTCCACCGAAAAAGCTCAAATTAAAATTAATTTAATTCAAAATTAAAATTACATTTATTGAGAGGGCTGAACAATAGAATTTTAAAATCTGATTCTGTGCCGTTCTTCATCCTCCTCAATTTATTTATTAAATTATATGCCCATCTCACATCCAAAGCGACGGGTGACTTACAGTAGTAGGATAAAAAACAAATATAAAAACATTAAAGTTAACAAGGACTGAATTACAAAATTCTTATAGTTTCTTTGAATGTTTGTTATTATTAAACTTGTATGCCATCCAATGCCCTGCATGGGCTAACAAGTAAAATACATGTACTTGTGTGTGTATGTATGACTATATAGTATGCATGTATGTGTATGTTGAGTGTATATACTATAATAATAATAATAAAGAATAAAGTTGGAAGGGACCTTGAGGTCATCGAGTGTGGTATGTGTGTGTGTGTATGTGTGTGTGTTATGTGTATATTTTGTGTGTGTATACACACACACATGTATGTGTGCATACAAGCAGTCTCGACTTACGACAATTGATCCCCAAATTTCTGTTGCTAAGTGAGATTGTTGAGTTTGCCCATTTTACAACCTTTCGGCCACGTTGTTAGTGAATCAGTGCGGCTGTTAAATTAGTAACCAGTTGTTAAATGAATTGGTTTTTCTGATTGACTGTTTGCCAGAAGTTCGGCAAAAGGGGATCACAGGACCCCAGGACGCTGCATGGTAATAAATATTGAACCAGCTGTCAAGCATCTGAATTTTGATCACGTGACCATGGGGAAGCTGTAGAAGGTCATAACTGTGAAAAACGGTTTATAAGTCACATTTTCAATGCGTTGTAACTTTGAACGGTCACTAAATGAACTGTTGTAAGTCGAGGACTACATACACTCATATTAAATACTAACATATTCTCCAAAGCCCCTGAAGGCAGGACAAGAAGCAACGGATGGAAACTAACCAAAGAGAGAAGCAACCTAGAACTAAGGAGATATTTCATGACAGTTAGAACAATTGATCGTGGAATACCTGCCTCCAGAAGTTGTGAATGCTCCAACACTGGAAATTTTTAAGAAGAGCTAGACAGCCATTTGTCTGAAATGTATGGATTTCCTGCCTGAGCAGGGGTTGGGACTAGATGACCTCCAAGATCCCTTCCAGCTCTATTCTATTCTATATAGTAATACTCTCTATATATAAAGAGGCTTTCAAGAGGGCCGCTGTGTGACAGCTCTTTTAGTGAGCTCCTTTCTTTTATTTAGTTACTTTTAATCTGGTTGCAATGTGTAGTGTGTGTGTGTATGTTTACACATACATACAACACACATAGGAACGGATATATATACTAATCTACCATAGTAAGAAAAAAAAATAGGATTTTTCACTGCCAAATGAAAAAAAATAAAGGTATCTCCTAAGTTTGGAATGATTGCCGTCAATTAAACGCAGGCTGAGCATCGCGCTAATTTTCCTTTGCCCTAATCAGCAAAAATGCCTTTAAAAAAATAAAAATCCGTTAATGGAAGGGATTTGGATGAAATGAAGTGGGGAAAAGTCCGGAGGGCCCTTTGAAAGCCTGCAGTGGGCTGTGTCTGATTTAAGTCGGCCCCGTTAAAAGTTCACTGCAAAGGGACAATTAGCATCATTTATTGGAACCCCAACAGAAGGGCTGAGTTGTAAACCGGGGATCAGCTCTCGTCCAGCGCAGAAGATCCGTTTTATTCCTCGAAGTGTCCATTGTGCCATTACAGTTAGTCCTCCACTTACAACAGCTCATTTAGTGACCATTTGAAGTTACAACGCACTGTGAAAAAAGTGACTTACAATGTTTTTTCACTTATCGTTTATCTGTCTGCCTGCCTTATCATCTCTATCTATCCCCTTTGTGTCAGCACACACTCCAAACCCATCCAACTGTGTGTGTGTGTGTTCTGGTTGACTGCCAGAACTGCACAACCTCACTGCTCCAGTTCCTCAATTCAGTATCTTAACCAGATTGCATTCATTACCTTATTCTACGGCGCCAAAACGAGTCGGAAGTCAATGTTCTCTTTTCTTTTCCCTTTTACACTTTTTCCTCTTCCCCTTTTTAGCCATTATTTCATTTTTCTTTGTATTTTAATTTTGATAAAGTAACATGAAAATATTAATTTGTTATCAATATTAAAGCGTACTATACTATTAATATTAATACTAATACTGTATAGTATAGTATAGTATAGTATAGTTGTAATAGCGTGATGGGATCAAATATGTGAACAACGGTTTCTGTGGTGGATGCTGCTTCCGGAAGTCCACTCTGGACCTGGGCCACAAAAAATAGCTACCGTTCTGTCAAACGGTGCGAACCAGCTGAATCCAACTGGTAGCCGTATAGATAGTATAAATATGAAATATATAATATTAATCTATATTAATATAGTACTATAATAGGTATAGATATCGTATATATATATATACTAGTATAGTATATGATAGTATATGTTAATAGTATATAGTATAGGATATGATAGTATATAATAGTATAGTTGTATGATATATATATAATATATAATAATAATAAAGTTGGAAGGACCTTGGAGGTCATCGAGTCCAACCCCTGCTCAGGCAGGAAACCCTATACCATTTCGGACAAATGGCTGTCCAGTCTCTTCTTAAAAACTTCCAGTGTTGGAGCATTCACGCTTCTGGAGGCAGGTTGTTCCACTGGTTAATTGTTCTAACTGTCAGGAAGTTTCTCCTCAGTTCCAGGTTGCTTCTCTCCTTGACTAGTTTCCATCCATTACTTCTTGTCCTGCCCTCAGGCGCCTTGGAGAATAGCTTGACTCCCTCTTCTTTGTGGCAACCCCTGAGATATTGGAATACTGCTATCATGTCACCCTAGTCCTTCTTTTCATTAAACTAGACATACCCAATTCCAGCAAACGTTCCTGATATGCTTTAGCCTCCAGTCCCTAATCATCTTTGTTGCCCTTCTCTGCACTCTTTCTAGTCTCAACATCTTTTTTACATCGTGGTGACCAAAACTGGATGCAGTATTCCAAGTGTGGCCTTACCAAGGCATTGTAAAGTGGTATTAATACTTCACGTGATCTTGATTCTATCCCTCTGTTAATGCAGCCCAGCACTGTGTTGGCTTTTTTGGCAGCTGCAGCACACTGCTGGCTCATATTTAAGTGATTGTCCACTAGGACTCCGAGATCCCTCTCAGTTACTACTATTGAGCAAGGTACCCACTATACTATACCTGTACATTTGGTTTTTCTTGCCTAAATGTAGAACCTTACTTTTTTCACCATTGAATTTCATTTTGTTAGATAGCGCCCAATCTTCAAGTCTGTCCAGGTCCTCCTGTATCTTAAGCCTGTCTTCTGGAGTGTTGGCTATTCCTGCCAGCTTGGTGTCATCCGCAAATTTGATGAGTTCCCCATCTATCCCCTCGTCCAAATCGTTGATGAAGATGTTGAAGAGCACTGGCCCCAGGACAGAGCCCTGGGGCACCCCACTGCACACTTCCCTCCATGTAGATGCGGTTCCATTGAGGACCACACGCGGAGTACGGCCGGTCAGCCAGCTACGAATCCATCTGGTGGTGATGCTGTCTAACCCACATTTTTCTATCTTCTCAAGTAGTAGGTTGTGATCTACTGTATCAATATGGGCCTTAATGAGTCCAAAGTAAATTAACCACAGATTCCTCTGATCCACAATTTTGTCAACTTGGTCAAAGAATGCAATAATTTGTCTGGCATGATCTGTTTTTGAAAACCCAGGTTGGCTTTTAGTAGTGAGATTTGTTTGCCTATCAGGTGTCGCTGATTCGTTGTTTGATTATCTTTTCCAGAATCTTCCCAGGTATTGAGGTCAGGCTGATAGGTCTGTAATTTCTGGGTCCTTTTTTTCTTTTTTGAAGATGGGAACTACATCAGCTCTTTTCCAGTCCTCTGGTAGTTCCCCAGTGCTCCAGGATCTTTGAAAAATATAGTTCAGTGGTTCTGAGATCACATCTGCCAGTTCCTTGAGAACCTTGGGGTGTAATCCATCTGGTCCTGGTGATTTGAACTCGTCTAGGCTGGACAGGTGCTCACTTACCATTTTCTTGCCTATCTTAACTTGTGTTTCTATTCTGTTTTTTATGGCACTATTTTTGATAGGTTGGTCTGTTTTTTCCCTTTGTGTAAAGACAGATGCAAAAAACGAGTTAAATAGTTCTGCTTTCTCACTATTGCTTGTCACCTTCTTGCCACTTTCACCCACTAATGGACCAATCATTTCCTTCACTTTTTTCTTATTTTTTACATGTTGAAAGAAGCTTTTTTTGTTATTTTTGACTTTGGTCGCAAGCCTTAGTTCATTATGAGCCTTAGCTTTCCTCACTTCATCTTTGCAGGCTCGGGCTATTTGCTGATATTCTGACTTTGTTATGTGCCCCTCTTTCCACTTTCTATACTTGTCCTTTTTATCTTTCAATTTATCAGAGAGTTCTTTATGCAGCCATGCTGGTCTCTTTTGAGAGCTGTTATTTTTCCTCTTTGTTGGTATTGTGCTAGACTGGGCTTTTATTATCTCGCTTTTCAAAATTTCCCAAGCTTCTTGAGTTGTTTTCCCCTTGAGGATTCTCATCCATGGAATCCTCCCCAAGCCCTCTCTAAGTTTATTGAAATTAGCTCTCTTGAAGTCCAAGACTCTAGTTTGACTCTGTTCTATTGCTTGTGCTTCCATAATGTTGAATTCCAATATTACATGATCACTACCTCCCAAGGTTCCTGTGGCTTCAACACCTTCTATCATTTCATCTCTGTTAGTGAGAATTAGATCCAGAATGGCTAGTCCCCTAGTTCCCTTCTCTACTTTTTGGGAGACAAAGTTGTCTGCTAGGTTTGTCAGAAATCTGTTTGATCTTCCACTGGGTGCAGAGTTTGTCTCCCAGTTGATGTCAGGATAGTTAAAGTCCCCCATTACTATTGTGATGTGCTTCCTACATACCTTAGTTAGCTGACTAGCAAAAAGTTCATCTATTTCCTCTGTTTGGTTGGGTGGCCTATAGTATACACCTATGGCAATGTCATTTTTTCTCCCTTTTATATTGACCCAAATGCATTCAAGACAGTTTTCATCATTGTTGTGCTCTATTTCTGTAGAGATGTAGTTATTTCTTATATGATAGTATATACTAGTATAGTATATGATAGTATATGATAGTATAGTATATGATAGTACAATAGTATAGTTAGTATAGTATATAATAGTATAGTATATACTAATATAGTATGATAGTTTATTAGTATAGTATATGATAGTACAGTATGATAGTATATAATAGTATAGTATATGATAGTTTATAATAATATAGTATGATAATATATTTAATAGTATAGTATAGTATATACTATTATATACTATAAACAGGGATATACTATTATATACTAGTATATAATATACTATTATGTACTAAAGAAGAGGGAGTCAAGCTATTCTCCAAAGCCCCTGAAAGCAGGACAAGAAGCAACGGATGGAAACTAATCAAGGAGAGAAGCAACCTGGAACTAAGGAGAAACTTCCTGACAGTTAGAACAATTAACCAGTGGAACAACCTGCCTCCAGAAGCGGTGAATGCTCCAACACTGGAAGTTTTTAAGAAGAGACTGGACAGCCATTTGTCCAAAATGGTATAGGGTTTCCTGCCTGAGCAGGGGGTTGGACTGGATGACCTCCAAGGTCCCTTCCAACTTTATTATTATTATTATTATGATAGTATATAATAGTATAGTATATGATAGTATAATATATGATAGTATATACTAGTATAGTATATGATAGTATAGTATATGATAGTATATAATAGTATAGTATATGATAGTATATATTAGTATATAATAGTATAGTTACTATACTATTATATACTATTATATATACTATCATATACTATACTATAATATATGATAGTATATGATAGTATATAATAGTATAGTATATGATGTAATAGTATATACTATAATGTAATAGTATACAATTACATTAACATGTAACAATATGGCATAATCTGTGCTTAAAGCTGGTGTGTGTGTGTGTGTGCGTGTGAAGGGAATGAAACGAGGCCTACCTACCATGGGGGCTCCTCGGTGGCCGAGGAGGGCCGGTCTGGGCCCCAGGTCCTTCCTTTCCATGATGCAAGGGGAGGAGATGGTGAGGGGCACCAGGTACAGCCCAAGGACCACGGCGAAGTAGGTCCCAAACATCAGCAGCTGTGAAGCTGGAAGGAGAAACAGGGGAGAAGACCTCGATCAATCAGAACAGAGCGACGGCGCCCGCGCGAGCAGCAAACCCCACATCTGCCAGCATTGATGACGTTGCTCAGTCTGGTAGCGAAAAGTCTACCAGCCATCCAGCAAGCTCAGAGAGCAGCTCCGAGGCCTCAACCTTCTGGGTTCTGCAGTTACGTCAAAGGCACAGAAGTCATACCTAATTCATGCTTTATTTTTTTTTTACTTTTGCCGCTGTAGTTGTAGAGTTGCATCGTTCCCTCAATCTTTCCCTTGAAACTTGCTAGACTTTTTGCAAACATTAGGCTTGCTAATGCACTCACAACACAAACACTTTGTTCCTGCTCCAGTCCTGACTGGCTGAATTAGAATTAAAGGGAATTACGGTGGCAGCAACTAGCCAGGGGCGGCCGAGAGTGCTTACGACAGCGAGACTCAATATGGAAAGCGAAGTGCCGGATCTGCTGGTTTTAATTTGCTGAATGTTGAACGGCCTGTCTCTTTCTTCCCTACTCTTGTCTCCACATATTTTTCATCCTTTCCAACTTTATCCGATCTCGGTGTGCTGCTACAGGCAAAGGTTTCCTAGCCTCCAGGAGGACTTTGCAGGCTCTGGACCTCTGAAGGGCAAGCTTGCACAACCATTTTTTTTCAAATATCCGAATTGCAGCTGAGGTTATGATTTGCAGGATATAATTCCCCAGAAGGGCATCAGAGCGTCGTACGAAATGAGAAAACTTAATAAAGAAATAAGCAAAGCAATATCCTCTCCGGCTTACTGACAATCAGAAGAAAAAGAAAACCAGAAATTGAAAATCTGCAATTCTCTTTTGTAATATACAGTGTAGGCACCGGCTTCAGATCGTTCCTTGTGAAAGTTTAGGATTTAATCAGGCGCAGATTTCGGTCTGCTTGTCAATCTCAGCTTTTTTAAAAAAAGAAAAAAACCCTCCCAGGGTTTCTAGGCACAAAGATATACAGGTAGTCCTCAGCTTACGACCACAATTGAGCCCAAAATTTCTGTTGCTAAGTGAGAAATTGGTTGTGGAGTTTTGCCCCATTTTATGACTTTTCTCACTGCATTTGTTAAGCGAATCACTGCAGTTCTTAGTAACACCGTTGTTAAGTGAATCTGGCTTGCCCCCATTGACTTTGCTTGCCAGGTTGCAAAAGATGAACACATGACCGGGACACAGATCAACCGTCATAACTGAGTCAGTTGCCAAGTGTCTGAATTTTGATCACGTGACCACGGGGATGCTGCAACGGCCGTTAAGTGTGAAAAACAGTCGTAAGTCACTTTTTTCAGTGCTGTTGTAGCTTCAAAAGGTCACTAAATGCACCGTTGGCAAGTTGAGGACTATCTGTAGATTGTCCTTGATTTACAACTGTAAGGGAGCCCAGAATTTCTGTCATTATGTCACGATGGACATAAGTTGAAGACAACCATATATGACCGACCCCATTTTAGAACATTTTTTGTGATCTACTCACCGGCTCTTTCGGCTTTTGCAAATTGTCCGGAGACCAACCAAGACAGGGCCGTGACAGCCACAAGGGCTCCTAGGTGTAGAAAGGGAGCAGTGGCCTAGAGCGGGGAGAGAAATTATTTGCAAAGAATTAGTAAGCAAATGTTGTTTCTCGGAGAGCTAACGGTAGCAAGAGGAGGAGGAGAGGGGAAGTAAGACAGAAAAGCAGAATTTGCATGGATCCGAAAGGCAGTTCCGCAAAGCTGCAGGGAAATTAAATTCAATTTTCAACTGTTGGCCCTTCCATTCACAGGTAAGTCCTCAGTTCATGACCACAACTGAGCCTAAAATTTCTGTGGCTAAGTGAGACATTTGCTAAATGAATTTTGCCTAGTTTTACGACCTTGCTTGCCACAGTTGTTAAGTGAAGCACTGCAGTCCTTAAGTTAATCACACCGCGGTTAAGTGAATCGGGATTCCCCATTTACGTCGCTTGTCAGAAGGTCACAAAAGGGGATCACGTGACCCCCGGGCGCTGCAACCGTCATAAATACGAGTCAGATGCCAAGTGTCTGAAGTTTGATCACGTGACCGTGGGGAGGCTCCAACGGTCGTTAGTGTGAAAAAGGTCATATTACCTCAGGACACTGCGACCGTCATAAATGCGAGTCAGATGCCAAGTGTCTGAAGTTTGATCACGTGACCGTGGGGAGGCTCCAACGGTCGTTAAGTGTGAAAAATGGTCATATTACCTCAGGACACTGTAACCGTCATAAATACGAGTGATATGCCAAGTGTCTGAAGTTTGATCACGTGACCGTGGGGTTGCTGCAACGGTCATAAGTGTGAAAAATGGTCATATTACCTCAGGACACTGCGACCGTCATAAATACAAGTGATATGCCAAGTGTCTGAAGTTTGATCATGTGACCGTGGGGAGGCTCCAACGGTCATAAGTGTGAAAAATGGTCATATTACCTCAGGACGCTGCAACCGTCATAAATACGAGTCAGATGCCAAGGGTCTGAAGTTTGATCACGTGACCATGAGGATGCTGCAACGGTTGTAAGTGTGAAAAATGGTCATAAGTCACTTCTTCCAGTGCCGTTGTAACTTTGAATGGTCACTAAATGAACAGTTGTAAGTCGAGGACTTCCTGTACTCTGTTTTCGGCCCTCCAGACTAGGAATCGGATGCCACGTAGATCGATAACACTTTTACTGTAAAGTTATACAGGTAGTCCTCGACTTATGTCCTGATGGTTATTAAGTGGGTGATCATGTGACTGTGCTCAATTTTTACAACCCTGTCTGAGACCCTTCTTAAGCAAACATTGAGGTCGTTAAGCAAACTCATTTCAGTCAAGTAAACACGGATTTCTGGCAAAAAAAAAGTTGCTGAAAATCAGTCATGTGACCATGGGATACAGTGATAATGTTATACAGGCAGTCCTTGATTTACGACAGTAATTGAGCCCAGAATTAGTCATAAATGATGGTCGTCATTAAGTGAGTCAACATGGGACCGAGGGTGTTTTTATGATCTTTGTCAGGGCGGTTGTTAAGCAAATGCTGCAGTCATTAATCAAAAACCATGGTCGTTAAACGTGGTCATTAAACGAACCCATTTTTGCAAGAAACCTCTTCCTCAATACATATAAAAAAATCCCAGTTTTTGATACGGTTATCTTTGACATTCTTTCTTTCCTGTTCCTAGATACAACGAGGGAAAAACAGAACGTAAAAGATACAGGTTCGTTTAGTGACCATTCAAAGTTACAACGGTACTGAAAAAAATGTGACTTATGACCGTTTTTCACACACATGATGGTTGCAGGATTCTCCAGGGTCACGTGATCAAAAGTCAGAAGCTTGGCAACTGACTCATACTTACGACGGTCACAGCGTCCCAGGGTCACTGTGACCCCCTCTTGCGACCTTCTGACAAGCAAAGTCAATGGGGAAAGCCAGATTCACTTAACAACCGTGTTACTAACTTAACAACTGCAGTGATTCACTTAACAACCACGGCATGAAAGGTCATAAAATGGAGCAAAGCTCACTTAAAAATGTCTCGTTTAACAACAGAAATTTTGGTCGTAAGTCAAGGACTACCTGTAGCCATATCCAAAATGAGAAAATTGATTTTTAAGGAAAGTTGTGTGTGTGTGTGTGTGTGTGTGTGTGTGTGTGTTTTTAAAGGCTTGATGAAGACATCCAATTGCTGAACTGGGCAGTATCAAATTTAGGGCAAAAAAACACATTGTTTGGCTCTGCAATCTTTGTGCGTGTGTGTGTAAAATTAAGTGAAAACACTTACTTGCAACGATATCACCACCATATCCCATTCATCGTCCCACAACTGGGCTACACAACTCATTGTAACAACGGTCGAGATCAAGGTAGTGATTAACCCAATCTGAAATGCAAGCAAAGAGATTTTATTCTATTTAGTTTACTAGTATTGATGGTTTGATCTTAGCTGGCTGCAATATGGAACATCTCAGCTTCACAGGACAAGGGAGGCCTGTCAAACAGAGGCTCCCAGGGGTCAGTGTGCCTATGTGCTTGGAAGTATGCACATTCTCACAAACACTTTAACACCTGTCATTTGGATATGGACCCCTGGATCTATGAAAGCTTGTGTTGAGATAGAGCGGTTGATCTTAAAGCCGCTATCAAAGTCTTCCTGGGTTTGGTGGGAAAATTTGAGGAGGAGGAGGAGGAGGAGGAGGAGGAAGAAGAAGAAAGGAGAGGAGGAGGAGGAAGAAGAAGAAGAAGAAGAAGAAGAAGAAGAAGAAGAAGAAGAAGAAGAAGAAGAAGAAGAAAGGAGGAGGAGGAGGAAGAAGAAGAAGAAGAAGAAGAAGAAAGGAGAAAAGGAGGAGGAGGAGGAGGAGAAGGAGAAGAAGAAGAAGAAGAAGAAGAAGAAGAAGAAGAAGAAGAAGAAGAAGAAGAAGAAGAAGAAAGGAGAGGAGGAGGAGGAGAGCTGGTAAAGAACTCACTCTTTAGGAAAACGAGCTTTATGACTGGCCACACCCACTTCCTCAGCCATTTTGTGAGTGTTCCCGAGACACACTCTCATATTACAATAGCTCTGTCACGGAACAAACCAAAGCCCACCTTATGGATCCAATGCAGGTTCAACTGTTGTCCTACAGCTATGTGACACAGCGCTAAAATCTGAAAACAAGGGGGGAGGGAAAAACACAGTAATTTATTAATTAATTCAGGGAGGCGCTTTTGCAACCATGAAGAACAAAAACTGAAGTCTTCTACAAGTCCAGCTCAAGCTCCCGGTGCATGCAAGGAAACATCCATACGGTTTTCTGGGCAACCCCCTCAACCTGGCTTCTTCTGAGGGACAATTTCACCTTCCTAATCTAACCATCGCTCTCTCCTCCTTCCAGATCTGACTTAGATTTTGTAGAACAATCAAGATCAGGGGGTCTTCCAACTTGGCCCTTTTATGACTTGTGGACTTCAACTCCCAGAATTCCTCAGCCAGGCATGCTGGCTGAGGAATTCTGGGAGTTGAAGTCCGCGAGTCATGAAGGGGCCATAGTTCCCCCATGCTGGCTGAGGAATTCTGGGAGTTGAAGTCCGCGAGTCATGAAGGGGCCATAGTTCCCCCATGCTGGCTGAGGAATTCTGGGAGTTGAAGTCCACAAGTCATGAAGGGGCCATAGTTCCCCCATGCTGGCTCAGGAATTCTGGGAGTTGAAGTCCGCGAGTCATGAAGGGGCCATAGTTCCCCCCATTGCTGGCTGAGGAATTCTGGGAGTTGAAGTCCGCGAGTCATGAGGGGCCAGTTCCCCCATGCTGGCTGAGGAATTCTGGGAGTTGAAGTCCCAAGTCATGAAGGGGCTAGTTCCCCCATGCTGGCTCAGGAATTCTGGGAGTTGAAGTCCGCGAGTCATGAAGGGGCCATAGTTCCCCCATGCTGGCTGAGGAATTCTGGGAGTTGAAGTCCGCGAGTCATGAAGGGGCCATAGTTCCCCCATGCTGGCTGAGGAATTCTGGGAGTTGAAGTCCCCGAGTCATGAAGGGGCCATAGTTCTCCCATGCTGGCTGAGGAATTCTGGGAGTTGAAGTCCGCGAGTCATGAAGGGGCCATAGTTCCCCCATGCTGGCTGAGGAATTCTGGGAGTTGAAGTCCCCTAGTCATGCAGGGGCCATAGTTCTCCCATGCTGGCTGAGGAATTCTGGGAATTGAAGTCCGCGAGTCATGAAGGGGCCATAGTTCCCCCATGCTGGCTGAGGAATTCTGGGAGTTGAAGTCCGCGAGTCATGAAGGGGCCATAGTTCTCCCATGCTGGCTGAGGAATTCTGGGAGTTGAAGTCCGCGAGTCATGAAGGGGCCATAGTTCCCCCATGCTGGCTGAGGAATTCTGGGAGTTGAAGTCCACGAGTCATGAAGGGGCCATAGTTCCCCCATGCTGGCTGAGGAATTCTGGGAGTTGAAGTCCGCAAGTCATGAAGGGGCCTTAGTTGCCCCATGCTAGCTGAGGAATTCTGGGAGTTGAAGTCCGCAAGTCATGAAGGGGCCTTAGTTCCCCCATGCTGGCTGAGGAATTCTGGGAGTTGAAGTCCGCGAGTCATGAAGGGGCCATGGTTCCCCCATGCTGGCTGAGGAATTCTGGGAGTTGAAGTCCACAAGTCATAAAAGTTGGAAGACCCCTGATCAAGATCAACTCCATTCTGACCTCCGTTACGGTCTTCCCTTAAGGAGGTCAATCTCTGTTTGTCTACGGGACACTCAATTCAGGCGAGGTCGACAGAGATGGCCGAGTAAATCGGGGTGTCTCAACTTCAGCCACTTTGAGACGTGTGGACTTCAACTCCCAGAATTCCCTAGACACATCCTTGCGGTCACGTGATAAAAAATTCTGCCGCTTCGCAACCGGCATGCATTTATGACGGCTGCAGTGTCCCTGGAGCACACGATCACTTTTTACAGGCCTTTTCACCAGCAAAGTCAATGGGGAAGCCAGATTCACTTAACGACCGAACGACTGCATTGATTCACTTAACGTCTGTGGCCAGAAACATCCAAAAATGGGCACAACTCGCTTAATATCTTAATAATGGAAATTTGGGGCTCAGTTGTGATCGTTGTAAGTCAAGGACTACCTTTAAAATCTAAGAAAATAAAAAATCCACCCCCTACTTAGAAATCCAATTTTTTTTAAAAAAGTCTTCTGCAAGAACAAAGCTGCCCTATTTTACTCAGGAAAACAAAGGTCAGGCCATCTCTGCCATGTAACCTTTGACAAAACTCACCGGAGATCCTGGGTTCAAAACTTACCAATAAAGCTGTGATGTAAGTGAAACCAGCGGCCGTCGTAACCAGTATAGGAATGGACCAATCACTCCAGTATCCCATTCTATTATATAAAAACCTGGAGAGGCAAGAGGGAATACAAGAGAGAATTAAATGCAACCACTTTTAATGCCAGGGAAGATATAGCCGAGGGACATATATCATAGAATGACAGGATGAGAAGGATCCTTGGAGGTCATCTAGTCCAACCCCCTGCCCACGAGGGGAATTTTCCTACCTCCTACGTCAGGAAGGGGGAATTATGGCCCTTTTATGACTTGTGGACTTCAACTTCCAGAATTCCTATGGGGCCATAGTTTCCCCACCTCTGTCCTAGATAAAAAGCAGCATTTCTCAATCTTGAGGTATGGACTTCAACTCCCAGAATTCCTGAGACAGCATGGGGCCATAGTTCCCCACCTCTGTCCTAGATAAAAAGCAGCATTTCTCAATCTTGAGGTATGGACTACAACTCCCAGAATTCCCCAGCCAGCATGTATCCTACTTGGAAAGAGCCATCTCTGATCTGTTAGCTCAGGGGTCTTCAAACTTGGCCCTTTTATGACTTGTGGACTTCAACTCCCAGAATTCCTTGTGGACTTCAACTCCCAGAATTCCTCAGCCAGGCACGCTGGCTGAGGAACTCTGGGAGTTGAAGTCCACAAGTCATAAAAGGGCCAAGTTTGAAGACCCCTGTGTTAGCTAATCTGGGGAATTCTGGGAATTGAAGTCCACACATCTTAAAGTTGCCCAGGTTGAGAAATGCTGATTTTCACTATATCAAGTTGAAGGGGAAAAAAATATTCAGGCTTCATTAAAACTTCACCATCATTTAAAACTGAAATAAATTGTCCCACGGTGCCAATTCTTATCTCTACATTGACAGGGCTGGGAAACTGAACTATGTCAGGACAGGAAGTTCTATAATAAATAATAATAATAATAACAAAAACAACAACAATAACAATAATAATAATAATAATTATTATGCTCCAACACTGGAAGTTTTTAAGAAGAGACTGGACAGCCATTTGTCCGAAATGGTATAGGGTTTCCTGCCTGAAAAGGGGTTGGACTAGATGACCTCCAAGGTCCTTTCCAACTTTATTATGATTATGATTATGATTATGATTATTATATAGTAGTAGTAGTAGTTGGAAGGAACCTTGGAGGTCATCTAGTCCATTACGAATTATTCCCTCTCCCCTCAAAAAAAACCCCTCAGTCCCAAAATGTTTATGTGAGTAGGCCAGCACACGTAGTCCTTGACTTACGACCACCACTGAGCCCAAAATTTCTGTTGCTAAGCGAGAGTTGTTAAGTGAATTTTGCCCCGTTTTGCGAGCTTTCTTGCCACCGTTGTTAAGCAAATCACCGCAGTTGTTAAGTTAGTAATATGGTTGTTAAGTGAATCTGGCTTCCCTATTGACTTTGCTTGTCAGAAGATGGCAAAAGGGACACTGCAACCGTCGTAAATATGAGGCAGTTGCCAAGTGACTCAATTTTGATTACGTGATGCTGCAACGGTCTTACCGGTAAGTGTGAAAAGTGTCTTAAACCACTTTTGTCAGTGCAAGTTGTAATTTCAAAGGGTCACTAAACGAATGGACTACCTATACTGGCATTTCTCACTACGGATCCAAATTCTCTCTTCCAAGGATGAGCAAATTAAAAAAAAAACATCTTTAAAACCTCACGAAAGTCATTTGAAACTGACACAACGCACCACACCTAGAACCAGACAGTCATTTACAGCGGCACGAACACAAGTTCCTTTCAGGACATTTCATTAAAAATGCAAATTACTCTGTTTTGTTTCCTCTGACACCCTAATTATTTGATGCAAGCTTTTCACAGGGGCATTTCCTTCGGCTAAGCTTGTTTTTTTTTTGGTTTCAAAACGTCATCCCTGCTGTTTGTAGAGAATGTTTAACCCCGTGTTTTGTTTTGTTTTACAGACAGGTCAGGGAGCTTGTTTAGCAGATCTTCCCGACCGGGGAACGCAGAATGCTGATTGGACTTGAACGCGTTTCAGTAAAAAACAAACAAAAAACAAACAATTTTTATATAATTAAAACAAAGTAATGAAACGACTTTCATGTTTGTGCTCCCGAAGTTCTGAATTTGCACATTCCTTTCGGTGGAATTTGTGACTGCGTAGTTACACGCGCTCAACTGTCACCTTGAATTGTGCCCAGAAGCAAAAGGACAGCCAACACAACTTGCCCCCGAATAGCCGACAATGTCAACAAAGGCAGGACTGGAAAAACAGCCGGGACGTTTCCCAAACGCTCTTCAAGGGCTGGCCCTGTACGAGTGGTGCTGCGGTAGTCCGGATGGGAATAGGTTTAAGGAAAGGAGACTCGGAACCCGCTGTAGATACAATTTAAATGCTAAGTACTGTTTCTCCCGCTCTTCCGACTCAAATCCCTGGAGAAAGAAATCTTTGCATACTTTTCCTGTGGTTTGCATATATTTGAGCTTCTTTTATGAATGCAACCCAGATCTGCTGAGCAAGTCTTTCGATTATTCTGGGGTTCTTGCTACTCTCTGAGCTGGCTGGTTTTCTTGCAAACTTTTCCTTCTCCATATTCTAGGTAATATCATCAGTGCTAGAAGGGAGGGGGGATTGTGGAGTGGTGGTGGTGGAGCGGAGGAGGAGGAGGAGGAGAACTGTGGGGTCCTTGGTACTCTCTGAGCTTGGTGGTTTTCTTGCAGACGTTTCGTGACCCAGCTAGGGAACATCATCAGTGATAGAAGGGAGGGGGGTTTGTGGGAGGAGAGGAGGAGGAGGAGGAGGAGGACTGTGGGGTCCTTGGTGGTCTCTGATCTTGGTTGTTTTCTTGCAAACTTTTCATTACCTAACTAGATAATATCATCAGTGCTAGAATGGAGTGGGGATTGTGAAGTGGTGGTGGTGGTGGAGGAGGAGGAGGAGGAGGACTGTGGGGTCCTTGATGCTCTCTGAGCTGGATTGTTTTCTTGCAGACGTTTCATGACCCAACTAGGTAACACCATCAGTGCTAGAAGGGAGGGGGCTTTGCTCTTATTTTTACATACAAATGGCTTGCCCTGTCAGTGTTGGTGGGAGTGTTCTTGGCAGTCCCTTGATTAGGCTGTTGTTTATTGTTTGATTGTTTGTCTGAGTTGGTGGTTCATTGATTGAGTTGTTATTTAGTGCTTCAGCAAATTAGCACTTTTAGTACTGGTGATGTTACCTAGTTGGGTCATGAAACGTCTGCAAGAAAACCACCCAGCTCAGAGAGCACCAAGGACCCCACACTCGTCCTTGTCCTCCACTTCCTGCCCATCTCCTCCCCTCCTCCTCTCTCTGCAAACCCAACTCCCTTCTGGCACTGATGGTGTTACCTAGTTGGGTCATGAAACATCTGCAGGAAAACCACCCAGCTCAGAGAGCACCAAGGACCCCACAGTCGTCCTTGTCCTCCACTTCCTGCCCATCTCCTCTCCTCCTCTTCTCTCTGCAAACCCAACTCCCTTCTGGCACTGATGGTGTTACCTAGTTGGGTCATGAAACGTCTGCAAGAAAACCACCCAGCTCAGAGAGCACCAAGGACCCCACAGTCGTCCTTGTCCTCCACTTCCTGCCCATCTCCTCCCCTCCTCCTCTCTCTGCAAACCCAACTCCCTTCTGGCACTGATGGTGTTACCTAGTTGGGTCATGAAACGTCTGCAGGAAAACCACCAAGCTCAGAGAGCATCAAGGACCCCACAGTGCAAACCTGAGCTACAGATATTCCCTTCTTTTTATTATTATTTAGCCAACTTCTTCAGGCAGGTTCTGACCAGATACCCCGGTGGGTTTCAACTCCCATCCTTTCCAGGGGTCCACATCTGGAGGGCATCTGATTGGGGGAGGGGGCACTGCATGCTAAGGTTGATGGGGTTGTTGTTACTACTTTTTTGACTTACCAGTTGATTTCATTGTAGTCGTTGTGAACTTCCCACCAAAAATAGAACCAGACCAGGGTCAGGAAGAAAGAAAAGGTGAGGAGTAAGAACCAGAGGCGTTCCCACTGTGAAGACACAAACACACACACACACACAAGAGTCAAATTCATTACAATATAGTTAAGGGGCACACAACAGGGAGGAAGATCCGGTGAAAGGTTTGAATGCTTTGCATTAAATCTATTTCTATTCAAAAGATTTTTTCAACTTCAATCTCCAGCATCTCGATGTAGAACGAAATTGAGCCCACGGTTTTTGTGGCTAAGTGTGACAGTGGTTAAGTCAGTTTGCCTCATTTTACGACCTTCCTTGCCACAGTTGTTAAGTGAATCCTTGTAGTTGTTAAGTTAGTAACATGGCTGTTAAGTGAATCTGGCTTCCCCATTGACAACATCATCATCATCATCATCATCATCATCATCATCATAATGGCTGCACAAGACCAAGCCTTAAGGACAAATGCGTACAAAGTCAAAATTGAGAAGACAGCAGCAGACAGGAAGTGCCGCCTATGCAAAGAACGCTGAAGAAACAGGGGACCACCTGGTAAGCTGCTGCAAGAAGATCGCACAGACTGACTACAAGCAGCGGCATGACAAAGTAGCAACAATGGAGCATTGGAAGATCTGCAAGAAATATCATTTGCCGGTAAGCAAGAACTGGTGGGATCATGAAATAGAGAAAGTCATAGAAAATGATCAAGTTAAACTGCTCTGGGACTTCAGAATTCAAACAGACAAGCACCTGCAACATAACACCCCGGACTTAACAATTGTCGATAAGAAAGACAAAAAAGTCTGGATAGTGGACGTGGCAGTGCCTGGAGACAGCAGAATAGACGAGAAAGAACTGGAGAAGATAACAAAATACAAAGACCTACAAATAGACATAGAACGACTGTGGCAAAGGCAAGCAAGGGTAGGACCAATAGTAATAGGTGCCTTGGGTGCAATCCCAAAACAACTGGAGCACCACTTGAACACCATCATCGGCATTGACCAATTCGCCATCAGTCAATTGCAAAAGGCGGCCTTACTAGGAACCGCTTCCATCCTGCGACGAGATCTGTGATACCATCAAACATCCACATCTGCCTATCCCAGGTCCTTGGGAAGGACTCGATAGGTAGACAGAAATGCCAAATCTAGTCTGAACATCTGGCTGACTGTGCGATTAATAACAATAACAATAACAATAATAATAATAATACGTTGGAAGGGACCTTCGAGGTCATCTAGTCCAACCCCCTGCTCAGGCAGGAAACCCTACACCATTTCAGACTTTATCAGAAGGTCGCAAAAGGGGATCACATGACCCTGGGACACTGCAACCGTCATAGATCTGAGTCAACTGCCAAGCATCCAAATTTTGATCACGTGACCCTGGGAGAATGCTGCAACGGTTGTTAAGTGTGAGAAACAGTCACAAGTCACTTTTTCCAGTGCCGTTGTAACTTTGAACGGCCACTAAGTGAACTGTTGTAAGTCAAGGACTCCCTGTAATGCCTAAATCTTTTAGGCAGCCTCTTCCAGTCTGGCCTTGGCAACTCCCAGGATTGTATAACCAGCTTGGCCATTGCCGGGAATTCTGGGAGTTGAAGTCCACCCTTCTTCTTAAACATTGTCAAGATGGTCTAAAGCAGAGGTCCCCCAACCTTTTGGGCACCAGGGACCGGTTCCGTGGAGAGAGGTTTTTCCGTGGACCTGAGAGTGTGTGGTTTTGGGTGCTGCCTGCATCTCGCGGGTGTTGCTTTGCGTCTTTGTGCGGCCCGGTTGCTGGCATGTCGCAGCCTGGTACCGGTCCACGGACCGGGTGTTGGGGACCCCTGGACTAGATGATCGCTTAGGACAAAGGTCCCCAACTTTTTGGGCACCAGGGACCGGTTCCGTGAAGAGAGGTTTTTCCGTGGACCTGAGAGTGTGTGGTTTTGTGTGCTGCCTGCATCTCGGGGGTGTTGCTTTGCGTGTTTGTGAATGGAATGGAATGGAATGGAATGGAATGGAATAGAATAGAATAGAATAGAATAGAATAGAATAGAATAGAATAGAATAGAATAGAATAGAATAGAATAGAATATAGAATAGAATAGAATTACAGAATAGACTAGACTAGACTAGAATATAGAATAGACTAGAATATAGAATAGAATAGAATATAGAATAGAATAGAATAGAATTACAGAATAGAATAGAATAGAATAGAATATAGAATATAGAATAGAATAGAATTACAGAATAGACTAGACTAGACTAGAATATAGAATAGAATAGAATATAGAATAGAATAGAATATAGAATAGAATAGAATAGAATTACAGAATAGAATAGACTAGACTAGAATATAGAATAGAATAGAATATAGAATAGAATTACAGAATAGACTAGACTAGACTAGAATATAGAATAGAATAGAATATAGAATAGAATAGAATTACAGAATAGACTAGACTAGAATAGAATATAGAAGAATAGACTAGAATATAGAATAGACTAGAATATAGAATAGAATAGAATTACAGAATAGACTAGACTAGAATATAGACTAGAATATAGACTAGACTAGACTAGACTAGAACAGAACAGAACAGAACAGAATAACAGAGTTGGTCGGACTAGAAGATCTCCAAGGAGGCCCCTTCCAACTCTGTTATTCTATTCTAAAAATTTATTTTAAAAAAGAGAGAAACAAGGACTATAGAACTGAATACATTTTTTCCCTTCCGTCTCAGAGGTCCCTGCTGTTGGCCAGCTGCGAGCAAACCATGAACCCGCCTGCTCACCCCAGCTACCGTATGTCTTTTTCAAAATGTCATGTCTCCTGTCTCTGGCAGTATTACAGAGGCCTCTGTCTTTATTAAGGGGGGGGGGAGGATAAAAGTAATGGGAACTGAAAGGTATGTGTTAGCACTGCAAATCCCAGAGCCAGCATTTATTCGCTGCGAGCTTTGACTCAAGGAAACATAACTCTCGCTCCAAATGTAACGGCGGCAGTTTTACGAGCTAATAAATTTGCCAGCTCTGTGCCCTTTCGGTCACTACTATCGTCTCCGAAGCGAAATTGTTGCAGAAATCCAGCCTCTGCTTTGCCCCAAAGGTGCTTTTTCAGGAGGCAACTGGACTTTCTTGTTTTCGTTTGGCTTCTCCTCCAAGAAGCTTCTTCAGCTCTTGACTGGATGGTGAGGAATGGACGGATTTATGCTCCTTGCAGACAGCTGGTCATTTGCCTTCTTTTAAGAGGGTCGTTGAGGCCACCTGGAGGTTTACCTGTGTCCTCAGGGTCACCTGAGTAGGGGTGCAAATGGGTGTGGAGCCTTCTTGGGACTGCAGGATGTTTTCTGCCCTGGGTCCGTTCAAACTGAGGACACAGACAAACTTCCAAGTGGCCTCAACAACTCTCTCGTCTAAAAGAATGCAAATGACCAACTGTCTGCAAGGAATATAAGCCCTTCCATTCCCCACCATCCCGTCAGAGCCGAAGAAGCTTCTTGGATGAGAAGTGAAAGTTCTTCAAAGAAAAACAAAGGAAGTCCAGTTGCCTCCTGAAAAAAGCACCTTTGGGTTTTTTCCTTGAAGACGTTTCGCTTCTCATCCAAGAAGCTTCTTCAGCTCTTGAATGGATGGTAGGGAGTGGAAGGATTTATACTCCTTGCAGACAGCTGGTCATTTGCCTCCTTTTAGAGAGTCGTCGTTGAGGCCACTTGGAGGTTTATCTATGTTTATGCAACACAGTCCTTTCAGCAGTTCCAAGAAGGCTCCACACCCATTTGCACCACTCAGGTGACCCTCAGGACACAGACAAACCTCCAAGTGGCCTCAATGACTCTCTAAAAGAAGGCAAATGACCAGTTTTTCTGCAAGGAGTGTAAATCCTTCCATTCCCCTCCATCCAGTCAGAGCCGAAGAAGCTTCTTGGACGAGAAGCGAAACGTCTTCAAAGAAAAACAAGGAAGTTCAGTTGCCTCCTGAAAAAAGCACCTTTGGGACAACCAGGAGCTGAAGGACGGAGAATCTCCATGGACATCCAAGAAGCTTCTTCAGGCTCTGACTGGAGGGTGGGGAATGGAAAGATCTGGTCACGTGAATTAAAATTCGGACGCTGGGCAACTGACTCCTCTTCAATAGTAGCAACTGTGAGAGGGATCTTGGAGTCCTAGTGGACAATCACTTAAATATGAGCCAGCCGTGTGCTGCAGCTGCCAAAAAAGCCAACACAGTGCTGGGCTGCATTAACAGAGGTATAGAATCAAGATCACGTGAAGTATTAATACCACTTTACAATGCCTTGGTAAGGCCACACTTGGAATACTGCATCCAGTTTTGGTCACCACGATGTAAAAAAGACGTTGAGACTCTGGAAAGAGTACAGAGAAGAGCAACAAAGATGATCAGGGGACTGGAGGCTAAAGCATATAAGGAACGGTTGCTGGAATTGGGTATGTCTAGTTTAATGAAGAGAAGGACGAGGGGGGACATGATAGCAGTATTCCAATATCTCAGGGGCTGCCCCAAAGAAGAGGGAGTCAAGCTCTTCTCCAAAGCACCTGAAGGCAGGACAAGAAGCAACGGATGGAAACTAATCAAGGAGAGAAGCAACTTAGAACTAAGAAGAAATTTCTTGACAGAACAATTAACCAGTGGAACAACCTGCCTCCAGAAGCGGTGAATGCTCCAACACTGGAAGTTTTTAAGAAGAAACTGGACAGCCATTTGTCCGAAATGGTATAGGGTTACCTGCCTGAGCAGGGGGTTGGACTTGATGACCTCCAAGGTCCCTTCCAACTTTATTATTATTATTATTATTATTATTATTATTATTATTATTATTATTATTATTATTATTATTATTATTTATGACCGTCGCGGTGTCCTAAGGTCACGCGATCCTCTTTTGCGAATTTCTGACAAGCACCGTCAATGGGGAAGCCAGATTCATTTAACAACCGTGTTACTAACTTCACTAGTGCAAGACTCACTTAACAGCTGTCTTTGTTTAGCAACGGAAAATTTGCGCTCAATTCCGGTCATAAGTCAAGGACTACCTGTAGCCTGGTCTATATATGCTCCTTAAACTGCAGAAACCACGTTGTTATAACATGGTTTCTTTTTTTGCCCAAAAGAAGGGGGGGGACAAGAATGACAGATAAGGGCCCCCTTGGTCTGCCTCTCGGTCCATTGAGCAGGAAATCTCTTGGAAAGCAGAAAGACACCCAGGGGGGGGGGGGGGTGTCACGTGATTTGCACTTTGGGTGCACCGCAACACAATCGCACCTCTGTACGTTTGCAGCGTCCATGATCAAGTGACCCCCGCTTTACAATGATTTTTACAATGATTCGTTTTACAACCGCCGCATGTGCTTAACGACCACCGCCACAGAAGAAACACGGTCGTAAAACCGGGCTGCTCACGTGACGGACCTGATTTGCAATCCTACCGTAATGGACAGGCGGTCATATGACGGTCAAATGTCAAGGACTCCCTGCGTAGCCAGTAACACAGCCACAGCTATTAATACGGATGGCTTTTTTGAACAATTAACCAGTGGAACAACCTTCCTCCAGAAGCAGTGAATGCTCCAACACTGGAAGTTTTTAAGAAGAGACTGGACAACCATTTGTCCGAAATGGTATAGGGTTTCCTGTCTGAGCAGGGGGTTGGACTTGATGACCTCCAAGGTCCCTTCCAACTTTATTATTATTATTAAAGATATTTCTATCCATCTTCTACTCAAGCCACGTTCAGGAGGAGGATACAATTTTCTTTCTCCGAAATGTTTTCTGACAATGTGCTATTTAATGTGATTTATTTAGGTCATAAAATGAGCCTCCTGCCCAGAGGAAGATGCCCTATCAATCACGTAAACCAGGCAAGCAAGCGTGGAGAAGAGAGGGGGGGGCAGATTGGACTGACATCCTTCTATTCTCGAAAATGAACAGCTGCCCACAAAAGCCAACACAATCCTCCTACACCGCATTAACAGAGAATCAAGATCACATGAAGGGTTAATACCACTTTACAAGGCCTTGGTAAGGCCACATGTGGAATGCTGCGTCCAGTTTTGGTCACCACGATGTAAAAAAGATGTTGAGACTCTAGAACTAGGGTCCCCAACCCCCGGTCTGTGGACCGGTACCGGGCCACGGCATGCCAGCAACTAGTCCGCACAAACAAGCAAAGCCCCATCTGTGGGATGCAGGCAGCACACAAAACCAGGCACCCTTCGGGCCGCGGAAAAACCTCTCTCCACGCAACCGGTCCCTGGTGCCCAAAAGGTTGGGGACCTCTGTTCTAGAAAGAGTGCAGAGAAGAGCAACAAAGGTGATCAGGGGACTGGAGGCTAAACCATATGAAGGAATTGGGTTTGTCTAGTTGAATGAAAAGAAGGATGTGGGGTGACATAATAGCAGCCTTCCAATATCTCAGGGGCTGCCCCAAAGAAGAGGGAGTCAAGCTGTTCTCCAAAGCCCCTGAAGGCAGGACAAGAAGCAACGGATGGAAACTAATCAAGGAGAGAAGCAACCTGGAACTAAGGAGGACCTTCCTGACAGTTAGAACAATTAATCAGTGGAACAACCTGCCTCCAGAAATCATGGATGCTCCAACACTGGAAGTTTTAAAGAAGAGACTGGACAGCCATTTGTCTGAAATGGTCTAGGGCAGGGGTAGGCAACCTTGGCTCTTTTATGACTCGTGGACTTCAACTCCCAGAATTCCTCAGCCAGCATGGGGAAACTATGGCCCCTTCATGACTCGTGGACTTCAACTCCCAGAATTCCTGAGCCAGCATGGCTCAGCTTGGAAACCTCTCCCTTTCCCCTCAGCATGGCTGGCTCAGGAATTCTGGGAGTTGAAGTCCACGAGTCATAAAAGAGCCAAGGTTGCCTACCTTTGGTCTAGGGTCTCCTGCCCGAGCAGGGGGTTGGACTAGATGACCTCCAAAGGTCCCTTCCAACTCTGTTATTCTTTATTCTGTATGTCAAGGGTCCCCAACCTTTCTAGATTGGGGCCCTGGTGGGAAAGGGAGGGGCAGGCATCTTTACGCGCGCATGCGCACACACGGAAATGCGGCTGCGTGCGTGCGAACGGGGCCGTGAGCACGTGTACCCCGCAAACGGGGCTGCTGGCGCCAGCACATGGCACGTGGCTCGGCTAGCGCCGGCGAGAGGCAGTCAAGAGACCACGGCCCACAGATTGGGGACCTCTGCTGTATAGGACTGCATTTCAGACGCTCTGGCAACACAGCCACACTGAACGGCCGTTTGCAGCGCCCCGCAGTCACGCGAGCTCGTTTTACGACGGTTTTGCTCTCCCCCCCCCGCCAAAAAAGGAAGTTCCTTCTGATCTTCAGCAACACCGCTCCAGTTTGCACAAACCCCCACCCACCCCCTAACCCTTTTAACGGGAACTCTTGAGAGGGTGTCAAGACATTTAAACCGGAGTTTGCAAACCAATTTATCCCTCCTTTTTTGATCTCTGCCTGGCACTATAATCTCTCAGTGCTGTTGGAGTTGTAGAGATGCTGACATGACAACTTAATTCCGTGAGTCACAAGTTCCTTCCACTGCCTTCCCACTTAATCACCAAACGGTTTCATCTGATGAATAAGATTTCCCCCCCCCTTTTTTTTTTTTTTTACAGAGTTTAGATTTCTATGCCAACAGCCAGATCTTGTAGAGGAGGAGATTCTCCTCCCTCCTTTCTCTTCCCTGTAATTACATCTGAAGGATGAAAAGAGTGTGTGAGGTTGCTAAGAGTAAGGTGGCATTATGCAAAGAGGGAGGTGGGAGAGTGACTTCCTCCGCAACGTGGGAGACCAAACTTCCAAACCATCCTTGGGAGGGTGCCACTTCCGTGTTGATTGACAGGTGACTCCAGTTCTGATCAAAAAGTTCAAGGTTGGGAAGCTGATTTCAAGGTTTGTAATGACGGGCGAACAATAGCCATAGCCCTTGGACTTGTATACTGCTTCACAGGGCTTCACAGCCCTCTCTAAGCGGTTTACAG
>JALGBA010001746.1:0-20869 GCA_023970755.1 Azemiops feae
AAACTGCTGTATTTAAACTGCCCAGAGTTGCTGGGAGGATTTACTAGGACTGCAACAGAAAGGTAGCTGGGGCCCTGATTGGATCTCCGTTATATTTAAACTGCTGTATTTAAACTGCCCAGAGCTGCAGGGAGGCTTTACCAAGACTGCAACAGAAAGGTAGCTGGGGCCCTGATTGGATCTCCATTATATTTAAACTGCTGTATTTAAACTGCCCAGAGCTGCTGGGAGGCTTTACTAAGACTGCAACAGAAAGGTAACTGCGGCCCTGATTGGGTCTCCATTATATTTAAACTGCTGTATTTAAACTGGTTTATTTAAACTGCCCAGAGCTGCTGGGAGGCTTTACTAAGACTGCAACAGAAAGGTAGCTGGGGCCCTGATTGGATCTCCATTATATTTAAACTGCTGTATATAAACTGCTGTATTTAAACTGCCCAGAGCTGATGGGAGGCTTTACTAAAACTGCAACAGAAAGGTAGCTGGGGCCCTGATTGGATCTCCATTATATTTAAACTGCTGTATTTAAACTGCCCAGAGCTGCTGGGAGGCTTTACTAAGATTGCAACAGAAAGGTAGCTGGGACCCTGATTGGATCTCCATTATATTTAAACTGCTGTATTTAAACTGCCCAGAGCTGCTGGGAGGCTTTACTAAGACTGCAACAGAAAGGTAGGCTGGGGGCCCTGATTGGAATCCCATTATATTTAAACTGCTATATTAAACTGCACGAGCTGCTGGGAGGACTTTACTAAGACTGCCAACAGAAAGGTAGCTGGGGAGGCTTCCGGTTCCGGATCGCGGCACCAGCAGTCGTACGGAGAGATCTCTCTCTCCCACCGGCTGCTTTCCCTCCGCCGGTAGACCCTTAATCGGGTCGAAAGTCGTCCCGTAGAGGCGACCACCGTTAGAGGAGGCTCCTGCTCGACTGGGGAAGAGCGGCGGCTCTCCCCAGTTCGAGCTATCTCCTTAGGGCCGCCGGAGGAAAAGATCGCCCTTCAAAATGGACGATCACTTCGTCGCACCAGCTGAAAGCCAGAAGAACATCTAAGTGAAAGAACCCCCGTGGAGAATCCGGGTGAGACCTTTCCTACCCCTTTTTTCCCTAACTACTTTCCTGTCAAAAGCTTTCTTTGAACTATTTCCCTGTCGTGAGGAAGCAGCGTTTGGGCATTTGGGAAAAACAGCTTTGGAAAAAATAAATAAATAAATAAATAAAACCCAGTCAATTTTGATGGACTATTTAAATTTTGGAATACTGAGGGGACCTGAAAACATTTTATTCTTGACTATTATTGTTAGAACTACGCATTTATTATTTTGAGCCCTTTCTTCATCTTTTTCAACACGAAGAATAAAAAATCTATTATTTGGAAAGGAAAAAAAAAAGAAAAGAAAAGACTTTATGGTTTGCTGAGGACATCTTGTGTCGAAAAGTGGTACTGCAATTACATTTCTTTATGGCTGGGAATGGCTATGACCTTCAAAGGGTGATAAGCACAAGATAACAAGCAGCTGGCCTATTGAAAATTGGAGGTGAATACTTGCTTGATTCTTATGAAGTAGAGCCTTCTTTAAAGATTAAAAAGCCTTTTTACTATCGATATGGAATTTAATATACAGCTGGACTATGAACTCATATTGGAAAAAATTTTGGAAGCTAGAGAGGATATGAATTCCCACTTTCAATCCCTTTTCCCTACACTGAGAGAAACCGTGGAAACCACAAAACAAACTAACTTTATTCAACCTCCAACACAATCTAACGAGAAGCCTGATGATTACACAATAACTTTAACAGAGATGTCTGAAGCATCAACACCAACAGAGACTGACACTCAGATACAACTTATTGAAAATCGAGAAAAGATGGATAAACAACTGGCAAATATAACATGGAATAAAACAGCTTTTACCATCCAAAGGCTATTAGAAGAAAGGAAAGAGAACTTTGACCAATTTGAAGCGTTAAAGAATATGGACTTTTTAATATTGTGGTTTGATCATGTAGGAACCTTACTATGGAAACCACTATGGCATAGAAAGAAGCCCAGAGTTAGATTTAAAAATGTATTTTAAAGTTTTATTTAATGGGATTAAAAAGGCTTTGATTTTTTGAATAACTAATGGAGCACGTGAAATTTTTAAGAGGATACCCTTTGTAATATTACTTTGTTTTAGATATGATAAGTATTGGAGAAGTAAATGTTATCTACTGGTTTAAAAAGACTTTTATAGATATAGAGGCATTGATAGAATATATATTTAAATTAGATAGAAATTTATTTGTTGGCCTGATATTTTTATTTTAAGAGAATTATTTGGAAATAAAAGGAGAATAAGAGGGATGGGTGATAAGAGAAAAAATGGTATCAATGAAGAAGATATGGGAATGTTGTTGCGAGAACAATATACCAGATATAATTATGTAAAAAAAAAAAAAAAAGGGCACCTGAAGTGTTAATAATATGTCTATTTAAGGCTAATTGAAATATAGTAACTGTAAGTTAGTAAAGCTTAAAAACAGGATCTGGATTTTTAGAATTGAAATATAACTGATATTTGATAGGATTGTTTGAAGCTTATACAGAATTTATTAATTTGAATATGTAAGACTAAATGAGGGAATTAGAGAGGGAAGTTTAAATGATTTGATTTGAGTTATATATCTATGATTGTCTTTCTTTTTTTTGGATGTTTAATATACCCACCTCCATGGTGGTTCCTAAGCACCTTAATGTAACCCCTGTACCCCTATAAAATCTAATAAAATATATTTAAAAAAAAAAAAAGAAAGGTAGCTGGGGCCATGATTGGATCTCCATTATATTTAAACTGCTGTATTTAAACTGCCCAGAGCTGCTGGGATGCTTTACTAAGACTGCAACAGAAAGGTAGCTGGGGCCCTGATTGGATCTCCATTATATTTAAACTGCTGTATTTAAACTGATTTATTTAAACTGCCCAGAGCTGCTGGGAGGCTTTACTAAGACTGCAACAGAAAGGTAGCTGGGGCCCTGATTCGATCTCCATTATATTTAAACTGCTGTATTTAAACTGCCCAGAGCTGCTGGGAGGCTTTACTAAGACTGCAACAGAAAGGTAGCTGGGGCCCTGATTCGATCTCCATTATATTTAAACTGCTGTATTTAAACTGCCCAGAGCTGCTGGGAGGCTTTATTAAGACTGCAACAGAAAGGTAGCTGGGCCCCTGATTGGATCTCCATTATATTTAAACTGCTGTATTTAAACTGCCCAGAGCTGCTGGGAGGCTTTACTAAGACTTCAACAGAAAGGTAGCTGGGGCCCTGATTGGATCTCCATTATATTTCAACTGCTGTATTTAAACTGCCCAGAGCTGCTGGGAGGCTTTACTAAGACTGCAACAGAAAGGTAGCTGGGGCCCTGATTGGATCTCCATTATATTTAAACTGCTGTATTTAAACTGCCCAGAGCTGCTGGGAGGCTTTACTAAGACTGCAACCGAAAGGTAGTTGGGGCCCTGATTGGATCTCCATTATATTTAAACTGCTGTATTTAAACTGCTATATATAAACTGCCCAGAGCTGCTGGGAGGCTTTACTAAGACTGCAACAGAAAGGTAGCTGGGGCCCTGATTGGATCTCCATTATATTTAAACTGCTGTATTTAAACTGCTGTATTTAAACTGCCCAGAGTTGCTGGGAGGCTTTACTAAGAATGCAACAGAAAGGTAGCTGGGGCCCTGATTGGATCTCCATTATATTTAAACTGCTGTATTTAAACTGCTGTATTTAAATTGCCCAGAGGTGCTGGGAGGCTTTACTAAGACTGCAACAGAAAGGTAGCTGGGGCCCTGATTGGATCTCCATTATATTTAAACTGCTGTATTTAAACTGCCCAGAGTTGCTGGGAGGCTTTATTAAGACTGCAACCAAAAGTTAGTTGGGGCCCTGATTGGATCTCCATTATATTTAAACTGCTGTATTTAAACTGCTGTATTGAAACTGCCCAGAGTTGCTGGGAGGCTTTACTAAGACTGCAACAGAAAAGTAGCTGGGGCCCTGATTGGATCTCCATTTTATTTAAAATGCTGTATTTAAACTGCCCAGAGCTGCTGGGAGGCTTTACTAAGACTACAACAGAAAGGTAGCTGGGGCCCTGATTGGATCTCCATTATATTTAAACTGCTGTATTTAAACTGCCCAGAGTTGCTGGGAGGCTTTACTAAGACTGCAACAGAAAGGTAGCTGGGAACCTGATTGGATCTCCATTATATTTAAACTGTTGTATTTAAACTACCCAGAGCTGCTGGGAGGCTTTACTAACACTGCAACAGAAAGGTAGCTGGGGCCCTGATTGGATCTCCATTATATTTAAACTGCTGTATTTAAACTACCCAGAGCTGCTGGGAGGCTTTACTAAGACTGCAACAGAAAGGTAGCTGGGTCCCTGATTGGATCTCCATTATATTTAAACTGCTGTATTTAAATGCTGTATTGAAAGTGCTGTATTTAAACTGCCCAGAGTTGCTGGGAGGCTTTACTAGGACTGCAACAGAAAGGTAGCTGGGGCCCTGATTGGATCTCCGTTATATTTAAACTGCTGTATTTAAAATGCTGTATTGAAACTGCTGTATTTAAACTGCCCAGAGTTGCTGGGAGGATTTACTAGGACTGCAACAGAAAGGTAGCTGGGGCCCTGATTGGATCTCCGTTATATTTAAACTGCTGTGTTTAAACTGCCCAGAGCTGCTGGGAGGCTTTACCAAGACTGTCAACGAAGGTAGCTGGGGTCCCTGATTGGATCTCCATTATTTTAAACTGCTGTATTTAAACTGCCCAGAGCTGCTGGGAGGCTTACTAAGACTGCTACAGAAAGGTAGCTGGGGCCCTGATTGGATCTCCATTATATTTAAACTGCTGTATTTAAACTGCCCAGAGCTGCTGGGAGGCTTTACTAAGACTGCAACAGAAAGGTAGCTGGGGCCCTGATTGGATCTCCATTATATTTAAACTGCTGTATTTAAACTGCTCAGAGCTGATGGGAGGCTTTACTAAGACTGCAACAGAAAGGTAGCTGGGGCCATGATTGGATCTCAATTATATTTAAACTGCTGTATTTAAACTGGCCAGAGATGCTGGGATGCTTTACTAAGACTGCAACAGAAAGGTAGCTGGGGGGGGGGGGGGGGGGGGGGCCCTGATTGGATCTCCATTATATTTGACTGATGTATTTAGAACTACACCAGAGCTGTCGGGGGCTTTACTAAGACTGCAAACAGAAAAGGTAACTGGGGCCCTGATTGGGGTATCCCTTATATTTAAAATCTGCTGTATTGAAAACTGACCAGAGTGCTGGGAGCTTTACTAAGACGCAAACAGAAAGGTAGCTGGGCCTGATGATTGGATCTCCAATATATTTAAACTCGCTGCTATTTAAACTGGTATTTAAAATGCTGGTATTGAAACTGCCAGAGTTGCTGGGAGGCTTTACTAAGACTGCAACAGAAAGGTAGCTGGGGCCCTGATTGGATCTCCATTATATTTAAACGGCTGTATTTAAACTGCTGTATTGAAAACTGCCCAGAGCTGCTGGGAGGCTTACTAAGACTGCTACAGAAAGGTAGCTGGGGCCCTGATTGGATCTCCATTATATTTAAACTGCTGTATTTAAACTGCCCAGAGCTGCTGGGAGGCTTTACTAAGACTGCAACAGAAAGGTAGCTGGGGCCCTGATTGGATCTCCATTATATTTAAACTGCTGTATTGAAACTGCCCAGAGCGGCCGGGAGGCTTTACTAAGACTGCAACAGAAAGGTAGCTGGGGCCCTGATTGAATCTCCATTATATCTAAACTGCTGTATTTAAACTGCTGTATTTAAACTTCCCAGAGTTGCTGGGAGGCTTTACTAAGACTGCAACAGAAAGGTAGCTGGGGCCCTGATTGGATCTCAATTATATTTAAACTGCTGTATTTAAACTGCCCAGAGCTGCTGGGAGGCTTTACTAAGACTGCAACAGAAAGGTAGCTGGGGCCCTGATTGGATCTCAATTATATTTAAACTGCTGTATTTAAACTGCCCAGAGCTGCTGGGAGGCTTTACTAAGACTGCAACAGAAAGGTAGCTGGGGCCCTGATTGGATCTCCATTATATTTAAACTGCTGTATTTAAACTACCCAGAGCTGCTGGGAGGCTTTACTAAGACTGCAACAGAAAGGTAACTGGGGCCCTGATTGGGTCTCCATTATATTTAAACTGCTGTATTTAAACTGCTTTATTTAAACTGCCCAGAGCTGCTGGGAGGCTTTACTAAGACTGCAACAGAAAGGTAGCTGGGGCCCTGATTCGATCTCCATTATATTTAAACTGCTGTATTTAAACTGCCCAGAGCTGCTGGGAGGCTTTATTAAGACTGCAACAGAAAGGTAGCTGGGCCCCTGATTGGATCTCCATTATATTTAAACTGCTGTATTTAAACTGCCCAGAGCTGCTGGGAGGCTTTACTAAGACTTCAACAGAAAGGTAGCTGGGGCCCTGATTGGATCTCCATTATATTTAAACTGCTGTATTGAAACTGCTGTATTGAAAACTGCTGTATTTAAACTGCCCAGATCTGGGGGAGGCTTTACTAAGACTGCAACAGAAAGGTAGCTGGGGCCCTGATTGGATCTCCATTATATTTAAACTGCTGTATTTAAACTGCCCAGAGTTGCTGGGAGGCTTTACTAAGACTGCAACAGAAAGGTATCTGGGGACCTGATTGGATCTCCATTATATTTAAACTGTTGTATTTAACTGCCCAGAGCTGCTGGGAGGCTTTACTAAGACTGCAACGGAAAGGTAGCTGGGCCCCTGATTGGATCTCCATTATATTTAAACTGCTGTATTTAAACTGCTGTATTTAAACTGCCCAGAGTTGCTGGGAGGCTTTACTAAGACTGCAACCGAAAGGTAGCTGGGGCCCTGATTGGATCTCCATTATATTTAAACTGTTGTATTTAACTGCCCAGAGCTTCTGGGAGGCTTTACTAAGACTGCAACAGAAAGATAGCTGGGACCCTGGTTGGATTTCCATTGCATTTAAACTGCTGTATTTAAACTGCCCAGAGCTGCTGGGAGGCTTTATTAAGACTGCAACAGAAAGGTAGCTGGGGCCCTGATTGGATCTCCATTACATTTAAACTGCTATATATAAACTGCCCAGAGCTGCTGGGAGGCTTTACTAAGACTGCAACAGAAAGGTAGCTGGGGCACTGATTGGATCTCCATTATATTTAAACTGCTGTATTTAAACTGCTGTATTTAAACTGCCCAGAGTTGCTGGGAGGCTTTACTAAGACTGCAACAGAAAGGTAGCTGGGGCCCTGATTGGATCTCCATTATATTTAAACTGCTGTATTGAAACTGCCCAGAGTTGCTGGGAGGCTTTACTAAGACTGCAACAGAAAGGTAGCTGGGGACCTGATTGCATCTCCATTATATTTAAACTGTTGTATTTAACTGCCCAGAGCTGCTGGGAGGCTTTACTAAGACTGCAACGGAAAGGTAGCTGGGGCCCTGATTGGATCTCCATTATATTTAAACTGCTGTATTTAAACTGCTGTATTGAAACTGCCCAGAGTTGCTGGGAGGCTTTACTAAGACTGGAACAGAAAGGTAGCTGGGGCCCTGATTGGATCTCCATTATATTTAAACTGCTGTATTTAAACTGCCCAGAGGTGCTGGGAGGCTTTACTAAGACTGCAACAGAAAGGTAGCTGGGGCCCTGATTGGATCTCCATTATATTTAAACTGCTGTATTGAAACTGCTGTATTGAAACTGCTCTATTTAAACTGCCCAGAGGTGCTGGGAGGCTTTACTAAGACTGCAACAGAAAGGTAGCTGGGGCCCTGATTGGATCTCCATTATATTTAAACTGCTGTATTTAAACTGCCAAGAGTTGCTTGGAGGCTTTACTAAGACTGCAACAGAAAGGTAGCTGGGGCCCTGATTGGATCTCCATTATATTTAAACTGTTGTATTTAACTGCCCAGAGCTGCTGGGAGGCTTTACTAAGACTGCAACAGAAATGTAACTGGGGCCCTGATTGGATCTCCATTATATTTAAACTGCTGTATTTAAACTGGTTTATTTAAACTGCCCAGAGCTGCTGGGAGGCTTTACTAAGACTGCAACAGAAAGGTAGCTGGGGCCCTGATTGGATCTCCATTATATTTAAACTGCTGTATTTAACTGCCCAGAGCTGCTGGGACGCTTTACTAAGACTGCAACCGAAAGGTAGTTGGGGCCCTGATTGGATCTCCATTATATTTAAACTGCTGTATTTAACTGCCCAGAGTTGCTGGGAGGCTTTACTAAGATTGCAACAGAAAGGTAGCTGGGGCCCTGATTGGATCTCCATTATATTTAAACTGCTGTATTTAAACTGCTGTATTTAAACTGCCCAGAGGTGCTGGGAGGCTTTACTAAGACTGCAACAGAAAGGTAGCTGGGTCCCTGATTGGATCTTCATTATATTTAAACTGCTGTATTTAAACTGCCCAGAGCTGCTGGGAGGCTTTACGAAGACTGCAACAGAAAGGTAGCTGGGTCCCTGATTCGATCTCCATTATATTTAAACTGCTGTATTTAAACTGCCCAGAGCTGCTGGGGCTTTATTAAGAATGCAACAGAAAGGTAGCTGGGGCCCTGATTGGATCTCCATTATATTTAAACTGCTGTATTTAAACTGCCCAGAGCTGCTGGGAGGCTTTACTAAGACTGCAACAGAAAGGTAGCTGGCGCCCTGATTGGATCTCCATTATATTTAAACTGCTGTATTTAAACTGCCCAGAGCTGCTGGGATGCTTTACTAAGATTGCAACAGAAAGGTAGCTGGGGCCCTGATTGGATCTCCATTATATTTAAACTGCTATATTTAAACTGCCCAGAGCTGCTTGGAGGCTTTACTAAGACTGCAACAGAAAGGTAGCTGGGGCCCTGATTGGATCTCCATTATATTTAAACTGCTGTATTTAAACTGCTGTATTTAAGCTGCTGTATTTAAACTGCCCAGAGCTGCTGGGAGGCTTTACTAAGACTGCAACAGAAAGGTAGCTGAGGCCCTGATTGGATCTCCATTTTATTTAAACTGCTGTATTTAAACTGCCCAGAGCTGCTGGGAGGCTTCACTAAGACTGCAACAGAAAGGTAGCTGGGGCCCTGTTTGGATCTCCATTATATTTAAACTGCTGTATTTAAACTGCCCAGAGCTGCTGGGAGGCTTTACTAAGACTGCAACAGAAAGGTAGCTGGGGCCCTGATTGGATCTCCATTATATTTAAACTGATGTATTTAAACTGCCAGAGCTGCTGGGAGGCTTTACTAAGACTGCACGAAAGGTAGCTGGGGCCATGATGGATCTACCATATATTTAAACTGCTGTATTGAAACTGCTGTATTTAAACTGCCCAGAGTTGCTGGGAGGCTTTACTAGGACTGCAACAGAAAGGTAGCTGGGGCCCTGATTGGATCTCCGTTATATTTAAACTGCTGTATTTAAACTGCCCAGAGCTGCTGGGAGGTTTTACTAAGACTGCAACCGAAATGTAGTTGGGGCCCTGATTGGATCTCCATTATATTTAAACTGCTGTATTTAAACTACCCAGAGCTGCTGGGAGGCTTTACTAAGACTGCAACAGAAAGGTAGCTGGGTCCCTGATTGGATCTCCATTATATTTAAACTGCTGTATTTACAATGCTGTATTGAAAGTGCTGTATTTAAACTGCCCAGAGTTGCTGGGAGGCTTTACTAGGACTGCAACAGAAAGGTAGCTGGGGCCGTGATTGGATCTCCGTTATATTTAAACTTCTGTATTTAAAATGCTGTATTGAAACTGCTGTATTTAAACTGCCCAGAGTTGCTGGGAGGATTTACTAGGACTGCAACAGAAAGGTAGCTGGGGCCCTGATTGGATCTCCGTTATATTTAAACTGCTGTATTTAAACTGCCCAGAGCTGCTGGGAGGCTTTACTAAGACTGCAACAGAAAGGTAGCTGGGGCTCTGATTGGATCTCCATTATATTTAAACTGCTGTATTTAAACTGGTTTATTTAAACTGCCCAGAGCTGCTGGGAGGCTTTACTAAGACTGCAACAGAAAGGTAGCTGGGGCCCTGATTGGATCTCCATTATATTTAAACTGCTGTATTTAAACTGCCCAGAGGTGCTGGGAGGCTTTACTAAGACTGCAACAGCAAAGTAGCTGGGGCCCTGATTGGATCAGCATTATATTTAAACTGCTGTATTTAAACTGCCCAGAGCTGCTGGGAGGCTTTACTAATACTGCAACAGAAAGGTAGCTGGGGCCCTGATTGGATCTCCATTATATTTAAATTGCTGTATTTAAACTGCCAAGAGTTGCTTGGAGGCTTTACTAAGACTGCAACAGAAAGGTAGCTGGGGCCCTGATTGGATCTCCATTATATTTAAACTGTTGTATTTAACTGCCCAGAGCTGCTGGGAGGCTTTACTAAGACTGCAACAGAGATGTAACTGGGGCCCTGATTGGATCTCCATTATATTTAAACTGCTGTATTTAAACTGCTGTATTTGAAAACTGCCAAAAGAGTTGCGGAGGGCTTTACTAAGACTGCAACAGAAAAGTGAGCTGGGGCCCTGATGGGATCTCAATTATAATTTTAAACTGCTGTATTTAAACTGCCAGAGGTGCGGGAGGCTTTACTAAGGACTGCAACAGAACAGAGCTGGGGCCATGATTGGATCTCCATTATATTTAAACTGCTGTATTTAAACTGCCCAGAGCTGCTGGGAGGCTTTACTAAGACTGCAACAGAAAGGTAGCTGGGGCCCTGATTGGATCTCCATTATATTTAAACTGCTGTATTGACACTGCTGTATTGAAACTGCTGTATTTAAACTGCCCAGAGTTGCTGGGAGGCTTTACTAAGACTGCAACAGAAAGGTAGCTGGGACCCTGATTGGATCTCCATTTATATTTAAACTGCTGTATTTAAACTGCCCAGAGTTGCTGGAAGGCTTTACTAAGACTGCAACAGAAAGGTAGCTGGGGCCCTGATTGGATCTCCATTATATTTAAACTGTTGTATTTAACTGCCCAGAGCTGCTGGGAGGCTTTACTAAGACTGCAACCGAAAGGTAGCTGGGGCCCTGATTGGATCTCCATTATATTTAAACTGTTGTATTTAACTGCCCAGAGCTTCTGGGAGGCTTTACTAAGACTGCAACAGAAAGGTAGCTGGGACCCTGGTTGGATTTCCATTGCATTTAAACTGCTGTATTTAAACTGCCCAGAGCTGCTGGGAGGCTTTATTAAGACTGCAACAGAAAGGTAGCTGGGGCCCTGATTGGATCTCCATTACATTTAAACTGCTATATATAAACTGCCCAGAGCTGCTGGGAGGCTTTACTAAGACTGCAACAGAAAGGTAGCTGGGGCCCTGCTTGGATCTCCATTATATTTAAACTGCTGTATTGAAACTGCTGTATTTAAACTGCCCAGAGTTGCTGGGAGGCTTTACTAAGACTGCAACAGAAAGGTAGCTGGGGCCCTGATTGGATCTCCATTATATTTAAACTGCTGTATTTAAACTGCCCAGAGTTGCTGGGGGGCTTTACTAAGACTGCAACAGAAAGGTAGCTGGGGACCTGATTGGATCTCCATTATATTTAAACTGTTGTATTTAACTGCCCAGAGCTGCTGGGAGGCTTTACTAAGACTGCAACGGAAAGGTAGCTGGGGCCCTGATTGGAGCTCCATTATATTTAAACTGCTGTATTTAAACTGCTGTATTGAAACTGCCCAGAGTTGCTGGGAGGCTTTACTAAGACTGCAACAGAAAGGTAGCTGGGGCCCTGATTGGATCTCCATTATATTTAAACTGCTGTATTTTAAATGCCCAGAGTTGCTGGGAGGCTTTACTAAGACTGCAACAGAAAGGTAGCTGGGGCCCTGATTGGATCTCCATTATATTTAAACTGTTGTATTTCACTGCCCAGAGCTTCTGGGAGGCTTTACTAAGACTGCAACAGAAAGGTAGCTGGGACCCTGGTTGGATTTCCATTGCATTTAAACTGCTGTATTTAAACTGCCCAGAGCTGCTGGGAGGCTTTATTAAGACTGCAACAGAAAGGTAGCTGGGGCCCTGATTGGATCTCCATTACATTTAAACTGCTATATATAAACTGCCCAGAGCTGCTGGGAGGCTTTACTAAGACTGCAACAGAAAGGTAGCTGGGGCCCTGCTTGGATCTCCATTATATTTAAACTGCTGTATTGAAACTGCTGTATTTAAACTGCTGTATTTAAACTGCCCAGAGTTGCTGGAGGGCTTTACTAAGACTGCAACAGAAAGGTAGCTGGGACCCTGATTGGATCTCCATTATATTTAAACTGCTGTATTTAAACTGCCCAGAGTTGCTGGGAGGCTTTACTAAGACTGCAACAGAAAGGTAGCTGGGGCCCTGATTGGATCTCCATTATATTTAAACTGCTGTATATAAACTGCTGTATGTAAACTGCCCAGAGCTGCTGGGAGGCTTTACTAAGACTGCAACAGAAAGGTAGCTGGGGCCCTGATTGGATCTCCATTATATTTAAACTGCTGTATTGAAACTGCCCAGAGCGGCTGGGAGGCTTTACTAAGACTGCAACAGAAAGGTAGCTGGGGCCCTGATTGAATCTCCATTATATTTAAACTGCTGTATTTAAACTGCACAGAGTGCTGGGGAGGCTTTATTAAGACTGCAACAGAAAGGTAGCTGGGCCCCTGATTGGATCTCCATTATATTTAAACTGCTGTATTTACACTGCCCAGAGCTGCTGGGAGGCTTTACTAAGACTTCAACAGAAAGGTAGCTGGGGCCCTGATTGGATCTCCATTATATTTAAACTGCTGTATTGAAACTGCTGTATTGAAACTGCTGTAATTAAACTGCCCAGAGTTGCTGGGAGGCTTTACTAAGACAGCAACAGAAAGGTAGTTGGGGCCCTGATTGGATCTCCATTACATTTAAACTGCTGTATTTAACTGCCCAGAGTTGCTGGGAGGCTTTACTAAGATTGCAACAGAAAGGTAGCTGGGGCCCTGATTGGATCTCCATTACATTTAAACTGCTGTATTTACTGCCAAGTGCTGGGAGGCTTACTAAGATGTCAACAGAAAGGTAGCTGGGGGGGGGCGGGGGGCAGAGGGGGAGCTGGGGCCCTGATGATTGTGAGCTCCATTATATTTGAACCTGTTGTATTTACCTGCCCAGAGCTGCTGGGAGGGCTTTACTAAGCTGAAACCGAAGGTATTTGGGCCCTGATTGGATCGTCATTATATTTAAACTGCTATACTAAACTGCTGTATTGAGAACTGCCCAATTTTCTGTGAGGCTTTACTAGGACTGCAACAGAAAGGTAGCTGGGGCCCGGAATTGGATCTCCCATTAGATTTTAAACATTCTGTATTTAAACTGCCCAGAGTTGCTGGGAGGCTTTACTAGGACTGCAACAGAAAGGTAGCTGGGGCCCTGATTGGATCTCCGTTATATTTAAACTGCTGTATTTAAACTGCCCAGAGCTGCTGGGAGGCTTTACCAAGACTGCAACAGAAAGGTAGCTGGGGCCCTGATTGGATCTCCATTATATTTAAACTGCTGTATTTCAACTGCCCAGAGGTGCTGGGAGGCTTTACTAAGACTGCAACAGAAAGGTAGCTGGGCCCCTGATTGGATCTCCATTATATTTAAACTGCTGTATTTAAACTGCCCAGAGCTGCTGGGAGGCTTTACTAAGACTGCAACAGAAAGGTAGCTGGGGCCCTGATTGGATCTCCATTATATTTAAACTGCTGTATTGACACTGCTGTATTGAAACTGCTGTATTTAAACTGCCCAGAGTTGCTGGGAGGCTTTACTAAGACTGCAACAGAAAGGTAGCTGGGACCCTGATTGGATCTCCATTATATTTAAACTGCTGTATTTAAACTGCCCAGAGCTGCTGGGAGGCTTTACTAAGACTGCAACAGAAAGGTAGCTGGGGCCCTGATTGGATCTCCATTATATTTAAACTGCTGTATTTAAACTGCCCAGAGCTGCTGGGAGGCTTTACTAAGACTGCAACAGAAAGATAGCTGGGGCCCTGATTGTATCTCCATTATATTTAAACTGCTGTATTTAAACTGGTTTATTTAAACTGCCCAGAGCTGCTGGGAGGCTTTACTAAGACTGCAACAGAAAGGTAGCTGGGGCCCTGATTGGATCTCCATTATATTTAAACTGCTGTATTTAAACTGCCCAGAGGTGCTGGGAGGCTTTACTAAGACTGCAACAGCAAAGTAGCTGGGACCCTGATTGGATCTCCATTATATTTAAACTGCTGTATTTAAACTGCCCAGAGCTGCTGGGAGGCTTTACTAATACTGCAACAGAAAGGTAGCTGGGGCCCTGATTGGATCTCCATTATATTTAAACTGCTGTATTGAAACTGCTCTATTTAAACTGCTCTATTTAAACTGCCCAGAGGTGCTGGGAGGCTTTACTAAGACTGCAACAGAAAGGTAGCTGGGGCCCTGATTGGATCTCCATTATATTTAAACTGCTGTATTTAAACTGCCAAGAGTTGCTTGGAGGCTTTACTAAGACTGCAACAGAAAGGTAGCTGGGGCCCTGATTGGATCTCCATTATATTTAAACTGTTGTATTTAACTGCCCAGAGCTGCTGGGAGGCTTTACTAAGACTGCAACTGAAATGTAACTGGGGCCCTGATTGGATCTCCATTATATTTAAACTGCTGTATTTAAACTGCTGTATTGAAACTGCCCAGAGCTGCTGGGAGGCTTTACTAAGACTGCAACAGAAAGGTAGTTGGGGCCCTGATTGGATCTCCATTATATTTAAACTGCTGTATTTAAACTGCTATATATAAACTGCCCAGAGCTGCTGGGAGGCTTTACTAAGACTGCAACAGAAAGGTAGCTGGGGCCCTGATTGGATCTCCATTATATTTAAACTGCTGTATTTAAACTGCTGTATTTAAACAGCCCAGAGTTGCTGGAAGGCTTTACTAAGACTGCAACAGAAAGGTAGCTGGGGCCCTGATTGGATCTCCATTATATTTAAACTGCTGTATTTAAACTGCTATATATAAACTGCCCAGAGCTGCTGGGAGGCTTTACTAAGACTGCAACAGAAAGGTAGCTGGGGCCCTGATTGGATCTCCATTATATTTAACCTGCTGTATTTAAACTGCTGTATTTAAACTGCCCAGAGTTGCTGGGAGGCTTTACTAAGACTGCAACAGAAAAGGTAGCGGGGTCCCTGATGGTCTCATTATATTTAAACTGCTGTATTGAAACTGCTGTATTGAAACTGCTGTATTAAAACTGCCCAGAGTTGCTGGGAGGCTTTACTAAGACTGCAACAGAAAGGTAGCTGGGGCCCTGATTGGATCTCCATTATATTTAAACTGCTGTATTTAAACTGCCCAGAGTTGCTGGGAGGCTTTACTAAGACTGCAACAGAAAGGTAGCTGGGGACCTGATTGGATCTCCATTATATTTAAACGGTTGTATTTAACTGCCCAGAGCTGCTGGGAGGCTTTACTAAGACTGCAACGGAAAGGTAGCTGGGGCCCTGATTGGATCTCCATTATATTTAAACTGCTGTATTTAAACTGCTGTATTGAAACTGCCCAGAGTTGCTGGGAGGCTTTACTAAGACTGGAACAGAAAGGTAGCTGGGGCCCTGATTGGATCTCCATTATATTTAAACTGCTGTATTTAAACTGCCCAGAGGTGCTGGGAGGCTTTACTAAGACTGCAACAGAAAGGTAGCTGGGGCCCTGATTGGATCTCCATTATATTTAAACTGTTGTATTTAAACTGCCCAGAGCTGCTGGGAGGCTTTACTAAGACTGCAACAGAAAGGTAGCTGGGGCCCTGATTGGATCTCCATTATATTTAAACTGCTGTATTTAAACTGCCCAGAGCTGCTGGGAGGCTTTACTAAGACTGCAACAGAAAGGTAGCTGGGGCCATGATTGGATCTCCATTATATTTAAACTGCTGTATTTAAACTGCCCAGAGCTGCTGGGATGCTTTACTAAGACTGCAACAGAAAGGTAGCTGGGGCCCTGATTGGATCTCCATTATATTTAAACTGCTGTATTTAAACTGATTTATTTAAACTGCCCAGAGCTGCTGGGAGGCTTTACTAAGACTGCAACAGAAAGGTAGCTGGGGCCCTGATTCGATCTCCATTATATTTAAACTGCTGTATTTAAACTGCCCAGAGCTGCTGGGAGGCTTTACTAAGACTGCAACAGAAAGGTAGCTGGGCCCCTGATTGGATCTCCATTATATTTAAACTGCTGTATTTAAACTGCCCAGAGCTGCTGGGAGGCTTTACTAAGACTGCAACAGAAAGGTAGCTGGGGCCCTGATTGGATCTCCATTATATTTAAACTGCTGTATTTAAACTACCCAGAGCTGCTGGGAGGCTTTACTAACACTGCAACAGAAAGGTAACTGGGGCCCTGATTGGGTCTCCATTATATTTAAACTGCTGTATTTAAACTGCTTTATTTAAACTGCCCAGAGCTGCTGGGAGGCTTTACTAAGACTGCAACAGAAAGGTAGCTGGGGCCCTGATTCGATCTCCATTATATTTAAACTGCTGTATTTAAACTGCCCAGAGCTGCTGGGAGGCTTTATTAAGACTGCAACAGAAAGGTAGCTGGGCCCCTGATTGGATCTCCATTATATTTAAACTGCTGTATTTAAACTGCCCAGAGCTGCTGGGAGGCTTTACTAAGACTTCAACAGAAAGGTAGCTGGGGCCCTGATTGGATCTCCATTATATTTAAACTGCTGTATTGAAACTGCTGTATTGAAACTACTGTATTTAAACTGCCCAGAGTTGCTGGGAGGCTTTACTAAGACTGCAACAGAAAGGTAGCTGGGGACCTGATTGGATCTCCATTATATTTAAACTGTTGTATTTAACTGCCCAGAGCTGCTGGGAGGCTTTACTAAGACTGCAACGGAAAGGTAGCTGGGGCCCTGATTGGATCTCCATTATATTTAAACTGCTGTATTTAAACTGCTGTATTGAAACTGCCCAGAGTTGCTGGGAGGCTTTACTAAGACTGCAACAGAAAGGTAGCTGGGGCCCTGATTGGATCTCCATTATATTTAAACTGTTGTATTTAACTGCCCAGAGCTTCTGGGAGGCTTTACTAAGACTGCAACAGAAAGGTAGCTGCGACCCTGGTTGGATTTCCATTGCATTTAAACTGCTGTATTTAAACTGCCCAGAGCTGTTGGGAGGCTTTATTAAGACTGCAAAAGAAAGGTAGCTGGGGCCCTGATTGGATCTCCATTATATTTAAACTGCTGTATTTAAACTGCTGTATTTAAACTGCTGTATTGAAACTGCCCAGAGTTGCTGGGAGGCTTTACTAAGACTGCAACAGAAAGGTAGCTGGGGCCCTGATTGTATCTCCATTATATTTAAACGGCTGTATTTAAACTGCTGTATTTAAACTGCCCAGAGTTGCTGGGAGGCTTTACTAAGACTGCAACAGAAAGGTAGCTGGGGCCCTGATTGTATCTCCATTATATTTATACTGCTGTATTTAAACTGCTGTATTTAAACTGCCCAGAGCTGCTGGGAGGCTTTACTAAGACTGCAACAGAAAGGTAGCTGGGGCCCTGATTGGATCTCCATTATATTTAAACTGCTGTATATAAACTGCTGCATTTAAACGGCCCAGAGCTGCTGGGAGGCTTTACTAAGACTGCAACAGAAAGGTAGCTGGGGCCCTGATTGGATCTCCATTATATTTAAACTGCTGTATATAAACTGCTGTATTTAAACTGCCCAGAGCTGCTGGGAGGCTTTACTAAAACTGCAACAGAAAGGTAGCTGGGGCCCTGATTGGATCTCCATTATATTTAAACTGCTGTATTTAAACTGCCAGAGTGCTGGAGGCTTTACTAGACTGCCAACAGAAGGTAGCTGGTCCCTGATTGGAGCTCCATTATAGTTAAACTGCTGTATTTAAAAATGTGTATTTAAACGCCGAGAGTTCTGGGGCTTTACTAAGACTCAACAGGAAAGGTAGCTGGGAGCCCTGATTGGATCTCCATATATTTAAAACTTGCTGTTTAACCTGCCCAGAGCTGCTGGGAGGCATTACTAAGACTGCAACAGGTAAGGTAGCTGGGGCCCATGATTGGATCTCAATTATATTAAAATGCTGTATTTTAAACTGCCCAGAGTTGCTGGGGAGGCTTTACTAAGACTGCAAAAGAAAGGTAGCTGGGTCCCTGATTGGATCTCCATTATATTTAAACTGCTGTATTTAAACTGCTGTATTTAAACTGCTGTATTGAAACTGCCCAGAGCTGCTGGGAGGCTTTACTAAGACTGCAACAGAAAGGTAGCTGGGGCCCTGATTGGATTTCCATTATATTTAAACTGCTGTATTTAAACTGCCCAGAGTTGCTGGGAGGCTTTACTAAGACTGCAAAAGAAAGGTAGCTGGGGCCCTGATTGGATCTCCATTATATTTAAACTGCTGTATTTAAACTGCTGTATTTAAACTGCTGTATTGAAACTGCCCAGAGTTGCTGGGAGGCTTTACTAAGACTGCAACAGAAAGGTAGCTGGGGCCCTGATTGTATCTCCATTATATTTAAACGGCTGTATTTAAACTGCTGTATTTAAACTGCCCAGAGTTGCTGGGAGGCTTTACTAAGACTGCAACAGAAAGGTAACTGGGGACCTGATTGGATCTCCATTATATTTAAACTGTTGTATTTAACTGCCCAGAGCTGCTGGGAGGCTTTACTAAGACTGCAACGGAAAGGTAGCTGGGGCCCTGATTGGATCTCCATTATATTTAAACTGCTGTATTTAAACTGCTGTATTGAAACTGCCCAGAGTTGCTGGGAGGCTTTACTAAGACTGCAACAGAAAGGTAGCTGGGGCCCTGATTGGATCTCCATTATATTTAAACTGTTGTATTTAACTGCCCAGAGCTTCTGGGAGGCTTTACTAAGACTGCAACAGAAAGGTAGCTGGGACCCTGGTTGGATTTCCATTGCATTTAGACTGCTGTATTTAAACTGCCCAGAGCTGCTGGGAGGCTTTATTAAGACTGCAACAGAAAGGTAGCTGGGGCCCTGATTGGATCTCCATTACATTTAAACTGCTATATATAAACTGCCCAGAGCTGCTGGGAGGCTTTACTAAGACTGCAACAGAAAGGTAGCTGGGGCCCTGCTTGGATCTCCATTATATTTAAACTGCTGTATTTAAACTGCTGTATTTAAACTGCCCAGAGATGCTGGGAGGCTTTACTAAGACTGCAACAGAAAGGTAGCTGGGGCCCTGATTGGATCTCCATTATATTTAAACTGCTGTATTTAAACTGCTGTATTGAAACTGCCCAGAGGTGCTGGTAGGCTTTACTAACACTGCAACAGAAAGGTAGCTGGGGCCCTGATTGGATCTCCATTATATTTAAACTGTTGTATTTAACTGCCCAGAGCTGCTGGAGGCTTTACTAAGACGCAAACAGAAATGTACTGGGGCCTGATTGGCTCTCCATTATATTAAACTGCTGTATTGAAAAACTGCTGTATTGAAAATGCTGTATTTAACGGCCCAGAGGTGCTGGGAGGCGGCTTTACTTAAGACTGCAACAGAAAGGAGCTGGGACCCGATTGGATCTCATATATTTTTAACTGTCTGTATTTAACTGCCCAGAGTTGCTGGTGGCTTTACTAAGAACTGCAACAGAAAGGTATAGCTGGGGCCCTGATTGGATCTCCATTAATTTAATGTTTATTTAACTGCCCAGAGCTGCTGGAGGCTTTACTAAGACTGCAACAGAAAGGTAGCTGGGGCCCTGATTGGATCTCCATTATATTTAAACTGCTGTATTTAAACTGCTGTATTGAAACTGCCCAGAGTTGCTGGGAGGCTTTATTAACACTGCAACAGAAAGGTAGCTGGGGCCCTGATTGGATCTCCATTATATTTAAACTGCTGTATTTAAACTGCCCAGAGTTGCTGGGAGGCTTTACTAAGACTGCAACAGAAAGGTAGCTGGGGCCCTGATTGGATCTCCATTATATTTAAACTGTTGTATTTAACTGCTCAGAGCTGCTGGGAGGCTTTACTAAGACTGCAACCGAAAGGTAGTTGGGGCCCTGATTGGATCTCCATTATATTTAAACTGCTGTATTTAAACTGCTATATATAAACTGCCCACAGCTGCTGGGAGGCTTTACTAAGACTGCAACAGAAAGGTAGCTGGGGCCCTGATTGGATCTCCATTATATTTAAACTGCTGTATTTAAACTGCTGTATTTAAACTGCCCAGAGTTGCTGGGAGGCTTTACTAAGACTGCAACAGAAAGGTAGCTGGGACCCTGGTTGGATTTCCATTGCATTTAAACTGCTGTATTTAAACTGCCCAGAGCTGCTGGGAGGCTTTATTAAGACTGCAACAGAAAGGTAGCTGGGGCCCTGATTGGATCTCCATTACATTTAAACTGCTATATATAAACTGCCCAGAGCTGCTGGGAGGCTTTACTAAGACTGCAACAGAAAGGTAGCTGGGGCCCTGCTTGGATCTCCATTATATTTAAACTGCTGTATTTAAACTGCTGTATTGAAACTGCTGTATTTAAACTGCCCAGAGTTGCTGGGAGGCTTTACTAAGACTGCAACAGAAAGGTAGCTGGGACCCTGATTGGATCTCCATTATATTTAAACTGCTGTATTTAAAATGCCCAGAGTTGCTGGGAGGCTTTACTAAGACTGCAACAGAAAGGTAGCTGGGGCCCTGATTGGATCTCCATTATAT
>JALGBA010001747.1:0-12622 GCA_023970755.1 Azemiops feae
ATCTCACATTTGTTGGAAAAAATCCAATTCAGCCTCAAAAGTCAAATTTTGAGACAGAATTCAAATTCAAAAAGAAAACATATATTCAGATTCTCCTGGGATGGGGAATCCGAAAAACCACTTGTTTTTCGGATACGACCTCTATTAGAGGAGTTAGCCCAGGGCATATCTCACATTTGTTGGTAAACATCCAATTCAGCCTCAAAAGTCAAATTTTGAGACAGAAATCAAATTCAAAAAGCAAATATTTATTCAGGTTCCCTGGGGTGGGGAAGCTGAAAAACAATTTGTTTTCCGAATCCCACCCCTTCTCTGTGGAATTAGCCCACGGCGAATGTCACATTTGTTGGTAAAAATCCAATTCAGCTTCAAAATTCAAATTTTGAGACAGAATTCAAATTCAAAAAGAAAACATTTATTCAGGTTCCCTGGGATGGGGAATCCGAAAAACCACTTGTTTTTCGGATCCGACCTCTCTCAGAGGAGTTAGCCCAGGGCATATCTCACATTTGTTGGTAAACCTCCAATTCAGCTTCAAAATTCAAATTTTGAGACAGAAATCAAATTCAAAAAGAAAACATATATTCAGGTTCCCCTGGGGTGGGGAAGCTGAAAAACCACTTGTTTTCCGAATCCCACACCTTCTCTGAGGAGTTGTCCCAGAGCGTATATCGCATTTGTTGGTAAACATCCAATTCAGGTTCAAAATTCAAATTTTGAGAAAGAATTCAAATTTAAAAAGCAAACATTTATTCAGGTTCCCTGGGGTGGGGAAGCTGAAAAACCACTTGTTTTTCGGATCCGACCTCTCCCTGAGGAGTTAGCCCAGAGCGTATATCGCATTTGTTGGTAAAAATCCAATTCAGCTTCAAAATTCAAATTTTGAGACAGAATTCAAATTCAAAAAGAAAACACATATTCAGGTTCCCCTGGGGTGGGGAAGCTGAAAAACCACTTGTTTTCCGAATCCCACACCCTCTCTGTGGAATTAGCCCATGGCGCATGTCACATTTGTTGGTAAAAATCCAATTCATCTTCAAAATTCAAATTTTGAGACAGAATTCAAATTCAAAAAGCTAACATTTATTCAGGTTCCCTGGGGTGGGGAAGCCGAAAAACCACTTGTTTTCCGGATCCAACCTCTCCCTGAGGAGTTGTCCCAGAGCGTATATCGCATTTGTTGGTAAACATCCTATTCATCCTAAAAAGTCAAATTTTTAAACAGAATTCAAATTCAAAAAGAAAGCATATATTCAGATTCTCCTGGGATGGGGAATCCGAAAAACCATTTGTTTTTCGGATCTGACCTCTCTCAGAGGAGTTAGCCCAGGGCATATCTCACATTTGTTGGTAAACATCCAATTGAACTTCAAAATTCAAATTTTGAGACAGAATTCATATTCAAAAAGAAAACATATACTCAGGTTCCCCTGGGGTGGGGAAGCTAAAAACAACTTGTTTTCCGAATCCCACCCCTTCTCTGTGGAATTAGCCCACGGCGCATCTCACATTTGTTGGTAAAAATCCAATTCAGCTTCAAAATTCAAATTTTGAGACAGAATTCAAATGCAAAAAGAAAACATATATTCAGATTCTCCTGGGATGGGGAAGCCGAAAAACCACTTGTTTTCCGTATCTGACCTCTCATTGAGGAGTTATCCTAGAGCGTATCTCACATTTGTTGGTAAAAATTCAATTCAGCCTCAAAAGTCAAATTTTGAGACAGAATTCAAATTCAAAAAGCCAAGGTATATTCAGGTTCCCCTGGGATGGGTAATCTGAAAAACCACTTGTTTTCCGGATCCAACCTCTCCCTGAGGAGTTGTCCTAGAGCGTATATCGCATTTGTTGGTAAAAATCCAATTCAGCCTCAAAAGTCAAATTTTGAGACAGAATTCAAATTCAAAAAGAAAACATATATTCAGGTTCCCTGGGGTGTGGAAGCCGAAAAACCACTTTTTTTCCGGATCCGACCTCTCCCTGAGGAGTTATCCCAGAGAGTATATCGCATTTGTTGGTAAACATCCAATTCAGCATCAAAAGTCAAATTTTGAGACAGAATTCAAATTCAAAAAGAAAACATATATTAACATTCTCCTGGGATGGGGAATCCGAAAAACCACTTGTTTTTCGGATCCGACCTCTCTCAGAGGAGTTAGCCCCGAGCATATCTCACATTTGTTGGTAAACATCCGATTCAGCTTCAAAATTCAAATTTTGAGACAGAATTCAAATTCAAAAAGCAAATGTATATTCAGGTTCCCCTGGGATGGGGAATCTGGAAAACCACTTGTTTTCCGGATCCAACCTCTCCCTGAGGAGTTGTCCCAGAGCGTATATCGCATTTGTTGGTAAACATCCCATTCAGCCTCAAAAGTCAAATTTTGAGACAGAATTCAAATTCAAAAAGAAAACATATATTCAGGTTCCCTGGGGTGTGGAAGCCGAAAAACCACTTGTTTTCCGGATCCGACCTCTCCCTGAGGAGTTGTCCCAGAGCGTATATCGCATTTGTTGGTAAACATCCCATTCAGCCTCAAAAGTCAAATTTTGAGACAGAATTCAAATTCAAAAAGAAAACATATATTCAGGTTCCCTGGGGTGTGGAAGCCGAAAAACCACTTTTTTTCCGGATCCGACCTCTCCCTGAGGAGTTATCCCAGAGAGTATATCGCATTTGTTGGTAAACATCCAATTCAGCATCAAAAGTCAAATTTTGAGACAGAATTCAAATTCAAAAAGAAAACATATATTAACATTCTCCTGGGATGGGGAATCCGAAAAACCACTTGTTTTCCGGATCCGACCTCTCCCTGAGGAGTTATCCCAGAGCGTATCTCACATTTGTTGGTAAACATCCAATTCAGCATCAAAAGTCAAATTTTGATACAGAATTCAAACTCAAAAAGCAAATGTATATTCAGATTCTCCTGGGATGGGGAATCCGAAAAACCACTTTTTTTCCGGATCCGACCTCTCCCTGAGGAGTTATCCCAGAGCGTATATCGCATTTGTTGGTAAACATCCAATTCAGCATCAAAAGTCAAATTTTGAGACAGAATTCAAATTAAAAAAGAAAACATATATTCAGATTCTCCTGGGATGGGGAATCCGAAAAACCACTTGTTTTTCGGATCCGACCTCTCTCAGAGGAGTTAGCCCAGGGCATATCTCACATTTGTTGGTAAACATCCAATTCAGCTTCAAAATTCAAATTTTGAGACAGAATTCATATTCAAAAAGAAAACATCTATTCAGGTTCCCCTGGGGTGGGGAAGCTGAAAAACCACTTGTTTTCCGAATCCCACACCTTCTCTGTGGAATTAGCCCACGGCGAATGTCACATTTGTTGGTAAAAATCCAATTCAGCTTCAAAATTCAAATTTTGAGACAGAATTCAAATTCAAAAAGAAAACATTTATTCAGGTTCCCTGGGATGGGGAATCCGAAAAACCACTTGTTTTTCGGATCCGACCTCTCTCAGAGGAGTTAGCCCAGGGCATATCTCACATTTGTTGGTAAACCTCCAATTCAGCTTCAAAATTCAAATTTTGAGACAGAAATCAAATTCAAAAAGAAAACATATATTCAGGTTCCCCTGGGGTGGGGAAGCTGAAAAACCACTTGTTTTCCGAATCCCACACCTTCTCTGAGGAGTTGTCCCAGAGCGTATATCGCATTTGTTGGTAAACATCCAATTCAGGTTCAAAATTCAAATTTTGAGAAAGAATTCAAATTTAAAAAGCAAACATTTATTCAGGTTCCCTGGGGTGGGGAAGCTGAAAAACCACTTGTTTTTCGGATCCGACCTCTCCCTGAGGAGTTAGCCCAGAGCGTATATCGCATTTGTTGGTAAAAATCCAATTCAGCTTCAAAATTCAAATTTTGAGACAGAATTCAAATTCAAAAAGCAAATGTATATTCAGGTTCCCCTAGGACGGGGAATCTGAAAAACCACTTGTTTTCCGGATCCAACCTCTCCCTGAGGAGTTGTCCCAGAGCGTGTATCGCATTTGTTGGTAAAAATCCAATTCAGCTGAAAAGTCAATTTTAGACAGAGTCACAATGCCAAAAGACACATATATTCAATTCTCCTGTGATGGGATCCGCAACCCACTTGTTTTTCGATCCGAACCTCTCTCAGAGTAGTAGCCCAGGCATATCTCACATTTCTTTGTACATCCATTCAGCCTCAAAATTCCCAATTGTGAGACAGATTAAAATCAACAGAAACATTTATTCAGGTTCCCTGGGGTGGGGAAGCTAAAAACAACTTGTTTTCCGAATCCCACACCTTCTCTGTGGAATTAGCCCACGGCGCATCTCACATTTGTTGGTAAAAATCCAATTCAGCTTCAAAATTCAAATTTTGAGACAGAATTCAAATTCAAAAAGCAAACATTTATTCAGGTTCCCTGGGTTGGGGAAGCCAAAAAACCACTTGTTTTCCGTATCTGACCTCTCATTGAGGAGTTATCCTAGAGCGTATCTCACATTTGTTGGTAAAAATCCAATTCAGCCTCAAAAGTCAAATTTTGAGAAAGAATTCAAATTCAAAAAGCCAATGTATATTCAGGTTCCCCTGGGATGGGGAATCTGGAAAACCACTTGTTTTCCGGATCCAACCTCTCCCTGAGGAGTTGTCCCAGAGCGTATATCGCATTTGTTGGTAAACATCCCATTCAGCCTCAAAAGTCAAATTTTGAGACAGAATTCAAATTAAAAAAGAAAACATATATTCAGATTCTCCTGGGATGGGGAATCCGAAAAACCACTTGTTTTTCGGATACGACCTCTCTTAGAGGAGTTAGCCCAGGGCATATCTCACATTTGTTGGTAAACATCCAATTCAGCTTCAAAATTCAAATTTTGAGACAGAATTAAAATTCAAAAAGAAAACATATATTCAGGTTCCCCTGGGGTGGGGAAGCTGAAAAACCACTTGTTTTCCGAATCCCACACCTTCTCTGAGGAGTTAGCCCAGGGCATATCTCACATTTGTTGGTAAACATCCAATTCAACTTCAAAATTCAAATTTTGAGACAGAATTCATATTCAAAAAGAAAACATATATTCAGGTTCCCCTGGGGTGGGGAAGCTAAAAACAACTTGTTTTCTGAATCCCACACCTTCTCTGTGGAATTAGCCCACGGCGCATCTCACATTTGTTGGTAAAAATCCAATTCAGCTTCAAAATTCAAATTTTGAGACAGAATTCAAATTCAAAAAGCAAACATTTATTCAAGTTCCCAGGGTTGGGGAAGCCGGAAAACCACTTGTTTTCCGTATCTGACCTCTCATTGAGGAGTTATCCTAGAGCGTATCTCACATTTGTTGGTAAAAATCCAATTCAGCCTCAAAAGTCAAATTTTGAGAAAGAATTCAAATTCAAAAAGCCAATGTATATTCAGGTTCCCCTGGGATGGGGAATCTGGAAAACCACTTGTTTTCCGGATCCAACCTCTCCCTGAGGAGTTGTCCCAGAGCGTATATCGCATTTGTTGGTAAAAATCCAATTCAGCTTCAAAATTCAAATTTTGAGACAGAATTCAAATTCAAAAAGCAAATGTATATTCAGGTTCCACTAGGACGGGGAATCTGAAAAACCACTTGTTTTCCGGATCCAACCTCTCCCTGAGGAGTTGTCCCAGAGCGTATATCGCATTTGTTGGTAAAAATCCCATTCAGCCTGAAAAGTCAAATTTTGAGACAGAATTCAAATGCAAAAAGAAAACATATATTCAGATTCTCCTGGGATGGGGAATCCGAAAAACCACTTGTTTTTCGGATCAGACCTCTCTCAGAGGAGTAAGCCCAGGGTATATCTCATATTTGTTGGTAAACATCCAATTCAGCCTCAAAATTCAAATTTTGAGACAGAATTCAAATTCAAAAAGCAAATGTATATTCAGGTTCCCCTGGGATGGGGAATCTGGAAAACCACTTGTTTTCCGGATCCAACCTCTCCCTGAGGAGTTGTCCCAGAGCGTATATCTCATATTTGTTGGTAAACATCCAATTCAGCATCAAAAGTCAAATTTTGAGACAGAATTCAAATTCAAAAAGAAAACATATATTAACATTCTCCTGGGATGGGGAATCCGAAAAACCACTTGTTTTCCGGATCCGACCTCTCCCTGAGGAGTTATCCCAGAGCATATCTCACATTTGTTGGTAAACATCCAATTCAGCATCAAAAGTCAAATTTTGATACAGAATTCAAACTCAAAAAGCAAATGTATATTCAGATTCTCCTGGGATGGGGAATCCGAAAAACCACTTTTTTTCCGGATCCGACCTCTCCCTGAGGAGTTATCCCAGAGCGTATATCGCATTTGTTGGTAAACATCCAATTCAGCATCAAAAGTCAAATTTTGAGACAGAATTCAAACTCAAAAAGAAAACATATATTCAGATTCTCCTGGGATGGGGAATCCGAAAAACCACTTGTTTTTCGGATCCGACCTCTCTCAGAGGAGTTAGCCCAGGGCATATCTCACATTTGTTGGTAAACATCCGATTCAGCTTCAAAATTCAAATTTTGAGACAGAATTCATATTCAAAAAGAAAACATCTATTCAGGTTCCCCTGGGGTGGGGAAGCTGAAAAACCACTTGTTTTCCGAATCCCACACCTTCTCTGTGGAATTAGCCCACGGCGAATGTCACATTTGTTGGTAAAAATCCAATTCAGCTTCAAAATTCAAATTTTGAGACAGAATTCAAATTCAAAAAGAAAACATTTATTCAGGTTCCCTGCGATGGGGAATCCGAAAAACCACTTGTTTTTCGGATCCGACCTCTCTCAGAGGAGTTAGCCCAGGGCATATCTCACATTTGTTGGTAAACTTCCAATTCAGCTTCAAAATTCAAATTTTGAGACAGAATTAAAATTCAAAAAGAAAACATATATTCAGGTTCCCCTGGGGTGGGGAAGCTGAAAAACCACTTGTTTTCCGATCCCACACCTTTCTCTAGGAGTGTCCCCGAGCGTAATCGCATTTGTTGGTAAACACAATTTCAGGTTTCAACTTCCACATTTTGAGACAGAATTCAAATTTAAACAAACATTTATTCAGGTTCCCTGGGTGGGGAAGCTGAAAACAACGTTGTTTTTTCGGATCCGACACTCCTCCCTGAGGAAAGCTAGCCCAGAGCGTATATCGCATTTTGTTGTAAAAATCCAATTCAGCTTCAAAATTCAAATTTTGAGACAGATTCAATTCCAACTGAGAGCCATGTATATTCAGGTTCCCCTAGGACGGGGAATCTGAAAAACCACTTGTTTTCCGGATCCAACCTCTCCCTGAGGAGTTGTCCCAGAGCGTATATCGCATTTGTTGGTAAAAATCCCATTCAGCCTCAAAAGTCAAATTTTGAGACAGAATTCAAATTCAAAAAGCTAATGTATATTCAGATTCTCCTTGGATGGGGAATATGAAAAACCACTTGTTTTTCGGATCCGACCTCTCTCAGAGGAGTTAGCCCAGGGCATATCTCACATTTCTTGGTAAACATCCAATTCAGCCTCAAAAGTCAAATTTTGAGACAGAATTAAAATTCAAAAAGAAAACATATATTCAGGTTCCCCTGGGGTGGGGAAGCTAAAAACAACTTGTTTTCCGAATCCCACACCTTCTCTGTGGAATTAGCCCACGGCGCATCTCACATTTGTTGGTAAAAATCCAATTCAGCTTCAAAATTCAAATTTTGAGACAGAATTCAAATTCAAAAAGCAAACATTTATTCAGGTTCCCTGGGGTGGGGAAGCCGAAAAACCACTTGTTTTCCGTATCTGACCTCTCATTGAGGAGTTATCCTAGAGCGTATCTCACATTTGTTGGTAAAAATCCAATTCAGCCTCAAAAGTCAAATTTTGAGAAAGAATTCAAATTCAAAAAGCCAATGTATATTCAGGTTCCCCTGGGATGGGGAATCTGGAAAACCACTTGTTTTCCGGATCCAACCTCTCCCTGAGGAGTTGTCCCAGAGCGTATATCGCATTTGTTGGTAAACATCCCATTCAGCCTCAAAAGTCAAATTTTGAGACAGAATTCAAATTAAAAAAGAAAACATATATTCAGATTCTCCTGGGATGGGGAATCCGAAAAACCACTTGTTTTTCGGATACGACCTCTCTTAGAGGAGTTAGCCCAGGGCATATCTCACATTTGTTGGTAAACATCCAATTCAGCTTCAAAATTCAAATTTTGAGACAGAATTAAAATTCAAAAAGAAAACATATATTCAGGTTCCCCTGGGGTGGGGAAGCTGAAAAACCACTTGTTTTCCGAATCCCACACCTTCTCTGAGGAGTTAGCCAAGGGCATATCTCACATTTGTTGGTAAACATCCAATTCAACTTCAAAATTCAAATTTTGAGACAGAATTCATATTCAAAAAGAAAACATATATTCAGGTTCCCCTGGGGTAGGGAAGCTAAAAACAACTTGTTTTCCGAATCCCACACCTTCTCTGTGGAATTAGCCCACGGCGCATCTCACATTTGTTGGTAAAAATCCAATTCAGCTTCAAAATTCAAATTTTGAGACAGAATTCAAATTCAAAAAGCAAACATTTATTCAGGTTCCCTGGGTTGGGGAAGCCGGAAAACCACTTGTTTTCCGTATCTGACCTCTCATTGAGGAGTTATCCTAGAGCGTATCTCACATTTGTTGGTAAAAATCCAATTCAGCCTCAAAAGTCAAATTTTGAGAAAGAATTCAAAATTTCAAAAGCCAATGTATCTTCAGGCTCCCCGGGATGGGGATTGGAAAAACCATTGTTTCAGGATCCAACCTCTCTGAGGAGTTGTCCCAGAGCGTGTATATCGCATTTGTTGGTAAAAATCCATTTCAGCTTCAAAAATTCAAATTTTGAGACAGAAATTTCAAATTAAAAAAAGCAAATGTATATTCATGGTTCCAAGGACGGGGGATTGAAAAACCATTGTTTCCCGGATCAACCTCTCCCTGAGGAGTTGTCCCAGGAGCTATAATCGACTTTGTTGGTTAAAAATACATTCAGCCGTGAAAAGTTCAATTTGAGGACAGAATTCAAATGCAAAAGAACAACACCCCCCCCCCAATTTTTTTTTTTTTTTTTTTATATTTAAAGTTTTTTTCCCCAAGGGGGAAATTCTTTCCGCTGGGGATGGGGAATCCGAAAAACCACTTGTTTTTCGGATCAGACCTCTCTCAGAGGAGTAAGCCCAGGGTATATCTCATATTTGTTGGTAAACATCCAATTCAGCCTCAAAATTCAAATTTTGAGACAGAATTCAAATTCAAAAAGCAAATGTATATTCAGGTTCCCCTGGGATGGGGAATCTGGAAAACCACTTGTTTTCCGGATCCAACCTCTCCCTGAGGAGTTGTCCCAGAGCGTATATCGCATTTGTTGGTAAACATCCCATTCAGCCTCAAAAGTCAAATTTTGAGACAGAATTCAAATGCAAAAAGAAAACATATATTCAGGTTCCCTGGGGTGTGGAAGCCGAAAAACCACTTGTTTTCCGGATCCGACCTCTCCCTGAGGAGTTATCCCAGAGAGTATATCGCATTTGTTGGTAAACATCCAATTCAGCATCAAAAGTCAAATTTTGAGACAGAATTCAAATTCAAAAAGAAAACATATATTAACATTCTCCTGGGATGGGGAATCCGAAAAACCACTTGTTTTCCGGATCCGACCTCTCCCTGAGGAGTTATCCCAGAGCGTATCTCACATTTGTTGGTAAACATCCAATTCAGCATCAAAAGTCAAATTTTGATACAGAATTCAAACTCAAAAAGCAAATGTATATTCAGATTCTCCTGGGATGGGGAATCCGAAAAACCACTTTTTTTCCGGATCCGACCTCTCCCTGAGGAGTTATCCCAGAGCGTATATCGCATTTGTTGGTAAACATCCAATTCAGCATCAAAAGTCAAATTTTGAGACAGAATTCAAACTCAAAAAGAAAACATATATTCAGATTCTCCTGGGATGGGGAATCCGAAAAACCACTTGTTTTTCGGATCCGACCTCTCTCAGAGGAGTTAGCCCAGGGCATATCTCACATTTGTTGGTAAACATCCGATTCAGCTTCAAAATTCAAATTTTGAGACAGAATTCATATTCAAAAAGAAAACATCTATTCAGGTTCCCCTGGGGTGGGGAAGCTGAAAAACCACTTGTTTTCCGAATCCCACACCTTCTCTGTGGAATTAGCCCACGGCGAATGTCACATTTGTTGGTAAAAATCCAATTCAGCTTCAAAATTCAAATTTTGAGACAGAATTCAAATTCAAAAAGAAAACATTTATTCAGGTTCCCTGCGATGGGGAATCCGAAAAACCACTTGTTTTTCGGATCCGACCTCTCTCAGAGGAGTTAGCCCAGGGCATATCTCACATTTGTTGGTAAACTTCCAATTCAGCTTCAAAATTCAAATTTTGAGACAGAATTAAAATTCAAAAAGAAAACATATATTCAGGTTCCCCTGGGGTGGGGAAGCTGAAAAACCACTTGTTTTCCGAATCCCACACCTTCTCTGAGGAGTTGTCCCAGAGCGTATATCGCATTTGTTGGTAAACATCCAATTCAGGTTCAAAATTCAAATTTTGAGAAAGAATTCAAATTCAAAAAGCAAACATTTATTCAGGTTCCCTGGGGTGGGGAAGCTGAAAAACCACTTGTTTTTCGGATCCGACCTCTCCCTGAGGAGTTAGCCCAGAGCGTATATCGCATTTGTTGGTAAAAATCCAATTCAGCTTCAAAATTCAAATTTTGAGACAGAATTCAAATTCAAAAAGCAAATGTATATTCAGGTTCCCCTAGGACGGGGAATCTGAAAAACCACTTGTTTTCCGGATCCGACCTCTCCCTGAGGAGTTGTCCCAGAGCGTATATCGCATTTGTTGGTAAAAATCCCATTCAGCCTGAAAAGTCAAATTTTGAGACAGAATTCAAATGCAAAAAGAAAACATATATTCAGATTCTCCTGGGATGGGGAATCCGAAAAACCACTTGTTTTTCGGATCCGACCTCTCTCAGAGGAGTTAGCCCAGGGCATATCTCACATTTCTTGGTAAACATCCAATTCAGCCTCAAAAGTCAAATTTTGAGACAGAATTAAAATTCAAAAAGAAAACATATATTCAGGTTCCCCTGGGGTGGGGAAGCTGAAAAACCACTTGTTTTCCGAATCCCACACCTTCTCTGAGGAGTTAGCCCAGGGCATATCTCACATTTGTTGGTAAACATCCAATTCAACTTCAAAATTCAAATTTTGAGACAGAATTCAAATTCAAAAAGCAAACATTTATTCAGGTTCCCTGGGTTGGGGAAGCCGGAAAACCACTTGTTTTCCGTATCTGACCTCTCATTGAGGAGTTATCCTAGAGCGTATCTCACATTTGTTGGTAAAAATCCAATTCAGCCTCAAAAGTCAAATTTTGAGAAAGAATTCAAATTCAAAAAGCCAATGTATATTCAGGTTCCCCTGGGATGGGGAATCTGGAAAACCACTTGTTTTCCGGATCCAACCTCTCCCTGAGGAGTTGTCCCAGAGCGTATATCGCATTTGTTGGTAAAAATCCAATTCAGCTTCAAAATTCAAATTTTGAGACAGAATTCAAATTCAAAAAGCAAATGTATATTCAGGTTCCCCTAGGACGGGGAATCTGAAAAACCACTTGTTTTCCGGATCCAACCTCTCCCTGAGGAGTTGTCCCAGAGCGTATATCGCATTTGTTGGTAAAAATCCCATTCAGCCTGAAAAGTCAAATTTTGAGACAGAATTCAAATGCAAAAAGAAAACATATATTCAGATTCTCCTGGGATGGGGAATCCGAAAAACCACTTGTTTTTCGGATCAGACCTCTCTCAGAGGAGTAAGCCCAGGGTATATCTCATATTTGTTGGTAAACATCCAATTCAGCCTCAAAATTCAAATTTTGAGACAGAATTCAAATTCAAAAAGCAAATGTATATTCAGGTTCCCCTGGGATGGGGAATCTGGAAAACCACTTGTTTTCCGGATCCAACCTCTCCCTGAGGAGTTGTCCCAGAGCGTATATCGCATTTGTTGGTAAACATCCCATTCAGCCTCAAAAGTCAAATTTTGAGACAGAATTCAAATGCAAAAAGAAAACATATATTCAGGTTCCCTGGGGTGTGGAAGCCGAAAAACCACTTGTTTTCCGGATCCGACCTCTCCCTGAGGAGTTATCCCAGAGAGTATATCGCATTTGTTGGTAAACATCCAATTCAGCATCAAAAGTCAAATTTTGAGACAGAATTCAAATTCAAAAAGAAAACATATATTAACATTCTCCTGGGATGGGGAATCCGAAAAACCACTTGTTTTCCGGATCCGACCTCTCCCTGAGGAGTTATCCCAGAGCGTATCTCACATTTGTTGGTAAACATCCAATTCAGCATCAAAAGTCAAATTTTGATACAGAATTCAAACTCAAAAAGCAAATGTATATTCAGATTCTCCTGGGATGGGGAATCCGAAAAACCACTTTTTTTCCGGATCCGACCTCTCCCTGAGGAGTTATCCCAGAGCGTATATCGCATTTGTTGGTAAACATCCAATTCAGCATCAAAAGTCAAATTTTGAGACAGAATTCAAA
>JALGBA010001748.1:0-17215 GCA_023970755.1 Azemiops feae
AAGTCTGAGTCGGGGTCGGGGTTGGGGTCGGGGTTGGGGTTCGGGGTCGGGGTTGGGGTCGGGGTTGGGGTTCGGGGTTAGGGTTAGAAAAAAGAAAAAAGAAAAGGGAAAAAGGAAAAAGGAAAAAGGAAAAACAAACAAAAAAGGGAAAAAGAAAAAAGAGGGGGGAAAAAGAAAAAGAAAATTAAATGAAAAAAGAAAAAAGAAGAAACAAGGAAACAGAAAAAGAAAAAGCAAATGGAAAAGAAAAAGAAGAAATTAATAATAAAAAAAGGAAAAAGTGAAAAAAGAAAAAAGAAAAAAAGAAAAAGAAAAAAAGGAAAAAAAAGAAAATGAAATAAAAAAAGAAAAAGGAAAAAAGAAATGAAAATGAAAAAAGATAAAGAAAAAAGAAAAATAGAAAAGGAAAAAAGGAAAAGGAAAAAGGAAAAAACTGATAGGAAAAAGAAAAAGAAAAGAAAAATGGGGGGAAAGAAAAAAGGAAAAAGAATAGGAAAAAGGAAAAAGGGAAACAGAAAAATGGAAAAACAAAAACAAAAGGGGAAAAAAGAAAAAGAAAAGGGGAAAAAAAGAAAATGAAATGAAATGAAAAAAGAAAAAGAAAAAAGAAAAAGAAGAATTAATAAGAAAAAAGAAAATGAAAAACAGAAAAAAGGAAAAGTAATAGAAAAAAGGAAAAAAGGAAAAGAAAAAAGAAAAAAGGAAAATAGAAAAAAGAAAAAAGGAAAAAGAAAAAAGAAATTGATGAGAAAAAAAGAAAAAAGGAAAAATGAAATGAAATGAAAAAGCAAAAAAGGGGAAAAGAAGAAAAGGGAAAACAAAGGGAAAGGGAAAAAGAAAAAAGAAAAACAAGGGAAAAAAGGAAAAAAGGAAAAAAGAGAAAAGAAAAAGAAAGGAAGTAAGAAAAAGGAAAAAAGAAAAAGAAAAAGAAGAAATTAATAAGAGAAAAAAGTGAAAAGTGAAAATATAAAGAAAAGAAAAAATAAAAGAAAAAGGAAAAAGGAAAAAAGAAAAAAGAAAGGAAAAAAAGGAAAAAGGGAAAAAGGGAAAAAAGGAAAGAAAAGAAAGAAAAATGCGAACAAAATGGAAAAATGTAAAAAAAAAAGAAAAAGGAAAGAAAAATAAAAAAGGAAAAGAAAAAAAGAAAAGAAAAAGAAAAAGAAGAAATTAATAAGAAAAAAAGAAAAAAGAAAAAGAAAAGAAAAAAGAAAAAAGGAAAAGAAAGAAAAAAGAAAAAGGAAAAAAGAAAAAAGAAATTAAGAAAAAAAAGAAAAAATTGAAAATATAAAGAAAACAAAAAATAAAGAAAAAAAATGAAATGAAAAAGAAAAAAGAAAAAGAAAACGAAAAAAGAAAAAGAAAAAAGGAAAAAAGAAAAAAGAAAAATAATAATAGGAAAAAGAAAAAGGAAAGAAAAAATGGGAGAAAAAAGAAAATGAAAAAGAAAAAAAGAAAAAGGAAAATAGAAAAGGAAAAGAAAACAGGAAAAACTGATAGGAAAAAGAAAAAAAAGAAAAAATGGGAAAAAAGTAAAAAGGAAAAAGGAAAAAGAAATGAAAAAAGGAAAAAAGAAAAAGAAAATGAAATTAAAAAGGAAAAAAAGGAAAAGAAAAAGAAAAATAGAAAAAAGAAAGAAAAAGAAAAAGAAGACATTAATAAAAAAGGAAAAAGTGAAAATATAAACTAAGAGAAAATAAAGAAAAAAGGAAAAAAAGAAAAAGAAAAAATGGAAAAAAGAAAAAGAAAATGAAATTAAAAAAGAAAAAGAAAGAACGGAAAAGAAAGAAAAAGAAAAAGAAAAGGAAAAGGAAAAAGGAAAAAGGAAAAAGGAAAAGGAAAAAAGAAAAAGAAGAAATTAAGAAAAAAGTTGGGGTCGGGGTTCATTGTCGGGGTCAGGGTTGGGGTCGTGATCATGGTCGCGGTCAATGTCATCATCGGGGTCGGGGTCAGGGTCTGGGACGCAGTCGGGATCGAAGTCGGGGTTGTGGTTGGGGTTAGGGGTCAGGTTTGAAGACGGGGTCAGGGTCAGGGTTAGGGTTTGGGTTAGGGTTGAGGTTGAAAAAAGTGAAAATATAACGAAACCAAAAAATAAAGAAAAAAAATGAAATGAAAAATAAAAAGAAAAAAGAAAAAAGAAAAAGAAAAGGAGGATAATCGAAAAAAGAAAAAAGAAAAAAATAGTAGGGAAAAAAAGGAAAAGGGAAAAAAGAAAAAAGAAAAAGGGAAAAAGAAAAAGAAAAAAGAAATTAATAAAGAAAAAAATGAAATGAAAAAGAAAAAAGAAAATAATAATAGGAAAAAAGAAAAAGGAAAGAAAAAATAGCGGAAAAAAGAAAAAGAAAAAAGAAAAAAGAAAGGGGAAAGGGAAAAAGGGTCAAAGTCGGGGTCGGGGTTCGTTGTCAGGGTCGGGGTCGGGGTTGAAGTCGGGGTTAGGGTCGGGGTTAGAAAAAAGGAAAAAGGAAAAAGAAAAAAGAAAGGGAAAAAGGAAAAAGGGAAAAACAAAAAAGGGGGCGAAAACAAAAAGAAAAGGGGAAAAAAGAAAAGAAAATGAAATGAAACGAAAAAAGAAAAAGCAAATGAAAAAGAAAAAAGAAAAAGGAAAAAGGAAAAGAAAAAAAGAAAATGAACTGAAAAAAGATGTGGTCAAGGTCGGGATTGGGGTTAAAGTCAGGGTCGGGGTTGGGGTCGGGGTTCATTGTCAGGGTCGGGGTTAGGGTCGGGGTGTGAGACGGGGACGAAGTCTGAGTCAGGGTCGGCGTTGGGGTCGGGGTCGGGTCGAGGTTCGGGTTTAGTGTCAGGATCAGAAAAAAGAAAAGGGAAAAGGGAAAAAGAAAAAAGGAAAAACAAACAAAAAAGGGAAAAAGAAAATTAAATTAAAAAAAAGAAGAAGAAGAAACAAGGAAACAGAAAAAGAAAAAGAAAATGGAAAAGAAAAAGAAGAAATTAATAATAAAAAGGAAAAAGTGAAAAAAGAAAAAAGAAAAAAAGGAAAAAAAGAAAAGGAAATGAAAAAAGAAAAAGGAAAAAAGAAATGAAAATGAAAAAAGAAAAAGAAAAAAGAAAAATAGAAAAGGAAAAAAGGAAAAGAAAAAAGGAAAAAACTGATAGGAAAAAGAAAAGAAAAGAAAAAATGGGGGGAAAGAAAAAAGGAAAAAGAATAGGAAAAAGGAAAAAGGGAAACAGAAAAAAAAGGAAAAACAAAAACAAAAAGGGGAAAAAAGAAAAAGAAAAGGGGAAAAAAGAAAAAGAAATGAAATGAAAAAAGAAAAAAGGAAATAGAAAAAAGAAAAAGCAAATGAAAAAAGAAAAAAGGAAAAAGAAAAGGAAAGGAAAAAAGAAAAAGGAAAAAGGAAAAAAGAAAAATAGAAAAAATAAAAAGAAAGGAAAAGGAAAAAGGAAAAAAGAAAAAAGAAATTAATAAGAAAAAAGAAAATGAAAAACAGAAAAAAGGAAAAGTAATAGAAAAAAGGAAAAGTAATAGAAAAAAGAAAAAAGAAAATAATAAGAAAAAAAAATGAAATGAAAAAAGAAAAAAGAAATACAAAAAAGAAAAATAAAGATAAAAAGAAAAGGAAAGGAAAAAAGGAAAAGAAAAAGGGAAAATGAAAAAGAAAAAAGAAAAGAGAAAAGAGAAAAAGGAAAAAGGAGAAACAACGAAAAAGAGAAAAAGAAAAAAGAAATATAAAAAGAAAATGAAATGAAAAAAGAAAAAGAAAAAGAAAAAAGGAAACAGAAAAAAGGGAAAAAGAAAAAAGGAAAAAGAAAAGAAAGGGAAAAGAAAAAAGAAGAGGGGGACAAAAGAAAAAGAAAATGAAATGAAAAAAGAAAAAAGAAAAAGAAAAAGAAAATGGAAAAAGAAAAAGAAGAAATAAAAGAAGAAAATAAAAGAAGAAATAAAAAAGGAAAAAGTGTTGGGGTTAGTGTAGGGGTTAGGGTCGTGGTTGGGGTCAGGTATGAAGTTGGGGTAGGGTCGGGGGTAGTGGTCGTGGTCGTGGTTGGGGTCGATGTCTGGGTCGATGGGGTCAAGGTCGGGATCGGGGTCGGGGTCGATGTTGGGGTTGGGGTTGGGGTTGGGATCAAGGTCAGGGTCGTATTGATGTCGGGCTCGAGGTCGGGGTTAGGGTCAAGGTCAGGGTCGGTTTGGGGTGGGGGTCGGGGATGGGGTCGAGGTCAACATTGGGGTCAAAGTCAGGGTCGGGGTTGGGGTCTGGGTCAGGGTTAGGGCCAGGGTCAGGGTTGGGGATGGGGTTGGGATCAGGGTCAAAGTTGGGGTCAGGGTTCATTGTCGTGGTCGGGGTTAGGTTTGCTGTGTGGGACTGGGATGAAGTCTGGGTCGGGTCGGGGTTGGGGTTAGGGGTCGGGGTCAGGGTCGGGGTTGGGATCGAAGTTGGGGTCGTATTCGGGGTTAGGGTCAAGGTTAGAATCGGGGTTAGGGAAAAAAAGGAAAAGGAAAGGAAAAAAGAAAAAAAAAGAAAAAAAAGAAAAAAAGAAAAAGAAAAAAAAAGAAAAAGAAAAAGAAAAAGAAAAAGAAAAAGAAAAAGAAAAAGAAAAAGAAAAAGAAAAAGAAAAAGAAAAAGAAAAAGAAAAAGAAAAAGAAAAAGAAAAAGAAAAAGAAAAAGAAAAGAAAAGAAAAAATAAAGAAAAAGAAAATTTCAAACAAAACAGGGAAAAATGGGGAAGGGGATGGGGTCGAGGTCGAGATTGGGGTCAAAGTCAGGGTCGGGGTTGGGGTCTGGGTCAGGTTTGGGGCCGGGGTCGGGGTTGGGGATGGGGATGGGGTCGGGGTCAAAAGTTGGGGTCGGGGTTAGGGTCGGGGTTCGGGGGTCAGTCAGGGTCAGGGTTAGCATCAGGGTTACTGTCGGGGTGAGGGTTGGGGTCAGGGTCAATGTCAGGGTTGTGATCGGGGTCAGGGTCAATGTCGGGATCAGGGTCAGGGTCGGGATCGGGTCAGGGTCGGGGTCGGGGTCGGGGTTGGGATCAAAGTCGGGGTCAAGCTTATGGACGGGGTTAGGGGGGAAAAAAAGGAAAAGGAAATGAAAAAAGAAAAAAGAAGAAATTAATAAAAAAAGAAAAAAGTGAAAATATAAAGAAAAGAAAAAAAAGAAAAAAAAGCAAAAAGAAACAAAAAGAAGAAAGGAAAAAGAAAATGAAAGAGGGAAAAAGGGATAGAGAAAAAAAGAAAAATTCAAACAAAACAGGGAAAAATGGGGAAAAGAAAAAAGAAAATAATAAGAAAAAGCAAATGAAATTAAAAAGAAAAAAGAAAAAGAAAACAAAAACAGAAAAAGAAAAAGGAAAAAGGAAAAAAGAAAAAAGAAAGAAAAAGAAGAAAGAAAAAGAATAATAGGAAAAAGAAAAAGGAAAGAAAAAATGGTCACGGTTGGGGTTAGGGTCAGTGTTAGTGTCGGGGTTTGGGTCAGGCTCGGGGTTAGGTTTGGGGCCAGGGTCAGGGATTGGGATGTGGTCAAGGTCGGGATCGGGGTCAAAGTCAGGGTCGGGGTTGGGGTTGGTGTTCATTGTCAGGGTCGGGGTTAGGGTCGGGGTGTGGGACGGGGACGAAGTCTGAGTCGGGGTCGGGGTTGGGGTCGGGGTCGAGGTCGGGATTCGGGGTTAGTGTCAGGATTAGAAAAAAGAAAAAAGAAAAGGGAAAAGGGAAAAAGAAAAAAGGGAAAACAAACAAAAAAGGGAAAAAGAAAAAAGAGGGGGGGAGAAAAAGAAAATTAAATTAAAAAAAAAGAAAAAGAAAGAAGAAACAAGGAAACAGAAAAAAAAGGAAAAGGAAAAGAAAAAGAAGAAATTAATAATAAAAAGGAAAAAATGAAAAAAGAAAAAAGAAAAAAGGGAAAAAAAGAAAAGGAAATGAAAAAAGAAAAAGGAAAAAAGAAATGAAAATGAAAAAAGAAAAAGAAAAAAGAAAAATAGAAAAGGAAAAAAGGAAAAGAAAAAAGAAAAAAACTGATAGGAAAAATTAAAAGAAAAGAAAAAATGGGGGAAAAAAGAAAAAAGGAAAAAGGAAAAAGAATAGGAAAAAGGAAAAAGGGAAACAGAAAAAAGGAAAATAATAGGAAAAAGAAAAAGGGAAGGAAAAATGGGGAAAAAACAAAAGAAAAAAAGAAAAAGGAAAAAGGAAAAAAGGAAAAGAAAAAAGGAAAAAACTGAGGAAAAAGAAAAAAGAAAAAGAAAGAAAAAAGAAAAAAGAAAAAAGAAAAAAGAAAAAAGAAAAAAGGAATTAATAAGAAAAAAGAAAAAAGGAGTGTGGGACGGGGACGAAGTGTGAGTCGGAGTGGGGTTGGGGTCGGGGTCAGGATTCAGGGTAGGGGTCAGGGTCGGGGTTAGCATCAAGGTTAGTGTTGGGGTGAAGGTCGGGGTGACGGTCGGGGTCGATGTTGGGGTCGTGATCGGGGTCAGGGTCAATGTCGGTATCGGGGTCAGGGTCAGAGTCGGGATAGGGGTTGGGATCGAAGTTGGGGTCGGGGTCGGAGTTAGGGTCAAGGTTAGGGTCGGGGTTAGGGAAAAAGAAAAGAAAAAAAAGAAAAAAGAAAAAAGAAAAAAGAAAAAAGAAAAAAGAAAAAAGAAAAAAGAAAAAAGAAAAAAGAAAAAAGGGAAAAAAGAAAAGGAAATGAAAAAAGAAAAAGGAAAAAAGAAATGAAAATGAAAATGAAAAAAGAAAAAGAAAAAAGAAAAAAGAAAAATAGAAAAGGAAAAAAGGAAAAGAAAAAAGAAAAAAACTGATAGGAAAAAGAAAAAGAAAAGAAAAAATGGGGGGGGAAAGGAAAAAGGAAAAAGGAAAAAGAATAGGAAAAAGGGAAAAGGGAAACAGAAAAAAAGGAAAATAATAGGAAAAAGAAAAAGGGAAGGAAAAATGGGGAAAAAACAAAAGAAAAAAAAAGAAAAAGAAAAAAGGAAAATAGAAAAGGAAAAAAGGAAAAGAAAAAAGGAAAAAACTGAGGGAAAAAAAAAGAAAAAAAGGAATTAATAAGAAAAAAGAAAAAAAGGGTGTGGGACGGGGACGAAGTGTGAGTCGGAGTGGGGTTGGGGTCGGGGTCGGGGTTCGGGTCAGGGTCGGGGTTAGCATCAAGGTTAGTGTTGGGGTGAAGGTCGGGGTGACGGTCGGGGTCGATGTTGGGGTCGTGATCGGGGTCAGGGTCAATGTCGGTATCGGGGTCAGGGTCAGGGTCGGGATAGGGGTTGGGATCGAAGTTGGGGTCGGGGTCGGAGTTAGGGTCAAGGTTAGGGTCGGGGTTAGGGAAAAAGAAAAGAAAAAAAAGAAAAAAGAAAAAAGAAAAAAGAAAAAAGAAAAAAGAAAAAAGAAAAAAGAAAAAAGAAAAAAGAAAAAAGAAAAAAGAAAAAAGGGAAAAAAGAAAAGGAAATGAAAAAAGAAAAAGGAAAAAAGAAATGAAAATGAAAATGAAAAAAGAAAAGGAAATGAAAAAAGAAAAAGGAAAAAAGAAATGAAAATGAAAATGAAAAAAGAAAAAGAAAAAAGAAAAATAGAAAAGGAAAAAAGGAAAAGAAAAAAGAAAAAAACTGATAGGAAAAAGAAAAAGAAAAGAAAAAATGGGGGGGGAAAGGAAAAAGGAAAAAGAATAGGAAAAAGGGAAAAGGGAAACAGAAAAAAAGGAAAATAATAGGAAAAAGAAAAAGGGAAGGAAAAATGGGGAAAAAACAAAAGAAAAAGAAAGAAAAAGAAAAAAGGAAAATAGAAAAGGAAAAAAGGAAAAGAAAAAAGGAAAAAACTGAGGGAAAAAAAAAGAAAAAAAGGAATTAATAAGAAAAAAGAAAAAAAGGGTGTGGGACGGGGACGAAGTGTGAGTCGGAGTGGGGTTGGGGTCGGGGTCGGGGTTCGGGTCAGGGTGGGGGTTAGCATCAAGGTTAGTGTTGGGGTGAAGGTCGGGGTGAAGGTCGGGGTCGATGTCGGGGTCGTGATCAGGGTCTGGGTCAATGTCGGTATCGGGGTCAGGGTCAGGGTCGGGATAGGGGTTGGGATCGAAGTGGGTGTCGGGGTCGGAGATAGGGTCAAGGTTAGGGTCAGGGTTAGGGAAAAAGAAAAGGAAAAGGAAAATATAAAGAAAAGAAAAAATAAAGCAAAAAGGAAAAAAAGAAAAAAGAAAAGAAGGAAAGGGCGAAAAAGGAAAAATGCAAACAAAATAGAAAAATGTGGAAAAAAAGAAAAAGAAAAGAAAAAGAAAAAAAGAAAAGAAAAATAAAAAGAAGAAATTAATAAGAAAAAAAGAAAAAAGAAAAATAATAGGAAAAAGAAAAAGGGAAGGAAAAATGGGGAAAAAAGAAAATGAAAAAGAAAAAAGAAAAATAGAAAAGGAAAAAAGGAAAAGAAAAAAGGAAAAAACTGATAGGAAAAAGAATAAGAAAAATGGGGGGGGGGAAGAAAAAAGGAAAAAGAATAGGAAAAAGGAAAAAGGGAAACAGAAAAAAAAGGAAAAACAAAAACAAAAAAGGGGGGGAAAGAAAAAGAAAAGGGGAAAAAAGAAAAAGAAAATGAAAGGAAAGGAAAAAAGAAAAAGAAAAAAATAGAAAAAAGAAAAAGCAAATGAAAAAAGAAAAAGAAAAAAGAAAAATAGAAAAAATAAAAAGAAAGGAAAAGGAAAAAGGAAAAAAGAAAAAGAAGAATTAATAAGAAAAAAGAAAATGAAAAACAGAAAAAAGGAAAAGTAATAGAAAAAAGGAAAAAAGAAAAAGAAAAAAAGAAAAAAGGAAAATAGAAAAAAGAAAAAAGAAAAAAGAAAATGAAAAAGCGAAAAAGGGGAAAAGAAGAAAAGGGAAAACAAAAACAAAAAGGGAAAGGAAAAGGGAAAAAGAAAAAAGAAAAAAAAGGGAAAAAAGGAAAAAAGAAAAAGAAAATGAAATGAAAAAAGAAAAGGAAAAAAGGAAAGAAGAAAAAAGAAAAAGAAAGGAAATAAGAAAAAGGAAAAAAGAAAAAGAAAATGAAGAAATTAATAAGAGAAAAAAGTAAAAAGTGAAAATATAGAGAAAAGAAAAAATAAAAGGAAAAGAAAAAAAGGAAAAAAGAAAAAAAGAAAAATGAAAGGAAAAAGGGGAAAAAGGAAAAAGAAAAAAGAAAAAAGGAAAAGAAAGAAAAATATCGGGGTTAGGGTCGGGGTTAGGGTCGTGGTTGGGGTCGGGTACAAAGTTGGGGTAGGGTTGGGGGTCAGGGTCGTGGTCAGGGTTGGTGTTGGGGTCGATGTCGGGGTCGGGGTCGGGGTCAGGGTCGGGATCGAAGTCAATGTCGGGGTCAGGGTCAGGGTCGGGATCGAAGTCAATGTCAGTTTTGGGGTCGGGGTTAGGATCAGGAATAGGGTCGTAGTCAGGGTTGGTGTCGGGGTCAATGTCGGGGTCGATGGGGTTGGGGTTGAGGTCGGGGTCGGGATCGAAGATGGGGTTTGGGTCAGGGTTGGTGTCGAGGTCCGGTTCGGGGTCAGGGTCGGGGTGATGGTTAGGGTTAGGGTTAGGGTTAGGGTTAGGGTTAGGGTTAGGATTAGGGTCGGGGTCAGGGTCAGGGTAGGGGTTAGGATCAGGGTCGGGATCAATGTTAGGGTTGGGGTTGCGGTCGGGGTAGGGTTAGGTCGGGTTAGGGTTAGGGTTAGGGTTAGGGTAGGGTTAGGGTTAGGGTTAGGTTAGGGTTAGGGTTGGATCGGGATCGGGATCGGGATCGGGATAGGGATCGGGTCGGGGTCGGGTTCGGGTCGGGGTCGGGTTCGGGGCCGGGTCGGGGTGGGGTGGGGTGGGGATGGGGATGGGGTTGGGGTCAGGGTCAAAATTGGGGTCGGGGTTCGTTGTCGGAGTCGGGATTAGGGTCGGGGTTCAGGGTCAGGGTCAGGGTTAGCATCAGGGTTACTGTCGGGGTGAGGGTTGGGGTCGTGGTCGATGTCAGGGTCGGGGTCGGGATCAATGTCGGGATCGGGGTCAGGGTCGGGGTCAGGGTCGGGGTCAGGGTCAGAGTTAGGGTCGGGGTTAGGGGAGAAAAAGGAAAAGGAAAGGAAAAAAGAAAAAAGAAAAGAAAAAGAAAAAGGAAATGAAAAAAGAAACAAAAAGAAGAAAGGAAAAAGAAAATGAAAGAGGGAAAAAGGGAAAAAGGAAAAAAGGAAAAATTCTAACAAAACAGGGAAAAATGGGAAAAAGAAAAAAGAAAATGAAAAAGAAAAAAAGAAAATAATAAGAAAAAGAAAATGAAATGAAAAAAGAAAAAAGAAATAGAAAAAAGAAAAAAGAAAGATAAAAAGAAAATGAAATGAAAAAAGGAAAAGAAAAAGGGAAAAGGAAAAAGAAAAAAGAAAAGAAAAAAGGGAAAAAGGAAAAAGGAAACAGAAAAAAGAAGAGGGAAAAAAATGAAATGAAAAAAGAAAATAGAAATAGAAAAAAGAAAAGAAAGATAAAAAGAAAATGAAATGAAAAAAGAAAAAGAAAAAGAAAAAGAAAAAAGGAAACAGAAAAAAGAAAAGGGAAAAGGGAAAAAGAAAAAAGGAAAAACAAAAGAAAAAGGGAAAAAGAAAAAAGAAGGGGGAGAAAAGAAAAAGAAAATGAAATGAAAAAAGAAAAAGAAAACAGAAGAAAACAGAAAATAGAAAAAGAAAAAGAAAATGGAAAAATAAAAAGAAGAAATAAAAGAAGAAAATAAAAGAAGAAATAAAAACGGGAAAAGTGAAAATATAAAAAAATAAAAAATAAAGGAAAAAGTAAAAAAAGAAAGAAAGAAAGGAAAAAAGAAAAAGAAAAAGAAATTAAAAAAGAAAAAGAAAGAAAGGAAAAGAAAGGAAAAGAAAAAGAAAATGAAAAAAGAAAAAGAAAAAGAAAAAGAAAAAAAATGAAAATGAAAAAAGAAAAAAGAAAAAGGAAAAAGGAAAAAAAAGAAAAAAGGAAAAAAAAGAAAAAGGGAAGGAAAAAATACTGCATCCAGTTTTGGTCACCACGATGTAAAAAAGATGTTGAGACTCTAGAAAGAGTGCAGAGAAGGGCAACAAAGATGATTAGGGGACTGGAGGCTAAAGCATATCAGGAACGTTTGCTGGAATTGGGTATGTCTAGTTTAATGAAAAGAAGGACTAGGAGTGACATGATAGCAGTATTCCAATATCTCAGGGGTTGCCACAAAGAAGAGGGAGTCAAGCTATTCTCCAAGGCGCCTGAGGGCAGGACAAGAAGTAATGGATGGAAACTAGTCAAGGAGACAAGCAACCTGGAACTGAGGAGAAACTTCCTGACAGTTAGAACAATTAACCAGTGGAACAACCTGCCCCCAGAAGCGGTGAATGCTCCAACACTGGAAGTTTTTAAGAAGAGACTGGACAGCCATTTGTCCGAAATGGTATAGGGTTTTCTGCCTGAGCAGGGCATTGGACTCGATGACCTCCAAGGTCCCTTCCAACTTTATTATTATTATTATTATTATTATTATAATGGGGGGGGAAAGAAAATGAAAAAGAAAAAGAAAAAGGAAAATAGAAAAGGAAAAAAGAAAAAGGAAAAAGGAAAAAACTGAGGAAAAAAAGAAAAGAAAAAAAGAAAAAAGAAAAAGAAAGAAAAAAGAAAAAAGAAAAAAGAAAAAGAAAAAAGGAATTAATAAGAAAAAAGAAAAAAGGGGTGTGGGACGGGGACGATGTGTGAGTCGGGGTCAGGGTCGGGGTCGGGGTTCGGGGTAGGGGTCAGGGTCAGGGTTAGCATCAGGGTTATTGTTGGGGTGAAGGTCGGGGTGAACATCTGGGTCTGGGTCAATGGGATCGGGGTCAGGGTCAGGGTCGGGATCGGGGTTGGGATCGAAGTCGGTGTCGGGGTCGGAGTTAGGGTCAAGGTTAGGGTCGGGCTTAGGGAAAAAGAAAAGAAAAAGGAAATGAAAAAAGAAAAAAAGAAAAAATTAATAAAAAAAGAAAAAAGTGAAAATATAAAGAAAAGAAAAAATAAAGAAAAAAGGAAAAAAGAAAAAAAAGAAAAGAAGAAAGAAAAGTGCGAAAAAGGAAAAATGCAAACAAAATGGAAAAATGTGGAAAAAAAGAAAAAGAAAAGAAAAAGAAAAAAGGAAAAGAAAGAAAAAAGAAAAAGGAAAAAAGAAATTAAGAAAAAAAGAAAAAATTGAAAATATAAAGAAAACAAAAAATAAAGAAAAAAAATGAAATGAAAAAGAAAAAAGAAAAAGAAAACGAAAAAAGAAAAATAATAATAGGAAAAAGAAAAAGGAAAGAAAAATGGTCAGGGTTGGGGTTAGGGTCAGTGTTAGTGTCAGGGTTTGGGTTGGGCTCAGGGTTAGGTTTGGGGCCGGGGTCAGGGATTTGGATGTGATCAAGGTCGGGATCCGGGTCAAAGTCAGGGTCGGGGTTGGGGTCGGGGTGTGGGAGGAGGACGAAGTCTGAGTCGGGGTCGGGGTTGGGGTCGGGGTTGGGGTTCGGGGTTAGGGTTAGAAAAAAGAAAAAAGAAAAGGGAAAAAGGAAAAAGGAAAAAGGAAAAACAAACAAAAAAGGGAAAAAGAAAAAAGAGGGGGGAAAAAGAAAAAGAAAATTAAATGAAAAAAGAAAAAAGAAGAAACAAGGAAACAGAAAAAGAAAAAGCAAATGGAAAAGAAAAAGAAGAAATTAATAATAAAAAAAGGAAAAAGTGAAAAAAGAAAAAAGAAAAAAAGAAAAAGAAAAAAAGGAAAAAAAAGAAAATGAAATAAAAAAAGAAAAAGGAAAAAAGAAATGAAAATGAAAAAAGATAAAGAAAAAAGAAAAATAGAAAAGGAAAAAAGGAAAAGGAAAAAGGAAAAAACTGATAGGAAAAAGAAAAAGAAAAGAAAAATGGGGGGAAAGAAAAAAGGAAAAAGAATAGGAAAAAGGAAAAAGGGAAACAGAAAAATGGAAAAACAAAAACAAAAGGGGAAAAAAGAAAAAGAAAAGGGGAAAAAAAGAAAATGAAATGAAATGAAAAAAGAAAAAGAAAAAAGAAAAAGAAGAATTAATAAGAAAAAAGAAAATGAAAAACAGAAAAAAGGAAAAGTAATAGAAAAAAGGAAAAAAGGAAAAGAAAAAAGAAAAAAGGAAAATAGAAAAAAGAAAAAAGGAAAAAGAAAAAAGAAATTGATGAGAAAAAAAGAAAAAAGGAAAAATGAAATGAAATGAAAAAGCAAAAAAGGGGAAAAGAAGAAAAGGGAAAACAAAGGGAAAGGGAAAAAGAAAAAAGAAAAACAAGGGAAAAAAGGAAAAAAGGAAAAAAGAGAAAAGAAAAAGAAAGGAAGTAAGAAAAAGGAAAAAAGAAAAAGAAAAAGAAGAAATTAATAAGAGAAAAAAGTGAAAAGTGAAAATATAAAGAAAAGAAAAAATAAAAGAAAAAGGAAAAAGGAAAAAAGAAAAAAGAAAGGAAAAAAAGGAAAAAGGGAAAAAGGGAAAAAAGGAAAGAAAAGAAAGAAAAATGCGAACAAAATGGAAAAATGTAAAAAAAAAAGAAAAAGGAAAGAAAAATAAAAAAGGAAAAGAAAAAAAGAAAAGAAAAAGAAAAAGAAGAAATTAATAAGAAAAAAAGAAAAAAGAAAAAGAAAAGAAAAAAGAAAAAAGGAAAAGAAAGAAAAAAGAAAAAGGAAAAAAGAAAAAAGAAATTAAGAAAAAAAAGAAAAAATTGAAAATATAAAGAAAACAAAAAATAAAGAAAAAAAATGAAATGAAAAAGAAAAAAGAAAAAGAAAACGAAAAAAGAAAAAGAAAAAAGGAAAAAAGAAAAAAGAAAAATAATAATAGGAAAAAGAAAAAGGAAAGAAAAAATGGGAGAAAAAAGAAAATGAAAAAGAAAAAAAGAAAAAGGAAAATAGAAAAGGAAAAGAAAACAGGAAAAACTGATAGGAAAAAGAAAAAAAAGAAAAAATGGGAAAAAAGTAAAAAGGAAAAAGGAAAAAGAAATGAAAAAAGGAAAAAAGAAAAAGAAAATGAAATTAAAAAGGAAAAAAAGGAAAAGAAAAAGAAAAATAGAAAAAAGAAAGAAAAAGAAAAAGAAGACATTAATAAAAAAGGAAAAAGTGAAAATATAAACTAAGAGAAAATAAAGAAAAAAGGAAAAAAAGAAAAAGAAAAAATGGAAAAAAGAAAAAGAAAATGAAATTAAAAAAGAAAAAGAAAGAACGGAAAAGAAAGAAAAAGAAAAAGAAAAGGAAAAGGAAAAAGGAAAAAGGAAAAAGGAAAAGGAAAAAAGAAAAAGAAGAAATTAAGAAAAAAGTTGGGGTCGGGGTTCATTGTCGGGGTCAGGGTTGGGGTCGTGATCATGGTCGCGGTCAATGTCATCATCGGGGTCGGGGTCAGGGTCTGGGACGCAGTCGGGATCGAAGTCGGGGTTGTGGTTGGGGTTAGGGGTCAGGTTTGAAGACGGGGTCAGGGTCAGGGTTAGGGTTTGGGTTAGGGTTGAGGTTGAAAAAAGTGAAAATATAACGAAACCAAAAAATAAAGAAAAAAAATGAAATGAAAAATAAAAAGAAAAAAGAAAAAAGAAAAAGAAAAGGAGGATAATCGAAAAAAGAAAAAAGAAAAAAATAGTAGGGAAAAAAAGGAAAAGGGAAAAAAGAAAAAAGAAAAAGGGAAAAAGAAAAAGAAAAAAGAAATTAATAAAGAAAAAAATGAAATGAAAAAGAAAAAAGAAAATAATAATAGGAAAAAAGAAAAAGGAAAGAAAAAATAGCGGAAAAAAGAAAAAGAAAAAAGAAAAAAGAAAGGGGAAAGGGAAAAAGGGTCAAAGTCGGGGTCGGGGTTCGTTGTCAGGGTCGGGGTCGGGGTTGAAGTCGGGGTTAGGGTCGGGGTTAGAAAAAAGGAAAAAGGAAAAAGAAAAAAGAAAGGGAAAAAGGAAAAAGGGAAAAACAAAAAAGGGGGCGAAAACAAAAAGAAAAGGGGAAAAAAGAAAAGAAAATGAAATGAAACGAAAAAAGAAAAAGCAAATGAAAAAGAAAAAAGAAAAAGGAAAAAGGAAAAGAAAAAAAGAAAATGAACTGAAAAAAGATGTGGTCAAGGTCGGGATTGGGGTTAAAGTCAGGGTCGGGGTTGGGGTCGGGGTTCATTGTCAGGGTCGGGGTTAGGGTCGGGGTGTGAGACGGGGACGAAGTCTGAGTCAGGGTCGGCGTTGGGGTCGGGGTCGGGTCGAGGTTCGGGTTTAGTGTCAGGATCAGAAAAAAGAAAAGGGAAAAGGGAAAAAGAAAAAAGGAAAAACAAACAAAAAAGGGAAAAAGAAAATTAAATTAAAAAAAAGAAGAAGAAGAAACAAGGAAACAGAAAAAGAAAAAGAAAATGGAAAAGAAAAAGAAGAAATTAATAATAAAAAGGAAAAAGTGAAAAAAGAAAAAAGAAAAAAAGGAAAAAAAGAAAAGGAAATGAAAAAAGAAAAAGGAAAAAAGAAATGAAAATGAAAAAAGAAAAAGAAAAAAGAAAAATAGAAAAGGAAAAAAGGAAAAGAAAAAAGGAAAAAACTGATAGGAAAAAGAAAAGAAAAGAAAAAATGGGGGGAAAGAAAAAAGGAAAAAGAATAGGAAAAAGGAAAAAGGGAAACAGAAAAAAAAGGAAAAACAAAAACAAAAAGGGGAAAAAAGAAAAAGAAAAGGGGAAAAAAGAAAAAGAAATGAAATGAAAAAAGAAAAAAGGAAATAGAAAAAAGAAAAAGCAAATGAAAAAAGAAAAAAGGAAAAAGAAAAGGAAAGGAAAAAAGAAAAAGGAAAAAGGAAAAAAGAAAAATAGAAAAAATAAAAAGAAAGGAAAAGGAAAAAGGAAAAAAGAAAAAAGAAATTAATAAGAAAAAAGAAAATGAAAAACAGAAAAAAGGAAAAGTAATAGAAAAAAGGAAAAGTAATAGAAAAAAGAAAAAAGAAAATAATAAGAAAAAAAAATGAAATGAAAAAAGAAAAAAGAAATACAAAAAAGAAAAATAAAGATAAAAAGAAAAGGAAAGGAAAAAAGGAAAAGAAAAAGGGAAAATGAAAAAGAAAAAAGAAAAGAGAAAAGAGAAAAAGGAAAAAGGAGAAACAACGAAAAAGAGAAAAAGAAAAAAGAAATATAAAAAGAAAATGAAATGAAAAAAGAAAAAGAAAAAGAAAAAAGGAAACAGAAAAAAGGGAAAAAGAAAAAAGGAAAAAGAAAAGAAAGGGAAAAGAAAAAAGAAGAGGGGGACAAAAGAAAAAGAAAATGAAATGAAAAAAGAAAAAAGAAAAAGAAAAAGAAAATGGAAAAAGAAAAAGAAGAAATAAAAGAAGAAAATAAAAGAAGAAATAAAAAAGGAAAAAGTGTTGGGGTTAGTGTAGGGGTTAGGGTCGTGGTTGGGGTCAGGTATGAAGTTGGGGTAGGGTCGGGGGTAGTGGTCGTGGTCGTGGTTGGGGTCGATGTCTGGGTCGATGGGGTCAAGGTCGGGATCGGGGTCGGGGTCGATGTTGGGGTTGGGGTTGGGGTTGGGATCAAGGTCAGGGTCGTATTGATGTCGGGCTCGAGGTCGGGGTTAGGGTCAAGGTCAGGGTCGGTTTGGGGTGGGGGTCGGGGATGGGGTCGAGGTCAACATTGCGGTCAAAGTCAGGGTCGGGGTTGGGGTCTGGGTCAGGGTTAGGGCCAGGGTCAGGGTTGGGGATGGGGTTGGGATCAGGGTCAAAGTTGGGGTCAGGGTTCATTGTCGTGGTCGGGGTTAGGTTTGCTGTGTGGGATGGGGATGAAGTCTGGGTCGGGTCGGGGTCGGGGTCAGGGGTCGGGGTCAGGGTCGGGGTTGGGATCGAAGTTGGGGTCGTGTTCGGGGTAGGGTCAAGGTTAGAATCGAGGTTAGGGAAAAAAAGGAAAAGGAAAGGAAAAAAGAAAAAGAAAAAGAAAAAGAAAAAGAAAAAGAAAAAGAAAAAGAAAAAGAAAAAGAAAAAGAAAAAGAAAAAGAAAAAGAAAAAGAAAAATTCAAACAAAACAGGGAAAAATGGGGAAGGCGATGGGGTCGAGGTCGAGATCGGGGTCAAAGTCAGGGTCGGGGTCGGGGTCTGGGTCAGGTTTGGGGCCGGGGTCGGGGTTGGTGATGGGAATGGGGTCGGGGTCAGGGTCAAAGTTGGGGTCGGGGTTCGTTGTTGGAGTCGGGGTTAGGGTCGGAGTTTGGGGTCAGGTTCAGTGTCAGGGTTAGCATCAGAGTTACTGTCGGGGTGAGGGTTGGGGTCGGGGTCAATGTCAGGATCGTGATCGGGGTCGGGGTCAATGTCGGGATCAGGGTCAGGGTCGGGATCGGGGTCAGGGTCGGGGTCGGGGTCGGG
>JALGBA010001750.1:0-36683 GCA_023970755.1 Azemiops feae
AAATCCAATTCAGCCTCAAAAGTCAAATTTTGAGACAGAATTCAAATTCAAAAAGAAAAAATATTCAGGTTCCCCTGGGTGGGGAAGCTGAAAAACCACTTGTTTTCCGAATCCCACACCTTCTCTTTAGAACTAGCCAACGGCGCATCTCACATTTGTTGGTAAAAATCCCATTCAGCCTCAAAATTCAAATTTTGAGACAGAATTCAAATTCAAAAAGCAAATGTATATTCAGGTTCCCCTGGGATGGGGAATCTGAAAAACGACTTGTTTTCCGGATCCAACCTCTCCCTGAGGAGTTGTCCCAGAGCGTATATCGTATTTGTTGGTAAACATCCAATTCAGCCTCAAAAGTCAAATTTTGAGACAGAATTCAAATTCAAAAAGCAAACATTTATACAGGTTCCCTGGGGTGGGGAAGCTGAAAAACCACTTGTTTTCCGGATCCGACCTGTCCATGAGGAGTTATCCCAGAGCGTATCTCACATTTGTTGGTAAACATCCAATTCAGCATCAAAAGTCAAATTTTGAGACAGAATTCAAATTCAAAAAGTCAATGTATATACAGGCTCCCCTGGGATGGGTAATCTGAAAAACCACTTGTTTTCCGGATCCAACCTCTCCCTGAGGAGTTGTCCCAGAGCGTATATCGCATTTGTTGGTAAAAATCCAATTCAGCCTCAAAAGTCAAATTTTCAGACAGAATTCAAATTCAAAAAGCAAACATTTATTCAGCTTCCCTGGGGTGGGGAAGCTGAAAAACCACTTGTTTTCCGGATCCGACCTCTCCCTGAGGAGTTGTCCCAGAGCGTATATCGCATTTGTTGGTAAAAATCCCATTCAGCCTCAAAAGTCAAATTTTGAGACAGAATTCAAATTCAAAAAGCTAATGTATATTCAGATTCTCCTTGGATGGGGAATATGAAAAACCACTTGTTTTTCGGATCCGACCTCTCTCAGAGGAGTTAGCCCAGGGCATATCTCACATTTGTTGGTAAACATCCAATTCAGCCTCAAAAGTCAAATTTTGAGACAGAATTCAAATTCAAAAAGAAAACATATATTCAGATTCTCCTGGGATGGGGAATCCGAAAAACCACTTGTTTTCCGAATCCCACACCTTCTCTGTGGAATTAGCCCACGGCGCATCTCACATTTCTTGGTAAAAATCCAATTCAGCTTCAAAATTCAAATTTTGAGACAGAATTCAAATTCAAAAAGCAAACAGTTATTCAGGTTCCCTGGGGTGGGGAAGCCGAAAAACCACTTGTTTTCCGGATCCGACCTCTTCCTGAGGAGTTATCCCAGAGCGTATCTCAGATTTGTTGGTAAACATCCAATTCAGCCTCAAAAGAGAAATTTTGAGACAGAATTCAAATTCAAAAAGAAAACATATATTCAGGTTCCCCTGTGGTGGTGAATCTGAAAAACCACTTGTTTTCCGGATCCAACCTCTCCCTGAGGAGTTGTCCCAGAGCGTATATCGTATTTGTTGGTAAACATCCAATTCAGCCTCAAAAGTCAAATTTTGAGACAGAATTCAAATTCAAAAAGCAAACATTTATACAGGTTCCCTGGGGTGGGGAAGCCGAAAAACCACTTGTTTTCCGGATCCGACCTGTCCATGAGGAGTTATCCCAGAGCGTATCTCACATTTGTTGGTAAACATCCAATTCAGCATCAAAAGTCAAATTTTGAGACAGAATTCAAATTCAAAAAGTCAATGTATATACAGGCTCCCCTGGGATGGGTAATCTGAAAAACCACTTGTTTTCCGGATCCAACCTCTCCCTGAGGAGTTGTCCCAGAGCGTATATCGCATTTGTTGGTAAAAATCCAATTCAGCCTCAAAAGTCAAATTTTCAGACAGAATTCAAATTCAAAAAGCAAACATTTATTCATCTTCCCTGGGGTGGGGAAGCTGAAAAACCACTTGTTTTCCGGATCCGACCTCTCCCTGAGGAGTTGTCCCAGAGCGTATATCGCATTTGTTGGTAAAAATCCAATTCAGCCTCAAAAGTCAAATTTTGAGACAGAATTCAAATTCAAAAAGCAAACATTTATTCAGCTTCCCTAGGGTGGGGAAGCTGAAAAACCACTTGATTTCCGGATCCGACCTCTCCCTGAGGAGTTATCCCAGAGCGTATCTCACATTTGTTGGTAAAAATCCAATTCAGCCTCAAAATTCAAATTTTGAGACAGAATTCAAATTCAAAAAGAAAACATATATTCTGGTTCCCCTGGGGTGGGGAAGCTGAAAAACCACTTGTTTTCCGAATCCCACACCTTCTCTGTGGAATTAGCCCACGGCGCATCTCACATTTGTTGGTAAAAATCCAATTCAGCTTCAAAATTCACATTTTGAGACAGAATTCAAATTCAAAAATCAAATGTATATTCAGGTTCCCCTGGGATGGGGAATCTGAAAAACCACTTGTTTTCCGGATCCAACCTCTCCCTGAGGAGTTGTCCCAGAGCGTATATCGCATTTGTTGGTAAAAATCCAATTCAGCCTCAAAAGTCAAATTTTGAGACAGAATTCAAATTCAAAAAGCAAACATTTATTCAGGTTCCCTGGGGTGGGGAAGCTGAAAAACCACTTGTTTTCCGGATCCGACCTCTCCCTCAGGAGTTATCCCAGAGCGTATCTCACATTTGTTGGTAAACGTCCAATTCAGCCTCAAAAGTCAAATTTTGAGACAGAATTCAAATTCAAAAAGAAAACATATATTCAGATTCTCCTGGGATGGGGAATCCGAAAAACCACTTGTTTTCCGAATCCCACACCTTCTCTGTGGAATTAGCCCACGGCGCATCTCACATTTCTTGGTAAAAATCCAATTCAGCTTCAAAATTCAAATTTTGAGACAGAATTCAAATTCAAAAAGCAAACAGTTATTCAGGTTCCCTGGGGTGGGGAAGCCGAAAAACCACTTGTTTTCCGGATCCGACTTCTTCCTGAGGAGTTATCCCAGAGCGTATCTCACATTTGTTGGTAAACATCCAATTCAGCCTCAAAAGTCAAATTTTGAGACAGAATTCAAATTCAAAAAGAAAACATATATTCAGGTTCCCCTGTGGTGGGGAATCTGAAAAACCACTTGTTTTCCGGATCCAACCTCTCCCTGAGGAGTTGTCCCAGAGTGTATATCGCATTTGTTGGTAAAAATCCAATTCAGCCTCAAAAGTCAAATTTTGAGACAGAATTCAAATTCAAAAAGAAAAAATATTCAGGTTCCCCTGGGTGGGGAAGCTGAAAAACCACTTGTTTTCCGAATCCCACACCTTCTCTTTAGAACTAGCCAACGGCGCATCTCACATTTGTTGGTAAAAATCCCATTCAGCCTCAAAATTCAAATTTTGAGACAGAATTCAAATTCAAAAAGCAAATGTATATTCAGGTTCCCCTGGGATGGGGAATCTGAAAAACGACTTGTTTTCCGGATCCAACCTCTCCCTGAGGAGTTGTCCCAGAGCGTATATCGTATTTGTTGGTAAACATCCAATTCAGCCTCAAAAGTCAAATTTTGAGACAGAATTCAAATTCAAAAAGCAAACATTTATACAGGTTCCCTGGGGTGGGGAAGCCGAAAAACCACTTGTTTTCCGGATCCGACCTGTCCATGAGGAGTTATCCCAGAGCGTATCTCACATTTGTTGGTAAACATCCAATTCAGCATCAAAAGTCAAATTTTGAGACAGAATTCAAATTCAAAAAGTCAATGTATATACAGGCTCCCCTGGGATGGGTAATCTGAAAAACCACTTGTTTTCCGGATCCAACCTCTCCCTGAGGAGTTGTCCCAGAGCGTATATCGCATTTGTTGGTAAAAATCCAATTCAGCCTCAAAAGTCAAATTTTCAGACAGAATTCAAATTCAAAAAGCAAACATTTATTCAGCTTCCCTGGGGTGGGGAAGCTGAAAAACCACTTGTTTTCCGGATCCGACCTCTCCCTGAGGAGTTGTCCCAGAGCGTATATCGCATTTGTTGGTAAAAATCCAATTCAGCCTCAAAAGTCAAATTTTGAGACAGAATTCAAATTCAAAAAGCAAACATTTATTCAGGTTCCCTGGGGTGGGCAAGCTGAAAAACCAGTTGTTTTCCGGATCCGACATCTCCCTGAGGAGTTATCCCAGAACGTATCTCACATTTGTTGGTAAACATCCAATTCAGCCTCAAAAGTCAATTTTGAGACAGAATTCCAATTCAAAAAGAAAACATATATTCAGGTTCCCCTGGGATGGGGAAGCCGAAAAAGCACTTGTTTTCCGGATCCGACCTCTCCCTGAGGAGTTATCCCAGAGCGTATCTCACATTTGTTGGTAAAAATCCAATTCAGCTTCAAAATTCAATTTTTGAGACAGATATCAAACTCAAAAAGCAAACATTTATTCAGGTTCCCTGGCGTGGGGAAGCCGAAAAACCACTTGTTTTCCGGATCCGACCTCTCCCTGAGGAGTTATCCCAGAGCGTATGTGACATTTGTTGGTGAACATCCAATTCAGCATCAAAAGTCAACTTTTGAGACAGAATTCAAATTCAAAAAGAAAACATATATTCTGGTTCCCCTGGGGTGGGGAAGCTGAAAAACCACATGTCTTCCGAATCCCACAACTTCTCTGTGGAATTAGCCCAGGGCGTATCTCACATTTGTTGGTAAAAATCCAATTCAGCCTCAAAAGTCAAATTTTGAGACAGAATTCAAATTCAAATTCAAAAAGCAAACATTTATTCAGGTTCCCTGGGGTGGGCAAGCTGAAAAACCAGTTGTTTTCCGGATCCGACATCTCCCTGAGGAGTTATCCCAGAACGTATCTCACATTTGTTGGTAAACATCCAATTCAGCCTCAAAAGTCAAATTTTGAGACAGAATTCAAATTCAAAAAGAAAACATATATTCAGGTTCCCCTGGGGTGGGGAAGCTGAAAAACCACTTGTTTTCCGAATCCCACCTGTACTCTGTGGAATTAGCCCACGGCGCATGTCACATTTCTTGGTAAAAATCCAATTCAGCTTCAAAATTCAAATTTTGAGACAGACCTCAAACTCAAAAAGCAAAGATATATTCAGGTTCCCTGGGGTGTGGAAGCCGAAAAACCACTTGTTTTCCCGATCCGACCTCTCCCTGAGGAGTTATCCCAGAGCGTATCTCACATTTGTTGGTAAAAATCCAATTCAGCCTCAAAAGTCAAATTTTGAGACAGAATTCAAATTCAAATTCAAAAAGCAAACATTTATTCAGGTTCCCTGGGGTGGGCAAGCTGAAAAACCACTTGTTTTCCGGATCCGACCTCTCCCTCAGGAGTTATCCCAGAGCGTATCTCACATTTGTTGGTAAACGTCCAATTCAGCCTCAAAAGTCAAATTTTGAGACAGAATTCAAATTCAAAAAGAAAACATATATTGAGATTCTCCTGGGATGGGGAATCCGAAAAACCACTTGTTTTCCGAATCCCACACCTTCTCTGTGGAATTAGCCCACGGCGCATCTCACATTTCTTGGTAAAAATCCAATTCAGCTTCAAAATTCAAATTTTGAGACAGAATTCAAATTCAAAAAGCAAACAGTTATTCAGGTTCCCTGGGGTGGGGAAGCCGAAAAACCACTTGTTTTCCGGATCCGACTTCTTCCTGAGGAGTTATCCCAGAGCGTATCTCACATTTGTTGGTAAACATCCAATTCAGCCTCAAAAGTCAAATTTTGAGACAGAATTCAAATTCAAAAAGAAAACATATATTCAGGTTCCCCTGTGGTGGGGAATCTGAAAAACCACTTGTTTTCCGGATCCAACCTCTCCCTGAGGAGTTGTCCCAGAGTGTATATCGCATTTGTTGGTAAAAATCCAATTCAGCCTCAAAAGTCAAATTTTGAGACAGAATTCAAATTCAAAAAGAAAAAATATTCAGGTTCCCCTGGGGTGGGGAAGCTGAAAAACCACTTGTTTTCCGAATCCCACACCTTCTCTTTAGAACTAGCCAACGGCGCATCTCACATTTGTTGGTAAAAATCCCATTCAGCCTCAAAATTCAAATTTTGAGACAGAATTCAAATTCAAAAAGCAAATGTATATTCAGGTTCCCCTGGGATGGGGAATCTGAAAAACGACTTGTTTTCCGGATCCAACTCTTCCGGATGATTTGTCCCAGAGCGTATATCGTATTTGGTGGTAAACATCCAATTCCAGCCGCAACAGTCAAAATTTTGAGACAGAATTCAAATTCAAAAAGCAAACATTTATCCAGGTTCCCTGGGTGGGGCAGCCTGAAAAACCACTTGTTTTCCGGATCCGACCTTCCATGAGAGTTTATCCCCAGAGCGTATTCTCACATTTGTTTGGTAAAAAATCAATCAGCCTCAAAGTCAAATTTTTGAGACAGAATTCAAATTCAAATTCAAAGCAAACATTTATTCAGGTTCCCTGGGGTGGGCAAGCTGAAAAACCACTTGTTTTCCGGATCCGACCTCATCCCTCAGGAGTTATCCCAGGTCGTCATCTCAACATTTGTTTGGTAACGTCCAATTCAGCTCACAAGTCAAATTTTGAGACAGAATTCAAATTAAAAAAGAAAACATATATTCTGGTTCCCCTGGGGTGGGGAAGCTGAAAAACCACATGTCTTCCGAATCCCACAACTTCTCTGTGGAATTAGCCCAGGGCGCATCTCAGATTTGTTGGTAAAAATCCAATTCAGCTTCAAAATTCAAATTTTGAGACAGAATTCAAATTCAAAAAGAAAAAATATTCAGGTTCCCCTGGGGTGGGGAAGCTGAAAAACCACTTGTTTTTCGGATCCGACCTCTCTCAGAGGAGTTAGCCCAGGGCATATCTCACATTTGTTGGTAAACAAAATTCAAATTTTGAGACAGAATTCAAATTCAAAAAGAAAAAAATATTCAGGTTCCCCTGGGGTGGGGAAGCTGAAAAACCACTTGTTTTTCCGATCTGACCTCTCCCTGAGGAGTTATCCCAGAGCGTATCTCACATTTCTTGGTAAACATCCAATTCAGCATCAAAAGTCAAATTTTGAGACAGAATTCAAATTCAAAAAGAAAACATATATTCTGGTCCCCCTGGGGTGGGGAAGCTGAAAAACCACATGTCTTCCGAATCCCACAACTTCTCTGTGGAATTAGCCCAGGGCGCATCTCAGATTTGTTGGTAAAAATCCAATTCAGCTTCAAAATTCAAATTTTGAGACAGAATTCAAATTCAAAAAGAAAAAATATTCAGGTTCCCCTGGGGTGGGGAAGCCGAAAAACCACTTCTTTTCCGGATCCAACCTCTCCCATAGGAGTTATCCCAGAGCGTATCTCGCATTTGTTGGTAAAAATCCAATTCAGCTTCAAATTCAAATTTTGAGACAGACCTCAAACTCAAAAAACAAAGATATATTCAGGTTCCCTGGGGTGTGGAAGCCGAAAAACCACTTGTTTTCCGGATCCGACCTCTCCCTGAGGAGTTATCCCAGAGCGTATCTCACATTTCTTGGTAAACATCCAATTCAGCATCAAAAGTCAAATTTTGAGACAGAAATCAAATTAAAAAAGAAAACATATATTCTGGTTCCCCTGGGGTGGGGAAGCTGAAAAACCACATGTCTTCCGAATCCCACAACTTCTCTGTGGAATTAGCCCAGGGCGCATCTCAGATTTGTTGGTAAAAATCCAATTCAGCTTCAAAATTCAAATTTTGAGACAGAATTCAAATTCAAAAAGAAAAAATATTCAGGTTCCCCTGGGGTGGGGAAGCTGAAAAAACACTTGTTTTTCCGATCCGACCTCTCCCTGAGGAGTTATCCCAGAGCGTATCTCACATTTCTTGGTAAACATCCAATTCAGCATCAAAAGTCAAATTTTGAGACAGAATTCAAATTCAAAAAGAAAACATATATTCTGGTTCCCCTGGGGTGGGGAAGCTGAAAAACCACATGTCTTCCGAATCCCACAACTTCTCTGTGGAATTAGCCCAGGGCGTATCTCACATTTGTTGGTAAAAATCCAATTCAGCCTCAAAAGTCAAATTTTGAGACAGAATTCAAATTCAAATTCAAAAAGCAAACATTTATTCAGGTTCCCTGGGGTGGGCAAGCTGAAAAACCAGTTGTTTTCCGGATCCGACATCTCCCTGAGGAGTTATCCCAGAACGTATCTCACATTTGTTGGTAAACATCCAATTCAGCCTCAAAAGTCAAATTTTGAGACAGAATTCAAATTCAAAAAGAAAACATATATTCAGGTTCCCCTGGGGTGGGGAAGCTGAAAAACCACTTGTTTTCCGAATCCCACCTGTACTCTGTGGAATTAGCCCACGGCGCATGTCACATTTCTTGGTAAAAATCCAATTCAGCTTCAAAATTCAAATTTTGAGACAGACCTCAAACTCAAAAAGCAAAGATATATTCAGGTTCCCTGGGGTGTGGAAGCCGAAAAACCACTTGTTTTCCCGATCCGACCTCTCCCTGAGGAGTTATCCCAGAGCGTATCTCACATTTGTTGGTAAAAATCCAATTCAGCCTCAAAAGTCAAATTTTGAGACAGAATTCAAATTCAAATTCAAAAAGCAAACATTTATTCAGGTTCCCTGGGGTGGGCAAGCTGAAAAACCACTTGTTTTCCGGATCCGACCTCTCCCTCAGGAGTTATCCCAGAGCGTATCTCACATTTGTTGGTAAAAGTCCAATTCAGCCTCAAAAGTCAAATTTTGAGACAGAATTCAAATTCAAAAAGAAAACATATATTCAGATTCTCCTGGGATGGGGAATCCGAAAAACCACTTGTTTTCCGAATCCCACACCTTCTCTGTGGAATTAGCCCACGGCGCATCTCACATTTCTTGGTAAAAATCCAATTCAGCTTCAAAATTCAAATTTTGAGACAGAATTCAAATTCAAAAAGCAAACAGTTATTCAGGTTCCCTGGGGTGGGGAAGCCGAAAAACCACTTGTTTTCCGGATCCGACTTCTTCCTGAGGAGTTATCCCAGAGCGTATCTCACATTTGTTGGTAAACATCCAATTCAGCCTCAAAAGTCAAATTTTGAGACAGAATTCAAATTCAAAAAGAAAACATATATTCAGGTTCCCCTGTGGTGGGGAATCTGAAAAACCACTTGTTTTCCGGATCCAACCTCTCCCTGAGGAGTTGTCCCAGAGTGTATATCGCATTTGTTGGTAAAAATCCAATTCAGCCTCAAAAGTCAAATTTTGAGACAGAATTCAAATTCAAAAAGAAAAAATATTCAGGTTCCCCTGGGGTGGGGAAGCTGAAAAACCACTTGTTTTCCGAATCCCACACCTTCTCTTTAGAACTAGCCAACGGCGCATCTCACATTTGTTGGTAAAAATCCCATTCAGCCTCAAAATTCAAATTTTGAGACAGAATTCAAATTCAAAAACCAAATGTATATTCAGGTTCCCCTGGGATGGGGAATCTGAAAAACGACTTGTTTTCCGGATCCAACCTCTCCCTGAGGAGTTGTCCCAGAGCGTATATCGTATTTGTTGGTAAACATCCAATTCAGCCTCAAAAGTCAAATTTTGAGACAGAATTCAAATTCAAAAAGCAAACATTTATACAGGTTCCCTGGGGTGGGGAAGCTGAAAAACCACTTGTTTTCCGGATCCGACCTGTCCATGAGGAGTTATCCCAGAGCGTATCTCACATTTGTTGGTAAACATCCAATTCAGCATCAAAAGTCAAATTTTGAGACAGAATTCAAATTCAAAAAGTCAATGTATATACAGGCTCCCCTGGGATGGGTAATCTGAAAAACCACTTGTTTTCCGGATCCAACCTCTCCCTGAGGAGTTGTCCCAGAGCGTATATCGCATTTGTTGGTAAAAATCCAATTCAGCCTCAAAAGTCAAATTTTCAGACAGAATTCAAATTCAAAAAGCAAACATTTATTCAGCTTCCCTGGGGTGGGGAAGCTGAAAAACCACTTGTTTTCCGGATCCGACCTCTCCCTGAGGAGTTGTCCCAGAGCGTATATCGCATTTGTTGGTAAAAATCCAATTCAGCCTCAAAAGTCAAATTTTGAGACAGAATTCAAATTCAAAAAGAAAACATATATTCTGGTTCCCCTGGGGTGGGGAAGCTGAAAAACCACTTGTTTTCCGGATCCGACCTCTCCCTGAGAAGTTATCCCAGAGCGTATCTGACATTTGTTGGTGAACATCCAATTCAGCCTCAAAAGTCAATTTTGAGACAGAATTCCAATTCAAAAAGAAAACATATATTCAGGTTCCCCTGGGATGGGGAAGCCGAAAAAGCACTTGTTTTCCGGATCCGACCTCTCCCTGAGGAGTTATCCCAGAGCGTATCTCACATTTGTTGGTAAAAATCCAATTCAGCTTCAAAATTCAATTTTTGAGACAGATATCAAACTCAAAAAGCAAACATTTATGCAGGTTCCCTGGGGTGGGGAAGCCGAAAAACCACTTGTTTTCCGGATCCGACCTCTCCCTGAGGAGTTATCCCAGAGCGTATGTGACATTTGTTGGTGAACATCCAATTCAGCATCAAAAGTCAACTTTTGAGGCTTCCGGTCCTGGAACGCGGCACGCGCAGTCGCACGGAGAGAGCCGTCTCTCCCACCGGCTGCTTTCCCTTCGCCGGTAGACCCTTAACCGGGTCGAAAGTCGCCCCGTAGAGGCGACCACCGCTTGAGGAGGCTCCTGCTTGACTGGGGAAGAGCGGCAGCTCTCCTCAGTTCAAGCTTTTCTCCTTAGGGCCGTCGGAGGAAAAGATCGCCCAGTAAAATGGACGATCACTTCGTCGCACCAGCTGAAAGCCAGAAGAACAACTAAGCGTAAAGAACCCCCGTGGAGAACCCGGGTGAGACCTTTCCTACCCCTTCTTTCCCTAATTACTCTCCTGTCAAAAGCTTTTGTGTTTAAATTACTTCCCTGCTGTGAGGGAGCAGCGTTTGGGCATTCGGGAAAAACAGCTTTGGAAGAAAAGAAAAAAAAACCAGTTAATTTGTATGGACTATTTAAATTTTGGAATACTGAGGGGACCTGAAAACATTTTATTCTTGATTATCATTGTCATAACTACGCATCTATTACTTTGAGAGGCATTTCTTTCTTCATTTTTTTCAACACGAAAAATAAAAAATCTATTAATTTGGAAAGAAAGAAAAAAGATCTGATGGTCTGCTGAGGACATCTGGTGTCGAAAAGTGGTACTGCAACTGTATATATTTTTTTTATTATGGCTGGGAATGGCTATGACCTTTAAAAGATGATAAGCATAAGGATAAGATAACTGACACAGCTGGTATTGAAAATTGGAGCTGAACATTTGTTTGATTTCTACGAAATAGAGCCTTCTCTAAAAGATTAAAAAATCTTTCTATTACTGATATGGAACCTAACACACAGCTGGACTATGAGCTCATATTGGAAAAAATTCTGGAAGCCACAGAGGATATGAACTCTTACTTTCAAACTTTGACAGATCAAATTATAAACCGAAAGACAGCGCAGAAGAAGCAACAATATGAACAACCTAAAGAGGAACCATGTCAACAACTCAACTATGAAACTACACTGAGAGAAACTGTGGAAACCAAAGAACAAACTAACTTTATACAACTCCAAACGCAATCTATGGAGAAGCCTGAGGATCAAAGAATAATTTTAACGGAGATGTCTGAAGCATTAACATCAACAGAGACTGATACTCAGATACAAGTTATTGAAAAGCGTGAAAAGGTGGATAAACAACTGGCAAATATAACATGGAATAAAACGGCTTTTACCATCCAAAGACTACTAAAAGAAAGGAAAGAGAACTTTGACCAATTTGAAGCGTTAAAGAATATGGACCCTTTAACATTGTGGTTTGATGATACAGGAATTTTATTATGGAAACCATTATGGCATAGAAGGAAACCTAGAGTTAGATTTAAAAATGTATTTTAAAGCTTTATTTAATGGGTTTAAAAAGGCTTTGATTCTTTGACTGAGTTAATAACTAATGGAACACGTGAAATTTCTAAGAGGATACCCTTTGTAACAATACTTTGTTTTAGACATGATAATTACTGGAGAAGTAAACTTCATTTACTGGTTTAAAAAGATTTTTATAGATATAGATGAACTGATAGAATATATACTTAAATTAGATAGAAATTTATTTTATTTGTTGGTTTGATATTTTTACTTTAAGATAATTATTTTGAAATAGAAGGAGAACAAGAGGGATGGGTGACAAGAGAAGAAATGGTATTAATGAAGAAAATATAAGAATATTACTGCGGAAATAATATACCAGATATAATTACTATCTAAAAAAAAAAAAAGGATACCCAAAGTGTTAATAATATGTCTATTTAAGGCCAATTGGAATATGGTAATTGTAAGTTAGTAAAGCTTAAAAACAGGACTTGGATTTTTAGAATTGAAATGTGAGTGATATTTGATAGGATTGTTTGAAGCTTATATAGAAATGTATTAATTTGAATATGCAAGACTAAATGAGGGAATTAGGGAATTTTAAATGAATTGATTTGGGCTATATATTTGTGATTGTTTTTCTCTTTTTTTTGGATGTTCAATATACCCACCTCCACGGTGGTTCCTAAGTACTTTGATGTAACCCCTTTACCCTTCTAAAATCTAATAAAATATATTAAAAAAAAAAAAGTCAACTTTTGAGACAGAATTCAAATTCAAAAAGCAAACATATATTCAGGTTCCCCTGGGATGGGGAAGCCGAAAAAGCACTTGTTTTCCGGATCCGACCTCTCCATGAGGAGTTATCCCAGAGCGTATCTCACATTTGTTCGTAAAAATCCAATTCAGCTTCAAAATTCAATTTTTGAGACAGACCTCAAACTCAAAAAGCAAACGTTTATTCAGGTTCCCTGGGGTGGGGAAGCGGAAAAACCACTTGTTTTCCGGATCCGACCTGTCCCTGAGGAGTTATCCCAGACCGTATCTCACATTTGTTGGTAAAAATCCAATTCAGCTTCAAAATTCAATTTTTGAGACAGACCTCAAACTCAAAGAGCAAACATTTATTCAGATTCCCTGGGGTGGGGAAGCGGAAAAACCACTTGTTTTCTGGATCCGACCTCTCCCTGAGGAGTTGTCCCAGAGTGTATATCGCATCTGTTGGTAAAAATCCCATTCAGCCTCAAAAGTAAAATTTTGAGACAGAATTCAAGTTCAAAAAGAAAACATATATTCAGATTCTCCTGGGATGGGGAATCCGAAAAACCACTTGTTTTTCGGATCCCACCCGTACTCTGTGGAATTAGCCCGCGGCGCATGTCACATTTCTTGGTAAAAATCCAATTCAGCTTCAAAGTTCAAATTTTGAGACAGACCTCAAACTCAAAAACCAAAGATATATTCAGGTTCCCTGGGGTGGGGAAGCCAAAAAACCACTTGTTTTACGGATCCGACCTCTACCATAGGAGTTATCCCAGAGCGTATCTTGCATTTGTTCGTAAACATCCAATTCAGCCTCAAAAGTCAAATTTTGAGACAGACCTCAAACTCAAAAAGCAAACATTTATTCAGGTTCCCAGGGGTGGGGAAGCCGAAAAACCACTTGTTTTTTGGATCCGACCTCTCCCTGAGGAGTTATTCCAGAGCGTATCTCACATTTGTTGGTAAACATCCAATTCAGCATCAAAAGTCAAATTTTGAGACAGACGACAAATTCAAAAAGCAAACATATATTCAGGTTCCCCTGGGGTGGGGAAGCCGAAAAACCACTTCTTTTCCGGATCCAACCTCTCCCATAGGAGTTATCCCAGAGCGTATCTCGCATTTGTTGGTAAAAATCCAATTCAGCGTCAAAAGTCAAATTTTGAGACAGAATTGAAAAGTCAAAACTCAAATTTTGAGACAGACCTCAAACTAGAAAAGCAAACGTATATTCAGGTTCCCCCGGGGTTGGTAAGCCGAAAAACCACTTGTTTTCCGGATCCAACCTCTTCCATAGGAGTTATCCCAGAGCGTATCTTGCATTTGTTGGTAAACATCCAATTCGGCCTGAAAAGTCGAATTGTGAGACAGAATTCAAATTCAAAAAGAAAACATATATTCAGGTTCCCCTGGGGTGGGAAAGCTGAAAAACCACTTGTTTTCCGAATCCCACCCGTACTCTGTGGAATTAGCCCACGGCGCATGTCACATTTCTTGGTAAAAATCCAATTCAGCTTCAAATTCAAATTTTGAGACAGACCTCAAACTCAAAAAACAAAGATATATTCAGGTTCCCTGGGGTGTGGAAGCCGAAAAACCACTTGTTTTCCCGATCCAACCTCTCCCTGAGGAGTTATCCCAGAGCGTATCTCACATTTGTTGGTAAACATCCAATTCAGCATCAAAAGTCAAATTTTGAGACAGAATTCAAATTCAGAAAGCCAATGTATATTCAGGTTCCCCTGGGGTGGGGAAGCTGAAAAACCACTTGTTTTCCGAATCCCACAACTTCTCTGTGGAATTAGCCAATGGCGCATCTCACATTTGTTGGTAAAAAACCCATTCAGCCTCAAAATCAAATTTTGAGACAGAATTCAAATTCAAAAAGAAAAAAATATTCAGGTTCCCCTGGGGTGGGGAAGCTGAAAAACCACTTGTTTTTCCGATCTGACCTCTCCCTGAGGAGTTATCCCAGAGCGTATCTCACATTTGTTGGTAAACATCCAATTCAGCATCAAAAGTCAAATTTTGAGACAGAATTCAAATTCAAAAAGAAAACATATATTCTGGTTCCCCTGGGGTGGGGAAGCTGAAAAACCACATGTCTTCCGAATCCCACAACTTCTCTGTGGAATTAGCCCAGGGCGCATCTCAGATTTGTTGGTAAAAATCCAATTCAGCTTCAAAATTCAAATTTTGAGACAGAATTCAAATTCAAAAAGAAAAAATATTCAGGTTCCCCTGGGGTGGGGAAGCTGAAAAACCACTTGTTTTTCGGATCCGACCTCTCTCAGAGGAGTTAGCCCAGGGCATATCTCACATTTGTTGGTAAACAAAATTCAAATTTTGAGACAGAATTCAAATTCAAAAAGAAAAAAATATTCAGGTTCCCCTGGGGTGGGGAAGCTGAAAAACCACTTGTTTTTCCGATCTGACCTCTCCCTGAGGAGTTATCCCAGAGCGTATCTCACATTTCTTGGTAAACATCCAATTCAGCATCAAAAGTCAAATTTTGAGACAGAATTCAAATTCAAAAAGAAAACATATATTCTGGTCCCCCTGGGGTGGGGAAGCTGAAAAACCACATGTCTTCCGAATCCCACAACTTCTCTGTGGAATTAGCCCAGGGCGCATCTCAGATTTGTTGGTAAAAATCCAATTCAGCTTCAAAATTCAAATTTTGAGACAGAATTCAAATTCAAAAAGAAAAAATATTCAGGTTCCCCTGGGGTGGGGAAGCCGAAAAACCACTTCTTTTCCGGATCCAACCTCTCCCATAGGAGTTATCCCAGAGCGTATCTCGCATTTGTTGGTAAAAATCCAATTCAGCTTCAAATTCAAATTTTGAGACAGACCTCAAACTCAAAAAACAAAGATATATTCAGGTTCCCTGGGGTGTGGAAGCCGAAAAACCACTTGTTTTCCCGATCCAACCTCTCCCTGAGGAGTTATCCCAGAGCGTATCTCACATTTGTTGGTAAACATCCAATTCAGCATCAAAAGTCAAATTTTGAGACAGAATTCAAATTCAGAAAGCCAATGTATATTCAGGTTCCCCTGGGGTGGGGAAGCTGAAAAACCACTTGTTTTCCGAATCCCACAACTTCTCTGTGGAATTAGCCAATGGCGCATCTCACATTTGTTGGTAAAAAACCCATTCAGCCTCAAAATCAAATTTTGAGACAGAATTCAAATTCAAAAAGAAAAAAATATTCAGGTTCCCCAGGGGTGGGGAAGCTGAAAAACCACTTGTTTTTCCGATCTGACCTCTCCCTGAGGAGTTATCCCAGAGCGTATCTCACATTTGTTGGTAAACATCCAATTCAGCATCAAAAGTCAAATTTTGAGACAGAATTCAAATTCAAAAAGAAAACATATATTCTGGTTCCCCTGGGGTGGGGAAGCTGAAAAACCACATGTCTTCCGAATCCCACAACTTCTCTGTGGAATTAGCCCAGGGCGCATCTCAGATTTGTTGGTAAAAATCCAATTCAGCTTCAAAATTCAAATTTTGAGACAGAATTCAAATTCAAAAAGAAAAAATATTCAGGTTCCCCTGGGGTGGGGAAGCTGAAAAACCACTTGTTTTTCGGATCCGACCTCTCTCAGAGGAGTTAGCCCAGGGCATATCTCACATTTGTTGGTAAACAAAATTCAAATTTTGAGACAGAATTCAAATTCAAAAAGAAAAAAATATTCAGGTTCCCCTGGGGTGGGGAAGCTGAAAAACCACTTGTTTTTCCGATCTGACCTCTCCCTGAGGAGTTATCCCAGAGCGTATCTCACATTTCTTGGTAAACATCCAATTCAGCATCAAAAGTCAAATTTTGAGACAGAATTCAAATTCAAAAAGAAAACATATATTCTGGTCCCCCTGGGGTGGGGAAGCTGAAAAACCACATGTCTTCCGAATCCCACAACTTCTCTGTGGAATTAGCCCAGGGCGCATCTCAGATTTGTTGGTAAAAATCCAATTCAGCTTCAAAATTCAAATTTTGAGACAGAATTCAAATTCAAAAAGAAAAAATATTCAGGTTCCCCTGGGGTGGGGAAGCCGAAAAACCACTTCTTTTCCGGATCCAACCTCTCCCATAGGAGTTATCCCAGAGCGTATCTCGCATTTGTTGGTAAAAATCCAATTCAGCGTCAAAAGTCAAATTTTGAGACAGAATTGAAAAGTCAAAACTCAAATTTTGAGACAGACCTCAAACTAGAAAAGCAAACGTATATTCAGGTTCCCCCGGGGTTGGTAAGCCGAAAAACCACTTGTTTTCCGGATCCAACCTCTTCCATAGGAGTTATCCCAGAGCGTATCTTGCATTTGTTGGTAAACATCCAATTCGGCCTGAAAAGTCGAATTGTGAGACAGAATTCAAATTCAAAAAGAAAACATATATTCAGGTTCCCCTGGGGTGGGAAAGCTGAAAAACCACTTGTTTTCCGAATCCCACCCGTACTCTGTGGAATTAGCCCACGGCGCATGTCACATTTCTTGGTAAAAATCCAATTCAGCTTCAAATTCAAATTTTGAGACAGACCTCAAACTCAAAAAACAAAGATATATTCAGGTTCCCTGGGGTGTGGAAGCCGAAAAACCACTTGTTTTCCCGATCCGACCTCTCCCTGAGGAGTTATCCCAGAGCGTATCTCACATTTGTTGGTAAACATCCAATTCAGCATCAAAAGTCAAATTTTGAGACAGAATTCAAATTCAGAAAGCCAATGTATATTCAGGTTCCCCTGGGGTGGGGAAGCTGAAAAACCACTTGTTTTCCGAATCCCACAATTCTCTGTGGAATTAGCCAATGGCGCATCTCACATTTGTTGGTAAAAAACCCATTCAGCCTCAAAATCAAATTTTGAGACAGAATTCAAATTCAAAAAGAAAAAAATATTCAGGTTCCCCTGGGGTGGGGAAGCTGAAAAACCACTTGTTTTTCCGATCTGACCTCTCCCTGAGGAGTTATCCCAGAGCGTATCTCACATTTGTTGGTAAACATCCAATTCACATCAAAAGTCAAATTTTGAGACAGAATTCAAATTCAAAAAGAAAACATATATTCTGGTTCCCCTGGGGTGGGGAAGCTGAAAAACCACATGTCTTCCGAATCCCACAACTTCTCTGTGGAATTAGCCCAGGGCGCATCTCAGATTTGTTGGTAAAAATCCAATTCAGCTTCAAAATTCAAATTTTGAGACAGAATTCAAATTCAAAAAGAAAAAATATTCAGGTTCCCCTGGGGTGGGGAAGCTGAAAAACCACTTGTTTTTCGGATCCGACCTCTCTCAGAGGAGTTAGCCCAGGGCATATCTCACATTTGTTGGTAAACAAAATTCAAATTTTGAGACAGAATTCAAATTCAAAAAGAAAAAATATTCAGGTTCCCCTGGGGTGGGGAAGCTGAAAAAACACTTGTTTTTCCGATCCGACCTCTCCCTGAGGAGTTATCCCAGAGCGTATCTCACATTTCTTGGTAAACATCCAATTCAGCATCAAAAGTCAAATTTTGAGACAGAATTCAAATTAAAAAAGAAAACATATATTCTGGTTCCCCTGGGGTGGGGAAGCTGAAAAACCACATGTCTTCCGAATCCCACAACTTCTCTGTGGAATTAGCCCAGGGCGCATCTCAGATTTGTTGGTAAAAATCCAATTCAGCTTCAAAATTCAAATTTTGAGACAGAATTCAAATTCAAAAAGAAAAAATATTCAGGTTCCCCTGGGGTGGGGAAGCTGAAAAACCACTTGTTTTTCGGATCCGACCTCTCTCAGAGGAGTTAGCCCAGGGCATATCTCACATTTGTTGGTAAACAAAATTCAAATTTTGAGACAGAATTCAAATTCAAAAAGAAAACATTTATTCAGGTTGTCTGGGGTGGGGAAGCCGAAAAACCACTTGTTTTCCGGATCCGACCTCTCCCTGAGGAGTTATCCCAGAGCGTATCTCACATTTCTTGGTAAACATCCAATTCAGCATCAAAAGTCAAATTTTGAGACAGAATTCAAATTCAAAAAGAAAACATATATTCTGGTTCCCCTGGGGTGGGGAAGCTGAAAAACCACATGTCTTCCGAATCCCACAACTTCTCTGTGGAATTAGCCCAGGCGCATCTCAGATTTGTTGGTAAAAATCCAATTCAGCTTCAAAATTCAAATTTTGAGACAGAATTCAAATTCAAAAAGAAAAAATATTCAGGTTCCCCTGGGGTGGGGAAGCTGAAAAAACACTTGTTTTTCCGATCCGACCTCTCCCTGAGGAGTTATCCCAGAGCGTATCTCACATTTCTTGGTAAACATCCAATTCAGCATCAAAAGTCAAATTTTGAGACAGAATTCAAATTCAAAAAGAAAACATATATTCTGGTTCCCCTGGGGTGGGGAAGCTGAAAAACCACATGTCTTCCGAATCCCACAACTTCTCTGTGGAATTAGCCCAGGGCGTATCTCACATTTGTTGGTAAAAATCCAATTCAGCCTCAAAAGTCAAATTTTGAGACAGAATTCAAATTCAAATTCAAAAAGCAAACATTTATTCAGGTTCCCTGGGGTGGGCAAGCTGAAAAACCAGTTGTTTTCCGGATCCGACATCTCCCTGAGGAGTTATCCCAGAACGTATCTCACATTTGTTGGTAAACATCCAATTCAGCCTCAAAAGTCAAATTTTGAGACAGAATTCAAATTCAAAAAGAAAACATATATTCAGGTTCCCCTGGGGTGGGGAAGCTGAAAAACCACTTGTTTTCCGAATCCCACCTGTACTCTGTGGAATTAGCCCACGGCGCATGTCACATTTCTTGGTAAAAATCCAATTCAGCTTCAAAATTCAAATTTTGAGACAGACCTCAAACTCAAAAAGCAAAGATATATTCAGGTTCCCTGGGGTGTGGAAGCCGAAAAACCACTTGTTTTCCCGATCCGACCTCTCCCTGAGGAGTTATCCCAGAGCGTATCTCACATTTGTTGGTAAAAATCCAATTCAGCCTCAAAAGTCAAATTTTGAGACAGAATTCAAATTCAAATTCAAAAAGCAAACATTTATTCAGGTTCCCTGGGGTGGGCAAGCTGAAAAACCACTTGTTTTCCGGATCCGACCTCTCCCTCAGGAGTTATCCCAGAGCGTATCTCACATTTGTTGGTAAACGTCCAATTCAGCCTCAAAAGTCAAATTTTGAGACAGAATTCAAATTCAAAAAGAAAACATATATTCAGATTCTCCTGGGATGGGGAATCCGAAAAACCACTTGTTTTCCGAATCCCACACCTTCTCTGTGGAATTAGCCCACGGCGCATCTCACATTTCTTGGTAAAAATCCAATTCAGCTTCAAAATTCAAATTTTGAGACAGAATTCAAATTCAAAAAGCAAACAGTTATTCAGGTTCCCTGGGGTGGGGAAGCCGAAAAACCACTTGTTTTCCAGATCCGACCTCTTCCTGAGGAGTTATCCCAGAGCGTATCTCACATTTGTTGGTAAACATCCAATTCAGCATCAAAAGTCAAATTTTGAGACAGAATTCAAATTCAAAAAGCAAACATTTATACAGGTTCCCTGGGGTGGGGAAGCCGAAAAACCACTTGTTTTCCGGATCCGACCTGTCCATGAGGAGTTATCCCAGAGCGTATCTCGCATTTGTTGGTAAACATCCAATTCAGCATCAAAAGTCAAATTTTGAGACAGAATTCAAATTCAAAAAGTCAATGTATATACAGGCTCTCCTGGGATGGGTAATCTGAAAAACCACTTGTTTTCCGGATCCAACCTCTCCCTGAGGAGTTATCCCAGAGCGTATATCGCATTTGTTGGTAAAAATCCAATTCAGCCTCAAAAGTCAAATTTTCAGACAGAATTCAAATTCAAAAAGCAAACATTTATTCAGCTTCCCTGGGGTGGGGAAGCTGAAAAACCACTTGTTTTCCGGATCCGACCTCTCCCTGAGGAGTTGTCCCAGAGCGTATATCGCATTTGTTGGTAAAAATCCAATTCAGCCTCAAAAGTCAAATTTTGAGACAGAATTCAAATTCAAAAAGCAAACATTTATTCAGGTTCCCTGGGGTGGGCAAGCTGAAAAACCAGTTGTTTTCCGGATCCGACATCTCCCTGAGGAGTTATCCCAGAACGTATCTCACATTTGTTGGTAAACATCCAATTCAGCCTCAAAAGTCAATTTTGAGACAGAATTCCAATTCAAAAAGAAAACATATATTCAGGTTCCCCTGGGATGGGGAAGCCGAAAAAGCACTTGTTTTCCGGATCCGACCTCTCCCTGAGGAGTTATCCCAGAGCGTATCTCACATTTGTTGGTAAAAATCCAATTCAGCTTCAAAATTCAATTTTTGAGACAGATATCAAACTCAAAAAGCAAACATTTATTCAGGTTCCCTGGGGTGGGGAAGCCGAAAAACCACTTGTTTTCCGGATCCGACCTCTCCCTGAGGAGTTATCCCAGAGCGTATGTGACATTTGTTGGTGAACATCCAATTCAGCATCAAAAGTCAACTTTTGAGGCTTCCGGTCCTGGAACGCGGCACGCGCAGTCGCACGGAGAGAGCCGTCTCTCCCACCGGCTGCTTTCCCTTCGCCGGTAGACCCTTAACCGGGTCGAAAGTCGCCCCGTAGAGGCGACCACCGCTTGAGGAGGCTCCTGCTTGACTGGGGAAGAGCGGCAGCTCTCCTCAGTTCAAGCTTTTCTCCTTAGGGCCGTCGGAGGAAAAGATCGCCCAGTAAAATGGACGATCACTTCGTCGCACCAGCTGAAAGCCAGAAGAACAACTAAGCGTAAAGAACCCCCGTGGAGAACCCGGGAGAGACCTTTCCTACCCCTTCTTTCCCTAATTACTCTCCTGTCAAAAGCTTTTGTGTTTAAATTACTTCCCTGCTGTGAGGGAGCAGCGTTTGGGCATTCGGGAAAAACAGCTTTGGAAGAAAAGAAAAAAAAACCAGTTAATTTGTATGGACTATTTAAATTTTGGAATACTGAGGGGACCTGAAAACATTTTATTCTTGATTATCATTGTCATAACTACGCATCTATTACTTTGAGAGGCATTTCTTTCTTCATTTTTTTCAACACGAAAAATAAAAAATCTATTAATTTGGAAAGAAAGAAAAAAGATCTGATGGTCTGCTGAGGACATCTGGTGTCGAAAAGTGGTACTGCAACTGTATATTTTTTTTTATTATGGCTGGGAATGGCTATGACCTTTAAAAGATGATAAGCATAAGGATAAGATAACTGACACAGCTGGTATTGAAAATTGGAGCTGAACATTTGTTTGATTTCTACGAAATAGAGCCTTCTCTAAAAGATTAAAAAATCTTTCTATTACTGATATGGAACCTAACACACAGCTGGACTATGAGCTCATATTGGAAAAAATTCTGGAAGCCACAGAGGATATGAACTCTTACTTTCAAACTTTGACAGATCAAATTATAAACCGAAAGACAGCGCAGAAGAAGCAACAATATGAACAACTTAAAGAGGAACCATGTCAACAACTCAACTATGAAACTACACTGAGAGAAACTGTGGAAACCAAAGAACAAACTAACTTTATACAACTCCAAACGCAAACTATGGAGAAGCCTGAGGATCAAAGAATAATTTTAACGGAGATGTCTGAAGCATTAACATCAACAGAGACTGATACTCAGATACAAGTTATTGAAAAGCGTGAAAAGGTGGATAAACAACTGGCAAATATAACATGGAATAAAACGGCTTTTACCATCCAAAGACTACTAAAAGAAAGGAAAGAGAACTTTGACCAATTTGAAGCGTTAAAGAATATGGACCCTTTAACATTGTGGTTTGATGATACAGGAATTTTATTATGGAAACCATTATGGCATAGAAGGAAACCTAGAGTTAGATTTAAAAATGTATTTTAAAGCTTTATTTAATGGGTTTAAAAAGGCTTTGATTCTTTGACTGAGTTAATAACTAATGGAACACGTGAAATTTCTAAGAGGATACCCTTTGTAACAATACTTTGTTTTAGACATGATAATTACTGGAGAGGTAAACTTTATTTACTGGTTTAAAAAGATTTTCATAGATATAGATGAATTGATAGAATATATACTTAAATTAGATAGAAATCTATTTGTTGGTTTGATATTTTTACTTTAAGATAATTATTTTGAAATAGAAGGAGAATAAGAGGGATGGGTGACAAGAGAAGAAATGGTATTAATGAAGAAAATATAAGAATATTACTGCGGAAATAATATACCAGATATAATTACTATCTAAAAAAAAAAAAGGATACCCAAAGTGTTAATAATATGTCTATTTAAGGCCAATTGGAATATGGTAATTGTAAGTTAGTAAAGCTTAAAAACAGGACTTGGATTTTTAGAATTGAAATGTGAGTGATATTTGATAGGATTGTTTGAAGCTTATATAGAAATGTATTAATTTGAATATGCAAGACTAAATGAGGGAATTAGGGAATTTTAAATGAATTGATTTGGGCTATATATTTGTGATTGTTTTTCTCTTTTTTTTGGATGTTCAATATACCCACCTCCACGGTGGTTCCTAAGTACTTTGATGTAACCCCTTTACCCTTCTAAAATCTAATAAAATATATTAAAAAAAAAAAAGTCAACTTTTGAGACAGAATTCAAATTCAAAAAGCAAACATATATTCAGGTTCCCCTGGGATGGGGAAGCCGAAAAAGCACTTGTTTTCCGGATCCGACCTCTCCATGAGGAGTTATCCCAGAGCGTATCTCACATTTGTTCGTAAAAATCCAATTCAGCTTCAAAATTCAATTTTTGAGACAGACCTCAAACTCAAAAAGCAAACGTTTATTCAGGTTCCCTGGGGTGGGGAAGCGGAAAAACCACTTGTTTTCCGGATCCGACCTGTCCCTGAGGAGTTATCCCAGACCGTATCTCACATTTGTTGGTAAAAATCCAATTCAGCTTCAAAATTCAATTTTTGAGACAGACCTCAAACTCAAAGAGCAAACATTTATTCAGATTCCCTGGGGTGGGGAAGCGGAAAAACCACTTGTTTTCTGGATCCGACCTCTCCCTGAGGAGTTATCCCAGAGTGTATATCGCATCTGTTGGTAAAAATCCCATTCAGCCTCAAAAGTAAAATTTTGAGACAGAATTCAAGTTCAAAAAGAAAACATATATTCAGATTCTCCTGGGATGGGGAATCCGAAAAACCACTTGTTTTTCGGATCCCACCCGTACTCTGTGGAATTAGCCCGCGGCGCATGTCACATTTCTTGGTAAAAATCCAATTCAGCTTCAAAGTTCAAATTTTGAGACAGACCTCAAACTCAAAAACCAAAGATATATTCAGGTTCCCTGGGGTGGGGAAGCCAAAAAACCACTTGTTTTACGGATCCGACCTCTACCATAGGAGTTATCCTAGAGCGTATCTTGCATTTGTTCGTAAACATCCAATTCAGCCTCAAAAGTCAAATTTTGAGACAGACCTCAAACTCAAAAAGCAAACATTTATTCAGGTTCCCAGGGGTGGGGAAGCCGAAAAACCACTTGTTTTTTGGATCCGACCTCTCCCTGAGGAGTTATTCCAGAGCGTATCTCACATTTGTTGGTAAACATCCAATTCAGCATCAAAAGACAAATTTTGAGACAGACGACAAATTCAAAAAGCAAACATATATTCAGGTTCCCCTGGGGTGGGGAAGCCGAAAAACCACTTCTTTTCCGGATCCAACCTCTCCCATAGGAGTTATCCCAGAGCGTATCTCGCATTTGTTGGTAAAAATCCAATTCAGCGTCAAAAGTCAAATTTTGAGACAGAATTGAAAAGTCAAAACTCAAATTTTGAGACAGACCTCAAACTAGAAAAGCAAACGTATATTCCGGTTCCCCCGGGGTTGGTAAGCCGAAAAACCACTTGTTTTCCGGATCCAACCTCTTCCATAGGAGTTATCCCAGAGCGTATCTTGCATTTGTTGGTAAACATCCAATTCGGCCTGAAAAGTCGAATTGTGAGACAGAATTCAAATTCAAAAAGAAAACATATATTCAGGTTCCCCTGGGGTGGGAAAGCTGAAAAACCACTTGTTTTCCGAATCCCACCCGTACTCTGTGGAATTAGCCCACGGCGCATGTCACATTTCTTGGTAAAAATCCAATTCAGCTTCAAATTCAAATTTTGAGACAGACCTCAAACTCAAAAAACAAAGATATATTCAGGTTCCCTGGGGTGTGGAAGCCGAAAAACCACTTGTTTTCCCGATCCAACCTCTCCCTGAGGAGTTATCCCAGAGCGTATCTCACATTTGTTGGTAAACATCCAATTCAGCATCAAAAGTCAAATTTTGAGACAGAATTCAAATTCAGAAAGCCAATGTATATTCAGGTTCCCCTGGGGTGGGGAAGCTGAAAAACCACTTGTTTTCCGAATCCCACAACTTCTCTGTGGAATTAGCCAATGGCGCATCTCACATTTGTTGGTAAAAAACCCATTCAGCCTCAAAATCAAATTTTGAGACAGAATTCAAATTCAAAAAGAAAAAAATATTCAGGTTCCCCTGGGGTGGGGAAGCTGAAAAACCACTTGTTTTTCCGATCTGACCTCTCCCTGAGGAGTTATCCCAGAGCGTATCTCACATTTGTTGGTAAACATCCAATTCAGCATCAAAAGTCAAATTTTGAGACAGAATTCAAATTCAAAAAGAAAACATATATTCTGGTTCCCCTGGGGTGGGGAAGCTGAAAAACCACATGTCTTCCGAATCCCACAACTTCTCTGTGGAATTAGCCCAGGGCGCATCTCAGATTTGTTGGTAAAAATCCAATTCAGCTTCAAAATTCAAATTTTGAGACAGAATTCAAATTCAAAAAGAAAAAATATTCAGGTTCCCCTGGGGTGGGGAAGCTGAAAAACCACTTGTTTTTCGGATCCGACCTCTCTCAGAGGAGTTAGCCCAGGGCATATCTCACATTTGTTGGTAAACAAAATTCAAATTTTGAGACAGAATTCAAATTCAAAAAGAAAACATTTATTCAGGTTCCCTGGGGTGGGGAAGCCGAAAAACCACTTGTTTTCCGGATCCGACCTCTCCCTGAGGAGTTATCCCAGAGCGTATCTCACATTTGTTGGTAAACATCCAATTCAGCCTCAAAAGTCAAATTTTGAGACAGAATTCAAATTCAAAAAGAAAACATATATTCTGGTTCCCCTGGGGTGGGGAAGCTGAAAAACCACATGTCTTCCGAATCCCACAACTTCTCTGTGGAATTAGCCCAGGGCGCATCTCAGATTTGTTGGTAAAAATCCAATTCAGCTTCAAAATTCAAATTTTGAGACAGAATTCAAATTCAAAAAGAAAAAATATTCAGGTTCCCCTGGGGTGGGGAAGCCGAAAAACCACTTCTTTTCCGGATCCAACCTCTCCCATAGGAGTTATCCCAGAGCGTATCTCGCATTTGTTGGTAAAAATCCAATTCAGCGTCAAAAGTCAAATTTTGAGACAGAATTGAAAAGTCAAAACTCAAATTTTGAGACAGACCTCAAACTAGAAAAGCAAACGTATATTCAGGTTCCCCCGGGGTTGGTAAGCCGAAAAACCACTTGTTTTCCGGATCCAACCTCTTCCATAGGAGTTATCCCAGAGCGTATCTTGCATTTGTTGGTAAACATCCAATTCGGCCTGAAAAGTCGAATTGTGAGACAGAATTCAAATTCAAAAAGAAAACATATATTCAGGTTCCCCTGGGGTGGGAAAGCTGAAAAACCACTTGTTTTCCGAATCCCACCCGTACTCTGTGGAATTAGCCCACGGCGCATGTCACATTTCTTGGTAAAAATCCAATTCAGCTTCAAATTCAAATTTTGAGACAGACCTCAAACTCAAAAAACAAAGATATATTCAGGTTCCCTGGGGTGTGGAAGCCGAAAAACCACTTGTTTTCCCGATCCAACCTCTCCCTGAGGAGTTATCCCAGAGCGTATCTCACATTTGTTGGTAAACATCCAATTCAGCATCAAAAGTCAAATTTTGAGACAGAATTCAAATTCAGAAAGCCAATGTATATTCAGGTTCCCCTGGGGTGGGGAAGCTGAAAAACCACTTGTTTTCCGAATCCCACAACTTCTCTGTGGAATTAGCCAATGGCGCATCTCACATTTGTTGGTAAAAAACCCATTCAGCCTCAAAATCAAATTTTGAGACAGAATTCAAATTCAAAAAGAAAAAAATATTCAGGTTCCCCTGGGGTGGGGAAGCTGAAAAACCACTTGTTTTTCCGATCTGACCTCTCCCTGAGGAGTTATCCCAGAGCGTATCTCACATTTGTTGGTAAACATCCAATTCAGCATCAAAAGTCAAATTTTGAGACAGAATTCAAATTCAAAAAGAAAACATATATTCTGGTTCCCCTGGGGTGGGGAAGCTGAAAAACCACATGTCTTCCGAATCCCACAACTTCTCTGTGGAATTAGCCCAGGGCGCATCTCAGATTTGTTGGTAAAAATCCAATTCAGCTTCAAAATTCAAATTTTGAGACAGAATTCAAATTCAAAAAGAAAAAATATTCAGGTTCCCCTGGGGTGGGGAAGCTGAAAAACCACTTGTTTTTCGGATCCGACCTCTCTCAGAGGAGTTAGCCCAGGGCATATCTCACATTTGTTGGTAAACAAAATTCAAATTTTGAGACAGAATTCAAATTCAAAAAGAAAAAATATTCAGGTTCCCCTGGGGTGGGGAAGCTGAAAAACCACTTGTTTTTCCGATCCGACCTCTCCCTGAGGAGTTATCCCAGAGCGTATCTCACATTTCTTGGTAAACATCCAATTCAGCATCAAAAGTCAAATTTTGAGACAGAATTCAAATTCAAAAAGAAAAAAATATTCAGGTTCCCCTGGGGTGGGGAAGCTGAAAAACCACTTGTTTTTCCGATCTGACCTCTCCCTGAGGAGTTATCCCAGAGCGTATCTCACATTTCTTGGTAAACATCCAATTCAGCATCAAAAGTCAAATTTTGAGACAGAATTCAAATTCAAAAAGAAAACATATATTCTGGTCCCCCTGGGGTGGGGAAGCTGAAAAACCACATGTCTTCCGAATCCCACAACTTCTCTGTGGAATTAGCCCAGGGCGCATCTCAGATTTGTTGGTAAAAATCCAATTCAGCTTCAAAATTCAAATTTTGAGACAGAATTCAAATTCAAAAAGAAAAAATATTCAGGTTCCCCTGGGGTGGGGAAGCCGAAAAACCACTTCTTTTCCGGATCCAACCTCTCCCATAGGAGTTATCCCAGAGCGTATCTCGCATTTGTTGGTAAAAATCCAATTCAGCGTCAAAAGTCAAATTTTGAGACAGAATTGAAAAGTCAAAACTCAAATTTTGAGACAGACCTCAAACTAGAAAAGCAAACGTATATTCAGGTTCCCCCGGGGTTGGTAAGCCGAAAAACCACTTGTTTTCCGGATCCAACCTCTTCCATAGGAGTTATCCCAGAGCGTATCTTGCATTTGTTGGTAAACATCCAATTCGGCCTGAAAAGTCGAATTGTGAGACAGAATTCAAATTCAAAAAGAAAACATATATTCAGGTTCCCCTGGGGTGGGAAAGCTGAAAAACCACTTGTTTTCCGAATCCCACCCGTACTCTGTGGAATTAGCCCACGGCGCATGTCACATTTCTTGGTAAAAATCCAATTCAGCTTCAAATTCAAATTTTGAGACAGACCTCAAACTCAAAAAACAAAGATATATTCAGGTTCCCTGGGGTGTGGAAGCCGAAAAACCACTTGTTTTCCCGATCCAACCTCTCCCTGAGGAGTTATCCCAGAGCGTATCTCACATTTGTTGGTAAACATCCAATTCAGCATCAAAAGTCAAATTTTGAGACAGAATTCAAATTCAGAAAGCCAATGTATATTCAGGTTCCCCTGGGGTGGGGAAGCTGAAAAACCACTTGTTTTCCGAATCCCACAACTTCTCTGTGGAATTAGCCAATGGCGCATCTCACATTTGTTGGTAAAAAACCCATTCAGCCTCAAAATCAAATTTTGAGACAGAATTCAAATTCAAAAAGAAAAAAATATTCAGGTTCCCCTGGGGTGGGGAAGCTGAAAAACCACTTGTTTTTCCGATCTGACCTCTCCCTGAGGAGTTATCCCAGAGCGTATCTCACATTTGTTGGTAAACATCCAATTCAGCATCAAAAGTCAAATTTTGAGACAGAATTCAAATTCAAAAAGAAAACATATATTCTGGTTCCCCTGGGGTGGGGAAGCTGAAAAACCACATGTCTTCCGAATCCCACAACTTCTCTGTGGAATTAGCCCAGGGCGCATCTCAGATTTGTTGGTAAAAATCCAATTCAGCTTCAAAATTCAAATTTTGAGACAGAATTCAAATTCAAAAAGAAAAAATATTCAGGTTCCCCTGGGGTGGGGAAGCTGAAAAACCACTTGTTTTTCGGATCCGACCTCTCTCAGAGGAGTTAGCCCAGGGCATATCTCACATTTGTTGGTAAACAAAATTCAAATTTTGAGACAGAATTCAAATTCAAAAAGAAAAAATATTCAGGTTCCCCTGGGGTGGGGAAGCTGAAAAACCACTTGTTTTTCCGATCCGACCTCTCCCTGAGGAGTTATCCCAGAGCGTATCTCACATTTCTTGGTAAACATCCAATTCAGCATCAAAAGTCAAATTTTGAGACAGAATTCAAATTAAAAAAGAAAACATATATTCTGGTTCCCCTGGGGTGGGGAAGCTGAAAAACCACATGTCTTCCGAATCCCACAACTTCTCTGTGGAATTAGCCCAGGGCGCATCTCAGATTTGTTGGTAAAAATCCAATTCAGCTTCAAAATTCAAATTTTGAGACAGAATTCAAATTCAAAAAGAAAAAATATTCAGGTTCCCCTGGGGTGGGGAAGCTGAAAAACCACTTGTTTTTTGGATCCGACCTCTCTCAGAGGAGTTAGCCCAGGGCATATCTCACATTTGTTGGTAAACAAAATTCAAATTTTGAGACAGAATTCAAATTCAAAAAGAAAACATTTATTCAGGTTCCCTGGGGTGCGGAAGCCGAAAAACCACTTTTTTTCCGGATCCGACCTCTCCCTGAGGAGTTATCCCAGAGCGTATATCGCATTTGTTGGTAAACATCCAATTCAGCATCAAAAGTCAAATTTTGAGACAGAATTCAAATTCAAAAAGAAAACATATCTTCCCTGGTTCCCCTGGGGTGGGGAAGCTGAAAAAACCACATGTCTTTCCGAAATCCCACACTTCTCGTGGAAATTATCCCAGGCGCATCTCGATTTGTTGGTAAAAATCCCATTCGCTTCAAAATTCAATTTGAGACAGAATTCCATTCAAAAGAAAAATATTCAGGTTCCCCTGGGTGGGGAACTGAAAAAAAACACTTGTTTTTTCTTCCGTCCGACTCTCCCTGAGGATTTTCCAGGGCCGTATCTCACATTTTCTTGGTACATCGCATTCATCATCAAAAGTCAAATTTTGAGACAGAATTCAAATTCAAAAAGAAAACATATTTCTGGTTCCCACTGGGGTGGGAAGCTGTAAAACCACATGATCTATCGAATCCCACAACGTCCTTTGAATTAGCCCAGGCGTATCGTCACATTATCGCACGTTTCGGATAGTGTATTTTTAAGGTTTGTTTTTTGGTAAAAATCCAATTCAGCCTCAAAAGTCAAATTTTGAGACAGAATTCAAATTCAAATTCAAAAAGCAAACATTTATTCAGGTTCCCTGGGGTGGGCAAGCTGAAAAACCAGTTGTTTTCCGGATCCGACATCTCCCTGAGGAGTTATCCCAGAACGTATCTCACATTTGTTGGTAAACATCCAATTCAGCCTCAAAAGTCAAATTTTGAGACAGAATTCAAATTCAAAAAGAAAACATATATTCAGGTTCCCCTGGGGTGGGGAAGCTGAAAAACCACTTGTTTTCCGAATCCCACCTGTACTCTGTGGAATTAGCCCACGGCGCATGTCACATTTCTTGGTAAAAATCCAATTCAGCTTCAAAATTCAAATTTTGAGACAGACCTCAAACTCAAAAAGCAAAGATATATTCAGGTTCCCTGGGGTGTGGAAGCCGAAAAACCACTTGTTTTCCCGATCCGACCTCTCCCTGAGGAGTTATCCCAGAGCGTATCTCACATTTGTTGGTAAAAATCCAATTCAGCCTCAAAAGTCAAATTTTGAGACAGAATTCAAATTCAAATTCAAAAAGCAAACATTTATTCAGGTTCCCTGGGGTGGGCAAGCTGAAAAACCACTTGTTTTCCGGATCCGACCTCTCCCTCAGGAGTTATCCCAGAGCGTATCTCACATTTGTTGGTAAACGTCCAATTCAGCCTCAAAAGTCAAATTTTGAGACAGAATTCAAATTCAAAAAGAAAACATATATTCAGATTCTCCTGGGATGGGGAATCCGAAAAACCACTTGTTTTCCGAATCCCACACCTTCTCTGTGGAATTAGCCCACGGCGCATCTCACATTTCTTGGTAAAAATCCAATTCAGCTTCAAAATTCAAATTTTGAGACAGAATTCAAATTCAAAAAGCAAACAGTTATTCAGGTTCCCTGGGGTGGGGAAGCCGAAAAACCACTTGTTTTCCGGATCCGACTTCTTCCTGAGGAGTTATCCCAGAGCGTATCTCACATTTGTTGGTAAACATCCAATTCAGCCTCAAAAGTCAAATTTTGAGACAGAATTCAAATTCAAAAAGAAAACATATATTCAGGTTCCCCTGTGGTGGGGAATCTGAAAAACCACTTGTTTTCCGGATCCAACCTCTCCCTGAGGAGTTGTCCCAGAGTGTATATCGCATTTGTTGGTAAAAATCCAATTCAGCCTCAAAAGTCAAATTTTGAGACAGAATTCAAATTCAAAAAGAAAAAATATTCAGGTTCCCCTGGGTGGGGAAGCTGAAAAACCACTTGTTTTCCGAATCCCACACCTTCTCTTTAGAACTAGCCAACGGCGCATCTCACATTTGTTGGTAAAAATCCCATTCAGCCTCAAAATTCAAATTTTGAGACAGAATTCAAATTCAAAAAGCAAATGTATATTCAGGTTCCCCTGGGATGGGGAATCTGAAAAACGACTTGTTTTCCGGATCCAACCTCTCCCTGAGGAGTTGTCCCAGAGCGTATATCGTATTTGTTGGTAAACATCCAATTCAGCCTCAAAAGTCAAATTTTGAGACAGAATTCAAATTCAAAAAGCAAACATTTATACAGGTTCCCTGGGGTGGGGAAGCCGAAAAACCACTTGTTTTCCGGATCCGACCTGTCCATGAGGAGTTATCCCAGAGCGTATCTCACATTTGTTGGTAAACATCCAATTCAGCATCAAAAGTCAAATTTTGAGACAGAATTCAAATTCAAAAAGTCAATGTATATACAGGCTCCCCTGGGATGGGTAATCTGAAAAACCACTTGTTTTCCGGATCCAACCTCTCCCTGAGGAGTTGTCCCAGAGCGTATATCGCATTTGTTGGTAAAAATCCAATTCAGCCTCAAAAGTCAAATTTTCAGACAGAATTCAAATTCAAAAAGCAAACATTTATTCAGCTTCCCTGGGGTGGGGAAGCTGAAAAACCACTTGTTTTCCGGATCCGACCTCTCCCTGAGGAGTTGTCCCAGAGCGTATATCGCATTTGTTGGTAAAAATCCAATTCAGCCTCAAAAGTCAAATTTTGAGACAGAATTCAAATTCAAAAAGCAAACATTTATTCAGGTTCCCTGGGGTGGGCAAGCTGAAAAACCAGTTGTTTTCCGGATCCGACATCTCCCTGAGGAGTTATCCCAGAACGTATCTCACATTTGTTGGTAAACATCCAATTCAGCCTCAAAAGTCAATTTTGAGACAGAATTCCAATTCAAAAAGAAAACATATATTCAGGTTCCCCTGGGATGGGGAAGCCGAAAAAGCACTTGTTTTCCGGATCCGACCTCTCCCTGAGGAGTTATCCCAGAGCGTATCTCACATTTGTTGGTAAAAATCCAATTCAGCTTCAAAATTCAATTTTTGAGACAGATATCAAACTCAAAAAGCAAACATTTATTCAGGTTCCCTGGCGTGGGGAAGCCGAAAAACCACTTGTTTTCCGGATCCGACCTCTCCCTGAGGAGTTATCCCAGAGCGTATGTGACATTTGTTGGTGAACATCCAATTCAGCATCAAAAGTCAACTTTTGAGACAGAATTCAAATTCAAAAAGAAAACATATATTCTGGTTCCCCTGGGGTGGGGAAGCTGAAAAACCACATGTCTTCCGAATCCCACAACTTCTCTGTGGAATTAGCCCAGGGCGTATCTCACATTTGTTGGTAAAAATCCAATTCAGCCTCAAAAGTCAAATTTTGAGACAGAATTCAAATTCAAATTCAAAAAGCAAACATTTATTCAGGTTCCCTGGGGTGGGCAAGCTGAAAAACCAGTTGTTTTCCGGATCCGACATCTCCCTGAGGAGTTATCCCAGAACGTATCTCACATTTGTTGGTAAACATCCAATTCAGCCTCAAAAGTCAAATTTTGAGACAGAATTCAAATTCAAAAAGAAAACATATATTCAGGTTCCCCTGGGGTGGGGAAGCTGAAAAACCACTTGTTTTCCGAATCCCACCTGTACTCTGTGGAATTAGCCCACGGCGCATGTCACATTTCTTGGTAAAAATCCAATTCAGCTTCAAAATTCAAATTTTGAGACAGACCTCAAACTCAAAAAGCAAAGATATATTCAGGTTCCCTGGGGTGTGGAAGCCGAAAAACCACTTGTTTTCCCGATCCGACCTCTCCCTGAGGAGTTATCCCAGAGCGTATCTCACATTTGTTGGTAAAAATCCAATTCAGCCTCAAAAGTCAAATTTTGAGACAGAATTCAAATTCAAATTCAAAAAGCAAACATTTATTCAGGTTCCCTGGGGTGGGCAAGCTGAAAAACCACTTGTTTTCCGGATCCGACCTCTCCCTCAGGAGTTATCCCAGAGCGTATCTCACATTTGTTGGTAAACGTCCAATTCAGCCTCAAAAGTCAAATTTTGAGACAGAATTCAAATTCAAAAAGAAAACATATATTGAGATTCTCCTGGGATGGGGAATCCGAAAAACCACTTGTTTTCCGAATCCCACACCTTCTCTGTGGAATTAGCCCACGGCGCATCTCACATTTCTTGGTAAAAATCCAATTCAGCTTCAAAATTCAAATTTTGAGACAGAATTCAAATTCAAAAAGCAAACAGTTATTCAGGTTCCCTGGGGTGGGGAAGCCGAAAAACCACTTGTTTTCCGGATCCGACTTCTTCCTGAGGAGTTATCCCAGAGCGTATCTCACATTTGTTGGTAAACATCCAATTCAGCCTCAAAAGTCAAATTTTGAGACAGAATTCAAATTCAAAAAGAAAACATATATTCAGGTTCCCCTGTGGTGGGGAATCTGAAAAACCACTTGTTTTCCGGATCCAACCTCTCCCTGAGGAGTTGTCCCAGAGTGTATATCGCATTTGTTGGTAAAAATCCAATTCAGCCTCAAAAGTCAAATTTTGAGACAGAATTCAAATTCAAAAAGAAAAAATATTCAGGTTCCCCTGGGGTGGGGAAGCTGAAAAACCACTTGTTTTCCGAATCCCACACCTTCTCTTTAGAACTAGCCAACGGCGCATCTCACATTTGTTGGTAAAAATCCCATTCAGCCTCAAAATTCAAATTTTGAGACAGAATTCAAATTCAAAAAGCAAATGTATATTCAGGTTCCCCTGGGATGGGGAATCTGAAAAACGACTTGTTTTCCGGATCCAACCTCTCCCTGAGGAGTTGTCCCAGAGCGTATATCGTATTTGTTGGTAAACATCCAATTCAGCCTCAAAAGTCAAATTTTGAGACAGAATTCAAATTCAAAAAGCAAACATTTATACAGGTTCCCTGGGGTGGGGAAGCTGAAAAACCACTTGTTTTCCGGATCCGACCTGTCCATGAGGAGTTATCCCAGAGCGTATCTCACATTTGTTGGTAAACATCCAATTCAGCATCAAAAGTCAAATTTTGAGACAGAATTCAAATTCAAATGAAGAAAGCAAACATTTATTCAGGTTCCCTGGGGTGGGCAAGCTGAAAAACCACTTGTTTTCCGGATCCGACCTCTCCCTCAAGGTTTATCCCAGAGCGTATCTCCATTTGTTGGTAAAAGTCCATTCAGCCTCAAAAGTCAAATTTTGAGACAGAATTCAAATTCAAAAAGATCAACATATATTGAGATTTCTCCTGGGATGGGGAATCCGAAAAACCACTTTTTTTCCGAATCCCACACCGTTTCACTGTGGATTAAGCCATCTGCGCATCTCACTTTTCTTGTAAAAATACCAATTCAACTTCAATTCAATTTTTGAGACAGAATTCAAATTCAAAAAGAAAAAATATTCAGGTTCCCCTGGGGTGGGGAAGCTGAAAAACCACTTGTTTTTCGGATCCGACCTCTCTCAGAGGAGTTAGCCCAGGGCATATCTCACATTTGTTGATAAACAAAATTCAAATTTTGAGACAGAATTCAAATTCAAAAAGAAAACATTTATTCAGGTTCCCTGGGGTGGGGAAGCCGAAAAACCACTTGTTGTGTTCCGATCCCGACCTCTCCTGAGGAGTTATCTCCAGACGTATCTCACATTTCTTGGTAAACATCCATTCAGCATCAAAAAGTCAAATTTTGAGACAGCATTCAAATTCAAAAAGAAAACACTAATCTTCTGGTTCCTGGGGTGGGGAAAGCTGAAACAACCCATTTCTTTCCGCTTCCCCACAACTTCTCTGTGAATTAGCCCAGGCGCATCCTCAGATTTGTTGGTAAAATCCAATTCAGCTTCAAATTCAAATTTGAGACAGAATTCATTCAAAAAGAAAAAATATTCAGTTCCCCTGGGGTGGGAAGCTGAAAAACCACTTGTTTTTTGAATCCTCCGACCTCCGCAGAGTAGTTAGCCCAAGGGCATATCTCGCTTTGTTGGTAAACACATTCAAATTTTGAGACGGAATTCAATTCAAAAGAAACCATTTATTCAGGTTCCCTGGGTGGGGAAGCCGAAAAACCACTTGTTTTCCGGATCCGACCTCTCCCTGAGGAGTTATCCCAGAGCGTATCTCACATTTCTTGGTAAACATCCAATTCAGCATCAAAAGTCAAATTTTGAGACAGAAATCAAATTAAAAAAGAAAACATATATTCTGGTTCCCCTGGGGTGGGGAAGCTGAAAAACCACATGTCTTCCGAATCCCACAACTTCTCTGTGGAATTAGCCCAGGGCGCATCTCAGATTTGTTGGTAAAAATCCAATTCAGCTTCAAAATTCAAATTTTGAGACAGAATTCAAATTCAAAAAGAAAAAATATTCAGGTTCCCCTGGGGTGGGGAAGCTGAAAAAACACTTGTTTTTCCGATCCGACCTCTCCCTGAGGAGTTATCCCAGAGCGTATCTCACATTTCTTGGTAAACATCCAATTCAGCATCAAAAGTCAAATTTTGAGACAGAATTCAAATTCAAAAAGAAAACATATATTCTGGTTCCCCTGGGGTGGGGAAGCTGAAAAACCACATGTCTTCCGAATCCCACAACTTCTCTGTGGAATTAGCCCAGGGCGTATCTCACATTTGTTGGTAAAAATCCAATTCAGCCTCAAAAGTCAAATTTTGAGACAGAATTCAAATTCAAATTCAAAAAGCAAACATTTATTCAGGTTCCCTGGGGTGGGCAAGCTGAAAAACCAGTTGTTTTCCGGATCCGACATCTCCCTGAGGAGTTATCCCAGAACGTATCTCACATTTGTTGGTAAACATCCAATTCAGCCTCAAAAGTCAAATTTTGAGACAGAATTCAAATTCAAAAAGAAAACATATATTCAGGTTCCCCTGGGGTGGGGAAGCTGAAAAACCACTTGTTTTCCGAATCCCACCTGTACTCTGTGGAATTAGCCCACGGCGCATGTCACATTTCTTGGTAAAAATCCAATTCAGCTTCAAAATTCAAATTTTGAGACAG
>JALGBA010001751.1:0-36768 GCA_023970755.1 Azemiops feae
CGCTGGATGACTTACAGGGATTAAACTTGTCCCCTGCTGGCTGGGAATGGATGTGCAATACTCTGTGACACTCCACCTTTGCGGGGGGCTTTTATATAGGGCGCCCCCAATACAATCCAGATTTCTGCATTGTCTTTTTTCCGTCCTTAACTCCAATCCAAAGTCTTCCTCCATATATGCTCCAGCAAACTCGGAAGTCTTGGTTCTACCGGCCGCTCTACCATTTCCATCCGAGCTCTCTGGTTACATTTCTATGGCGATTCCCAAGTTCGACGGTTTCAAGAGCGGAAAGCCCAGTCTTTCCTCCGCTCTCCTTTCCTACCTCTATGGTGCCTTTCGGCTTCTCTGCCGAAATAAGGGACGCGCCTTCTGATGGTGTCACAGCCCGGCGACGCCCCGAGAAGGCTGTCCCAGGGCGAAGGAGAAGGCAAAGGTGGAGCCGGCGGCGCTGCTGCCTTTGCAGCAAGGCCAGGTGAGGCGGGGGCTTCAGGGAAGCTTCCCCGAATCTGCCGCTCGACGCCGCCTTTTCATGGGCGGCGTGGGTACTAGGAGTTGCGTTCCCACGACACGCGTTGACCGATGAACTCAATTGCCTGTGTTCGCACTCCCTTCTAGTAACACCGGAGGGAGCCGGGCGTTTAGTAAATTATTGCTGTTATTCTTAATATTATTTGGTACTTTCGACTTAGTCTCGACTCCTGGCCATTGCCTGACCAAATCCCTGCGGTTTTCTTGGCAAGGTTTCCCCCCCCCAGCTGCGGTTAGAATAGAATAACCGAGTTGGAAGGGACCTTGGAGGTCTTCTAGTCCAACCCCCTGCTTAGGCAGGCAACCCTATACCATTTCAGACAAATGGTTTGCCATTGCTTCCTTCCTAGGGCCGAGAGAGAGTGACTGGCCCAAAGCTGGTTTTGGAGTGACTGACCCAGATGACTTTTCTGCCTCTAAAAGCAGATTAGAACTCACAGCCTCCCACTTTCTAGTCTGCTGCCTTAACCACGACTAGACCAAAGCCGCTCTAAATTTTGCGTATTTTTTTAATCCAGCCTTTGTTATTTTTATAAATAACTCAAGGCGGCAAATATATCTAATGCTCCTTCCTTCTCTTATTTTCGCCATGCAGCAACAGCCCTAGGGTTAGGGTTAGATTTAGGCTGACTAGGAGAGGAATTGGCCCAAAGCTGGTTTCTCATACCTAAGGTGGTACTAAAACTCAGCCCCCACCCCCCAATTTCTAGCCTGGCACCTTCCACCCCAATTGACTAGCTATCTATTTTTCAACCCAGTGAAATGATATTCACGACTGGGCATACTAGGAAGATTAGAAACTAAGATGCAGCAAGAAATTAGTGTGATGTAGGTAGACATAAAACATTTTAATAAATGCGTCAGTTTCAAAACTAGCAGCGAAGGTAAAATCTAATCTCATTTTAATATTAACCATAGCAATAAATTTATGTATGTTTGGTGAGGTTTATCTTTAAAGTTAGCACCTATCAAAGTAACCTTAATTCATCATTACAGGCCTTTTTGAATGCCGCGCCATCTCTCGCTAAGGGACAAGCAGGTACAGCAGCCACCAAAAGAAATAAACCTTTTAAATGGCGTTTTAAGTTTATTATTCTTTATTAGTAAAACCTTACTAATATTAGGTTATCTTACTCTGCCCCAGGGTCGCAGCAAAAGGGCCTCCCGTCGCCCTATTAATATTAATAAGGCGTTAATAATAAAGATAGAGAATAATAACCTTAAAATCCCATTCAAAAGGTTTATTTATTTCGGCGGCCGCAATACCCGTTTTGACCACAGGAGGGCACGTTTTTCCGTCCAATAGCATTAACACCTAGACCTTCTCGGCATGGCGGCCTCCCGTCCGTCCAAATTGGCCATCCCCCAGTTCATTTGGAATCGACCTTCCTATTATGGCCGACGTCTTGTCCGTTGCTTTTAGTCATCCGTCGGCACCTTCCTGTCCTCTCTTCTGCTCTACGCTGCCGCAAGAAGGGAAAAAAGCCTCGTACTGCCGCAGGTGAGCCGAGCAGCCGCAAAAAGAAATAAAGCTTTTAAAGGGAGTTTTAAGTGTAGTATTTATTAATGAAACCTCAGTAATATTAGGTGATGTTTTTGTGTCCCCGCGTCGCAGCAAAAGGGCTTCCCTTCGCCCTATTAACATTAATAAGGCGTTACTAATAAAGATAAGAGGATAATAACTTTAAAATCCCATTAAAAAGGTCTATTTCTTTCGGCACAGTTTTACGTCGCAAAGCATAGGCATCGAGGCAATCCCAGGCGGGTGAATCTGGAATGGATGGTTTAGGGATGGAAGAAACGAGGGACGGGCGGGGAGGCCGGCGGGTAGCTGCTTCTAAGTGTGCATGGTGCCTCTGGGCATATGTAAAGTGCGAGGGGAAAGAGGAGGGAAGGAAATCTCGGCTGCCTCTAGCTTCACTTGCTCAGCCCATATTGACTGACTGGGAAGCTAAAAGGGGCTTTCTAAACCTCTAGGCGAGATGGGGCAGATAAATGTCATCATAATATAAATTATATAGTATTATCATACACCCACGCACGCACGCGCGCACACACATACACACGCATATCATTGTTGTTATATGAATAATAAAGCCGGAGCTAAAGGGGCCACTTGGTCCATCATCCAACAACATTGTCTCTTCAGGGGTCCTTGGTGCTCTCTGTGCTTGGTGGTTTTTTTGCAGACGTTTCGTGACCCAACTAGGTAACATCATCAGTGCTAGAAGAGAGAGGAATTTGCTCTCTCTTTATGTACTTAGTGGCTTGTCCTATCAGGGTTGATGGAGGTGTTCCTGGTAGTTTCTTGATTGGGCGGTTGTTTACTTATTTATTTAGTGTATGGCATATCATACATGGACTTGCAGTATATATTAACATTTCACCTAGATTAGAAAAACACAATAAAATATAAATGTTAAAAAGATTTTTGTTCAGATACCAAAGGAAAGTTCTAACCATTAAGTGCAGCCTCATTTATATTAGATAGATAGGATAGAAGATAGATAGATGATAGATAGATAGATAGATAGATCGATAGATAGATCGATAGATAGATAGATCTATAGATAGATAGATAGATAGATAGATAGATAGATAGATAGATAGATAGAGATAGATAGATAGATAGATAGATAGATAGATAGATAGATAGATAGATAGATAGATAGATAGATAGATAGATAGATAGATAGATATATAGATAGATAGATAGATAGATAGATAGATAGATCTACACGATATGTTGCAGGTGTGCGCAGGCCCCAGCTGCACACATTCGGTGGTGCGTCAATGCAATTGCAGATAGCTATGATGGGAAGCTGGTGGTTTGGCATTGCCTCCTTACTAGGACCAAGAGAGAAGGACTGACCCCAAGGTCACCACAGTTGACTTTCATGCCTAAGGTGGGACTAGAACCGACAGTCTTCCGATTTCTAGTTCAGTGCCTTAAGTATCCCGCATTGTCTCTCACTGTCTATGGAGATTCTCAGTCATCCGGGTCATAATTGTCCCAAAGATGCTTTTTCAGGAGGCAACTGGACTTTCTGGATTTTCTTTGAAGACGTTTCGCTTCTCATACAAGAAGGTTCTTCAGCTCTGACTGGAGCATCACTTAATGGCCTTAGCTGCTTTTGTAAAACCTAAGCAGTGTCACAACTAGTGGAGGCTAGTGAAAAGATACTATCGGAGTGTATTGTGCCATACGCTAAATAAATACGTTTGTGTTTTTATTTATTTATTGCGATCACTTGGGGGTTGCCAGCAAATTTTAGGGGACGTCACAAATTTGGAGGTGGTGTACTCGGTCAACCCTGGAGTCCAATTGAATACAGTTCCTGCTTTCCCTGGATAAACCATTTAGTTACCTGCAAACTGCATGCAGGCTGGGGAATTCTGGGACTTGAAGTCCACAAAAATTGCCAAGTTTGAGAAACGCTGGATGACTTATAGGGATTAAACTTGTCCCCTGCTGGCTGGGAATGGATGTGCAATACTCTGTGACACTCCCCCTTTGCGGGGGGCTTTTATATAGGGCGCCCCCAATACAATCCAGATTTCTGCATTGTCTTTTTCCCGTCCTTAACTCCAATCCAAAGTCTTCCTCCATATATGCTCCAGCGAACTCGGAAGTCTTGGTTCTACCGGCCGCTCTACCATTTCCACCCGAGCTCTCTGGTTACATTTCTATGGCGATTCCCAAGTTCGACGGTTTCAAGAGCGGAAAGCCCACTCTGCCCTCCGCTCTCCTTTCCTACCTCTATGGTGCCTTTCCGCTTCTCTGCCGAAAGAGGGGACGCGCCTTCTGATGGCGTCACAGCCCGGCGACGCCCCGAGTAGGCTGTCCCGCGGCGAAGGAGAAGGCAAAGGTGGAGCCGGCGGCGCTGCTGCCTTTGCATCAAGGCCAGGTGAGGCGGGGGCTTCAGGGAAGCTTCCCCGAATCTGCCGCTCGACGCCGCCTTTTCACGGGCGGCGTGGGTACTAGGAGTTGCGTTCCCACGACACGCGTTGCCCGATGAACTCAATTGCCTGTGTTCGCACTCCCTTCTAGTAACATCACCGGAGGGAGCCGGGCGTTTTGTAAGTTATTGCTGTTATTCTTAATATTATTTGGTGCTTTCCACTTAGTCTCGACTCCTGGCCATTGCCTGACCAAATCCCTGCGGTTTTCTTGGCAAGGTTTCCCCCCCCCCAGCTGCGGTTAGAATAGAATAACCGAGTTGGAAGGGACCTTGGAGGTCTTCTAGTCCAACCCCCTGCTTAGGCAGGCAACCCTATACCATTTCAGACAAATGGTTTGCCGTTGCTTCCTTCCTAGGGCCGAGAGAGAGTGACTGGCCCAAAGCTGGTTTTGGAGTGACTGACCCAGATGACTTTTCTGCCTCTAAAAGCAAGATTAGAACTCACAGCCTCCCACTTTCTAGTCTGCTGCCTTAACCACGACTAGACCAAAGCCGCTCTAAATTTTGCATATTTTTTTAATCCAGCCTTTGTTATTTTTATAAATAACTCAAGGCGGCAAATATATCTAATGCTCCTTCCTTCTCTTATTTTCGCCATGCAGCAACAGCCCTAGGGTTAGGGTTAAACTTAGGCTGACTAGGAGAGGAATTGGCCCAAAGCTGGTTTCTCATACCTAAGGTGGTACTAAAACTCAGCCCCCACCCCCCAATTTCTAGCCTGGCACCTTCCACCCCAATTGACTAGCTGTCTATTTTTCAACCCAGTGAAATGATATTCACGACTGGGCATACTAGGAAGATTAGAAACTAAGATGCAGCAAGAAATTAGTGTGATGTAGGTAGACATAAAACATTATAATAAATGCGTCAGTTTCAAAACTAGCAGCGAAGGTAAAATCTAATCTCACTCATTTTAATATTAAGCATAGCAATAAATTTATGTATGTTTGGTGAGGTTTATCTTTAAAGTTAGCACCTATCAAAGTAACCTTAATTCATCATTACAGGCCTTTTTGAAGGCCGCGCCATCTCTCGCTAAGGGACAAGCAGGTACAGCAGCCCCCAAAAGAAATAAACCTTTTAAATGGCGTTTTAAGTTTATTATTCTTTGTTAATAAAACCATACTAATATTAGGTTATCTTACTCTGCCCCAGGGTCTCAGCAAAAGGGCCTACCGTCGCCCTATTAATATTAATAAGGCGTTAATAATAAAGAGAGAGAATAATAACCTTAAAATCCCATTCAAAAGGTTTTATTTATTTCGGCGGCCGCAATACCCGTTTTGACCACAGGAGGGCAAGTTTTTCCGTCCCATAGCATTCACACCTAGACCTTCTCGGCATGGCGGCCTCCCGTCCGTCCAAATTGGCCATCCCCCAGTTCATTTGGAATCGACCTTCCTATTATGGCCGACCTCTTGTCCGTTGCTTTTAGTCATCCGTCGGCACCTTCCTGTCCTCTTTTCTGCTCTCCGCTGCCGCAAGAAGTGAAAAAAGCCTCGTACTGCCGCAGGTGAGCCGAGCAGCCACAAAAAGAAAGAAAGCTTTTCAATGGAGTTTTAAGTGTAGTATTTATTAATGAAACCTCAGTAATATTAGGTGATGTTTTTGTGTCCCCGCGTCGCAGCAAAAGGGCTTCCCTTCGCCCTATTAACATTAATAAGGCGTTACTAATAAAGATAGAGGATAATAAGTTTAAAATCCCATTAAAAAGGTCTATTTCTTTCGGCACAGTTTTACGTCGCAAAGCATAGGGCACGAGGCAATCCCAGGCGGTGAATATGGAATGGAGGGTTTAGGGATGGAAGCACAGGGACGGGGCGGGGAGGCCGCGGGCAGCTGCTTCTAAGTGTGGCATTGTGCCTCTGGGCATGTGTACTGTTTCGCGGGAAAGAGGATGGAAGTAAATCTCGGCTGGCCTCCAGCTTTCATCTTGCTCAGCCCATAGTGACCTGACTGAAGCTAAAAGGGGCTTCTAAACCTCTAGGCCATATGGGGCAGATAATGTCATCATAATCTAAATTATATAGTATTATCATACACCTCTCACTTGTCGCGCCACTACAAACACACCCCGCATATCATTGTTATTATATAAATAATAAGCCGTCGCTAATGGCCACTTGTCATCATCCAACACCATTGTTCTCTTCAGGGGTACTTGTGTCTCTCTGAGCTTGGGTGGTTTTTTCTTGCAGACTTTCGTGACCCAACTAGGTAACACATCAGTGCTAGAAGAGGAGAGGAATTTGCTCTCTCTTTATATACTTAGTGGCTTGTCCTATCAGGGTTGATGGAGGTGTTCCTGGTAGTTTCTTGATGGGGCGGTTGTTTACTTATTTATTTAGCGTATGGCATATCATACATGGACTAGCAGTATATATTAACATTTCACCTAGATTAGAAAAAGACAATAAAATATAAATGTTAAAAAGATTTTTGTTCAGATACCAATAGGCCGTCTAACCATTGAAGTGCAGCCTCCTTTATATTAGATAGATAGATAGATAGATAGATAGATAGATAGATAGATAGATAGATAGATAGATAGATAGATAGATAGATAGATTGATTGATTGATTGATTGATTGATTAGATAGATGATAGATAGATAGATAGATAGATAGATAGATAGATAGATAGATAGATAGATAGATAGATAGATAGATAGATAGATAGATAGATAGATAGATCGATAGATAGATCTACACGATATGTTGCAGGTGTGCACAGGCCCCAGCTGCACACATTCGGTGGTGCGTCAATGCAATTGCAGATAGCTATGATGGGAAGCTGGTGGTTTGGCATTGCCTCCTTACTAGGACCAAGAGAGAAGGACTGACCCCAAGGTCACCACAGTTGACTTTCATGCCTAAGGTGGGACTAGAACCGACAGTCTTCCGATTTCTAGTCCAGTGCCTTAAGTATCCCGCATTGTCTCTCACTGTCTATGGAGATTCTCAGTCATCCGTGTCATAATTGTCCCAAAGATGCTGTTTCAGGAGGCAACTGGACTTTCTTGATTTTCTTTGAAGACGTTTCGCTTCTCATACAAGAAGGTTCTTCAGCTCTGACTGGAGCATCACTTAATGGCCTTGGCTGCTTTTGTAAAACCTAAGCAGTGTCACAACTAGTGGAGGCTAGTGAAAAGATACTATCGGAGTGTATTGTGCCATACGCTAAATAAATACGTTTGTGTTTTTATTTATTTATTGCGATCGCTTGGGGGTTGGCAGCAAATTTTAGGGGACGTCACAAATTTGGAGGTGGTGTACTCGGTCAACCCTGGAGTCCAATTTAATACAGTTCCTGCTTTCCCTGGATAAACCATTTAGTTACCTGCAAACTGCATGCAGGCTGGGGAATTCTGGGACTTGAAGTCCACAAAAATTGCCAAGTTTGAGAAACGCTGGATGACTTACAGGGATTAAACTTGTCCCCTGCTGGCTGGGAATGGATGTGCAATACTCTGTGACACTCCACCTTTGCGGGGGGCTTTTATATAGGGCGCCCCCAATACAATCCAGATTTCTGCATTGTCTTTTTTCCGTCCTTAACTCCAATCCAAAGTGTTCCTCCATATATGCTCCAGCAAACTCGGAAGTCTTGGTTCTACCGGCCGCTCTACCATTTCCACCCGAGCTCTCTGGTTACATATCTATGGCGATTCCCAAGATCGACGGTTTGAAGAGCGGAAAGCCCAGTCTGCCCTCCGCTCTCCTTTCCTACCTCTATGGTTCCTTTCCGCTTCTCTGCCGAAATAGGGGACGCGCCTTCTGATGGCGTCACAGCCCGGCGACGCCCCAAGAAGGCTGTCCCGCGGCGAAGGAGAAGGCAAAGGTGGAGCCGGCGGCGCTGCTGCCTTTGCATCAAGGCCAGGTGAGGCGGGGGCTTCAGGGAAGCTTCCCCGAATCTGCCGCTCGACGCCGCCTTTTCACGGGCGGCGTGGGTACTAGGAGTTGCGTTCCCACGACACGCGTTGCCCGATGAACTCAATTGCCTGTGTTCGCACTCCCTTCTAGTAACATCACCGGAGGGAGCCGGGCGTTTAGCAAGTTATTGCTGTTATTCTTGATATTATTTGGTGCTTTCCACTTAGTCTCGACTCCTGGCCATTGCCTGACCAAATCCCTGCGGTTTTCTTGGCAAGGTTTTTTCCCCCAGCTGCGGTTAGGATAGAATAACCGAGTTGGAAGGGACCTTGGAGGTCTTCTAGTCCAACCCCCTGCTTAGGCAGGCAACCCTATACCATTTCAGACAAATGGTTTGCCGTTGCTTCCTTCTTAGGGCCGAGAGAGAGTGACTGGCCCAAAGCTGGTTTTGGAGTGACTGACCCAGATTACTTTTCTGCCTCTAAAAGCAAGATTAGAACTCACAGCCTCCCACTTTCTAGTCTGCTGCCTTAACCACGACTAGACCAAAGCCGCTCTAAATTTTGCGTATTTTTTTAATGCAGCCTTGTTATTTTTTTATAAATAACTCAAGGCGGCAAATATATCTAATGCTCCTTCCTTCTCTTATTTTCGCCATGCAGCAACAGCCCTAGGGTTAGGGTTAGACTTAGGCTGACTAGGAGAGGAATTGGCCCAAAGCTGGTTTCTCATACCTAAGGTGGTACTAAAACTCAGCCCCCACCCCCAATTTCTAGCCTGGCACCTTCCACCCCAATTGACTAGCTGTCTATTTTTCACCCCAGTGAAATGATATTCACGAATGGGCATACTAGGAAGATTAGAAACTAAGATGCAGCAAGAAATTAGTGTGATGTAGGTAGACATAAAACATTTTAATAAATGCGTCAGTTTCAAAACTAGCAGCGAAGGTAAAATCTAATCTCACTCATTTTAATATTAAGCATAGCAATAAATTTATGTATGTTTGGTGAGGTTTATCTTTAAAGTTAGCACCTATCAAAGTAACCTTAATTCATCATTACAGGCCTTTTTGAAGGCCGCGCCATCTCTCGCTAAGGGACAAGCAGGTACAGCAGCCCCCAAAAGAAATAAACCTTTTAAATGGCGTTTTAAGTTTATTATTCTTTGTTAATAAAACCATACTAATATTAGGTTATCTTACTCTGCCCCAGGGTCTCAGCAAAAGGGCCTCCCGTCGCCCTATTAATATTAATAAGGCGTTAATAATAAAGATAGAGAATAATAACCTTAAAATCCCATTCAAAAGGTTTATTTATTTCGGCGGCCGCAATACCCGTTTTGACCACAGGAGGGCACGTTTTTCCGTCCCATAGCATTAACACCTAGACCTTCTCGGCATGGCGGCCTCCCGTCCGTCCAAATTGGCCATCCCCCAGTTCATTTGGAATCGACCTTCCTATTATGGCCGACGTCTTGTCCGTTGCTTTTAGTCATCCGTCGGCACCTTCCTGTCCTCTTCTGCTCTACGCTGCCGCAAGAAGTGAAAAAAGCCTCGTACTGCCGCAGGTGAGCCGAGCAGCCACAAAAAGAAAGAAAGCTTTTCAATGGAGTTTTAAGTGTAGTATTTATTAATGAAACCTCAGTACTATTAGGTGATGTTTTTGTGTCCCCGCGTCTGCAGCAAAAGGGCGTCCCTTCGCACCTATTAACTTTATAGTCGTTACTAATAAGATAAAGGATAATATCTTTAAAAATCCCATTTAAAAAGGTCTCTTTCTTTCGGCCAGTTTTACGCTCGCAAGCATAGTGCATCCGAGGCAATCCCGGCGGGTGAATCTGGAATGAGGTTTATGGATGGAAGAAACACGGACTGGCGGGAGGCCGGCGGGCATCTCGTCTAGTGTGCGTGGTGCCTCTGGGCATATGTTAAGTGCGAGGGGAAAGAGGAGGAAGGAAATCTCGGCTTGCCTCAGCTTCAACTTGCTCAGCCCATATTGACTGACTGGGAAGCTAAAAGGGGCTTTCTAAACCTCTAGGCGAGATGGGGCAGATAAATGTCATCATAATATAAATTATATAGGATTATCATACACCCTCTCACGTGCGCGCACACACACACACGCATATCATTGTTATTATATAAATAATAAAGCCGGAGCTAAGGGGCCACTTGGTCCAGCATCCAACAACATTGTCTCTTCAGGGGTCCTTGGTGCTCTCTGAGCTTGGTGGTTTTCTTGCAGACGTTTCGTGACCCAACTAGGTAACATCATCAGTGCTAGAAGAGAGAGGAATTTGCTCTCTCTTTATATACTTAGTGGCTTGTCCTATCAGTGTTGATGGAGGTGTTCCTGGTAGTTTCTTGATTGGGCGGTTGTTTACTTATTTATTTAGCGTATGGCATATCATACATGGACTTGCAGTATATATTTACATTTCACCTAGATTAGAAAAACACAATAAAATATAAATGTTAAAAAGATTTTTGTTCAGATACCAATAGGCCGTCTAACCATTGAAGTGCAACCTCCTTTATATTAGATAGATAGATAGATAGATAGATAGATAGATAGATAGATAGATAGATAGATAGATAGATAGATAGATAGATAGATAGATAGATTGATTGATTAGATAGATGATAGATAGATAGATGATAGATAGATAGATAGATAGATAGATAGATCGATCGATAGATAGATAGATAGATAGATAGATAGATAGATAGATAGATAGATAGATAGATAGATAGATAGATAGATAGATAGATAGATAGATAGATAGATAGATAGATAGATAGATGGATGTACAGGATATGTTGCAGGTGTGCGCAGGCCCCAGCTGCACACATTCGGTCGTGCGTCAATGCAATTGCAGATAGCTATGATGGGAAGCTGGTGGTTTGGCATTGCCTCCTTACTAGGACCAGGAGAGAAGGACTGACCCCAAGGTCACCACAGTTGACTTTCATGCCTAAGGTGGGACTAGAACCGACAGTCTTCCGATTTCTAGTCCAGTGCCTTAAGTATTGTCTCTCACTGTCTATGGAGATTCTCAGTCATCCGGGTCATAATTGTCCCAAAGATGCTTTTTCAGGAGGCAACTGGACTTCCTTGATTTTCTTTGAAGACGTTTCGCTTCTCATACAAGAAGGTTCTTCAGCTCTGACTGGAGCATCACTTAATGGCCTTGGCTGCTTTTGTAAAACCTAAGCAGTGTCACAACTAGTGGAGGCTAGTGAAAAGATACTATCGGAGTGTATTGTGCCATACGCTAAATAAATACGTTTGTGTTTTTATTTATTTATTGCGATCGCTTGGGGGTTGCCAGCAAATTTTAGGGGACGTCACAAATTTGGAGGTGGTGTACTCGGTCAACCCTGGAGTCCAATTTAATGCAGTTCCTGCTTTCCCTGGATAAACCATTTAGTTACCTGCAAACTGCATGCAGGCTGGGGAATTCTGGGACTTGAAGTCCACAAAAATTGCCAAGTTTGAGAAACGATGGATGACTTACAGGGATTAAACTTGTCCCCTGCTGGCTGGGAATGGATGTGCAATACTCTGTGACACTCCACCTTTGCGGGGGGCTTTTATATAGGGCGCCCCCAATACAATCCAGATTTCTGCATTGTCTTTTTTCCGTCCTTAACTCCAATCCAAAGTCTTCCTCCATATATGCTCCAGCAAACTCGGAAGTCTTGGTTCTACCGGCCGCTCTACCATTTCCACCCGAGCTCTCTGGTTACATATCTATGGCGATTCCCAAGATCGACGGTTTGAAGAGCGGAAAGCCCAGTCTGCCCTCCGCTCCCCTTTCCTACCTCTATGGTTCCTTTCCGCTTCTCTGCCGAAAAAAAAATAGGGGGGGACGGCCTTCTGATGGCGTCACAGCCCCGGCGACGCCCGAGGAGAAGGCTGTCCCAGGGCGGAAGGAGAAGGCAAAGGTGGGGCCGGCGGCGCTGCTGCCTTTGCCGCAAGGCCAGGTGAGGCGGGGGCTTCAGGGAAGCTTCCCCGAATCTGCCGCTCGACGCCGCCTTTTCATGGGCGGCGTGGGTACTAGGAGTTGCGTTCCCACGACACGCGTTGCCCGATGAACTCAATTGCCTGTGTTCGCACTCCCTTCTAGTAACATCACCGGAGGGAGCCGGGCGTTTAGTAAGTTATTGCTGTTATTGTTAATATTATTTGGTGCTTTCCCCTTAGTCTCGGCTCCTGGCCACTGCCTGACCAAATCCCTGCGGTTTTCTTGGCAAGGTTTCCCCCCCCCCCAGCTGCGGTTAGAATAGAATAACCGAGTTGGAAGGGACCTTGGAGGTCTTCTAGTCCAACCCCCTGCTTAGGCAGGCAACCCTATACCATTTCAGACAAATGGTTTGCTGTTGCTTCCTTCCTAGGGCCGAGAGAGAGTGACTGGCCCAAAGCTGGTTTTGGAGTGACTGACCCAGATGACTTTTCTGCCTCTAAAAGCAAGATTAGAACTCACAGCCTCCCACTTTCTAGTCTGCTGCCTTAACCACGACTAAGACCCAAAGCCGCTCTAAGTTTTGACATATTCTTTTAATGCAAGCTTTGTTAATTTTATAAATAACTCAAGGCGGCAAATATATCTAATGCTCCTTCCTTCTCTTATTTTCGCCATGCAGCAACAGCCCTAGGGTTAGGGTTAGACTTAGGCTGACTAGGAGAGGAATTGGCCCAAAGCTGGTTTCTCATACCTTAAGGTGGTACTAAAACTCAGCCCCCACCCCCAATTTCTAGCCTGGCACCTTCCACCCCAATTGACTAGCTGTCTATTTTTCCCCCCAGTGAAATGATATTCACGAATGGGCATACTAGGAAGATTAGAAACTAAGATGCAGCAAGAAATTAGTGTGATGTAGGTAGACATAAAACATTTTAATAAATGCGTCAGTTTCAAAACTAGCAGCGAAGGTAAAATCTAATCTCACTCATTTTAATATTAAGCATAGCAATAAATTTATGTATGTTTGGTGAGGTTTATCTTTAAAGTTAGCACCTATCAAAGTAACCCTAATTCATCATTACAGGCCTTTTTGAAGGCCGCGCCATCTCTCGCTAAGGGACAAGCAGGTACAGCAGCCCCCAAAAGAAATAAACCTTTTAAATGGCGTTTTAAGTTTATTATTCTTTGTTAATAAAACCATACTAATATTAGGTTATCTTACTCTGCCCCAGGGTCTCAGCAAAAGGGCCTCCCGTCGCCCTATTAATATTAATAAGGCGTTAATAATAAAGATAGAGAAGAATAACCTTAAAATCCCATTCAAAAGGTTTATTTATTTCGGCGGCCGCAATACCCGTTTTGACCACAGGAGGGCAGGTTTTTCCGTCCCATAGCATTAACACCTAGACCTTCTCGGCATGGCGACCTCCCGTCCGTCCAAATTGGCCATCCCCCAGTTCATTTGGAATCGACCTTCCTATTATGGCCGAATTCTTGTCCGTTGCTTTTAGTCTTCCTGTCCTCTTTTCTGCTCTACGCTGCCGCAAGAAGGGAAAAAAGCCTCGGACTGCCGCAGGTGAGCCGAGCAGCCACCAAAAGAAATAAAGCTTTTAAATGGAGTTTTAAGTGTAGTATTTATTAATGAAACCTCAGTAATATTAGGTGATGTTTTTGTGTCCCCGCGTCGCAGCAAAAGGGCTTCCCTTCGCCCTATTAACATTAATAAGGCGTTACTAATAAAGATAGAGGATAATAACTTTAAAATCCCATTAAAAAGGTCTATTTCTTTCGGCACAGTTTTACGCGCAAAGTCATAGGCATCGAGGCAATACAGGCGGGTGAATTGGAATGGAGGGTTTAGGGATGGAAGAAAAAGGGACGGGCGGGGAGAGTCGGTGGGCAGCTGCTCTAAGTGGCATGGTGCCTCTGGGGATTATGTAAAGTGCGAGGGGAAAGAGGAGGGAGGATAATCCGGCTGCCTCCAGCTTCACTTGTCAGCCCATATTGAATGATGGGGAAGCTAAAAGGGGCTTTCTAAAACTCTAGGCGAGATGGGGCAGATAAATGTCATCATAATATAAATTATATAGTATTATCATACACCCTCTCACGTGCGCGCACACACACACACGCATATCATTGTTATTATATAAATAATAAAGCCGGAGCTAAGGAGCCACTTGGTCCATCATCCAACAACATTGTCTCTTCAGGGGTCCTTGGTGCTCTCTGAGCTTGGTGGTTTTCTTGCAGACGTTTCGTGACCCAACTAGGTAACATCATCAGTGCTAGAAGAGAGACGAATTTGCTCTCTCTTTATATACTTAGTGGCTTGTCCTATCAGGGTTGATGGAGGTGTTCCTGGTAGTTTCTTGATTGGGCGGTTGTTTACTTATTTATTTAGCGTATGGCATATCATACATGGACTTGCAGTATATATTAACATTTCACCTAGATTAGAAAAACACCATAAAATATAAATGTTAAAAAGATTTTTGTTCAGATACCAATAGGCCGTCTAACCATTGAAGCGCAGCATCCTTTATATTACATAGATAGATAGATAGATAGATAGATAGATAGATAGATAGATAGATAGATAGATAGATAGATAGATAGATAGATAGATAGATAGATAGATAGATAGATAGATAGATAGATAGATAGATAGATAGATAGATAGATTGATTTAGATAGAGATAGATAGATAGATAGATAGTATAAGAGAGACCCTCCCCCCCCCCGCATAGATAGATAGATAGATAGATAGATAGATAGATAGATAGATAGATAGATAGATAGATAGATAGATAGATAGATAGATCTACACGATATGTTGCAGGTCTGCGCAGGCCCCAGCTGCACACATTCGGTCATGCGTCAATGCAATTGCAGATAGCAATGATGGGAAGCTAGTGGTTTGGCATTGCCTCCTTACTAGGACCAAGAGAGAAGGACTGACCCCAAGGTCAGCACAGTTGACTTTCATGCCTAAGGTGGGACTAGAACCGACAGTCTTCCGATTTCTAGTCCCGTGCCTTAAGTATCCCGCATTGTCTCTCACTGTCTATGGAGATTCTCACAGTCATCCGGGTCATAATTGTCCCAAAGATGCTTTTTCAGGAGGCAACTGGACTTTCTTGATTTTCTTTGAAGACGTTTCGCTTCTCATACAAGAAGGTTCTTCAGCTCTGACTGGAGCATCACTTAATGGCCTTGGCTGCTTTTGTAAAACCTAAGCAGTGTCACAACTAGTGGATGCTAGTGAAAAGATACTATCGGAGTGTATTGTGCCATACGCTAAATAAATACGTTTGTGTTTTTATTTATTTATTGCGATCGCTTGGGGGTTGGCAGCAAATTTTAGGGGACGTCACAAATTTGGAGGTGGTGTACTCGGTCAGCCCTGGAGTCCAATTTAATACAGTTCCTGCTTTCCCTGGATAAACCATTTAGTGACCTGCAAACTGCATGCAGGCTGGGGAATTCTGGGACTTGAAGTCCACAAAAATTGCCAAGTTTGAGAAACGCTGGATGACTTACAGGGATTAAACTTGTCCCCTGCTGGCTGGGAATGGATGTGCAATACTCTGTGACACTCCACCTTTGTGGGGGGCTTTTATATAGGGCGCCCCCAATACAATCCAGATTTCTGCATTGTTTTTTTTCCGTCCTTAACTCCAATCCAAAGTCTTCCTCCATATATGCTCCAGCAAACTCGGAAGTCTTGGTTCTACCGGCCGCTCTACCATTTCCATCCGAGCTCTCTGGTTACATTTCTATGGCGATTCCCAAGTTCGACGGTTTCAAGAGCGGAAAGCCCAGTCTTTCCTCCGCTCTCCTTTCCTACCTCTATGGTGCCTTTCGGCTTCTCTGCCGAAATAGGGGACGCGCCTTTTGATGGTGTCACAGCCCGGCGACGCCCCGAGAAGGCCGTCCCAGGGCGAAGGAGAAGGCAAAGGTGGAGCCGGCGGCGCTGCTGCCTTTGCAGCAAGGCCAGGTGAGGCGGGGGCTTCAGGGAAGCTTCCCCGAACCTGCCGCTCGACGCCGCCTTTTCATGGGCGGCGGGGGTACTAGGAGTTGCGTTCCCACGACACGCGTTGCCCGATGAACTCAATTGCCTGTGTTCGCACTCCCTTCTAGTAACATCACCGGAGGGAGCCGGGCGTTTAGTAAGTTATTGCTGTTATTGTTAATATTATTTGGTGCTTTCCACTTAGTCTCGACTCCTGGCCATTGCCTGACCAAATCCCTGCGGTTTTCTTGGCAAGGTTCCCCCCCCCCCAGCTGCGGTTAGAATAGAATAACCGAGTTGGAAGGGACCTTGGAGGTCTTCTAGTCCAACCCCCTGCTTAGGCAGGCAACCCTATACCATTTCAGACAAATGGTTTGCTGTTGCTTCCTTCCTAGGGCCGAGAGAGAGTGACTGGCCCAAAGCTGGTTTTGGAGTGACTGACCCAGATGACTTTTCTGCCTCTAAAAGCAAGATTAGAACTCACAGCCTCCCACTTTCTAGTCTGCTGCCTTAACCACGACTAGACCAAAGCCGCTCTAAATTTTGCATATTTTTTTAATCCAGCCTTTGTTCTTTTTATAAATTAACTCAGGCGGGAAATCTTATCTATGCTCCTTCCTTATCATTCGCCATGGCAGGAAACAGCCCTAGGGTTCGGTTAGACTTAGGCTGCTAGGAGAGGAATTGGCCCAAAGCTGGTTTCGCATACCTAAGGTGTAATAAAACTAGCCCCCACCCCCCAATTTCTTCTAGCCTGGCACACTTCCACCAATTGACTAGCGTCTATTGTTTTTCAACCCAGTGAAATGATATTCACGACTGGGCAAATAGGGAAGATAGAAACTAAGAGCAGCAGAAATTAGTGTGATGCAGGTAGACTAAAACATTTTGAATAATGCGTCAGTTTCAAACTAGCAGCGAAGTAAAATCTAAATCTCACTCATTTTAATATTAAGCATAGCAATAAATTTATGTATGTGTGGTGAGGTTTATCTTTAAAGTTAGCACCTATCAAAGTAACCTTAATTCATCATTACAGGCCTTTTTGAAGGCCGCCCCATCTCTCGCTAAGGGACAAGCAGGTACAGCAGCCACCAAAAGAAATAAACCTTTTAAATGGCGTTTTAAGTTTATTATTCTTTGTTAATAAAACCATACTAATATTAGGTTATCTTACTCTGCCCCAGGGTCTCAGCAAAAGGGCCTCCCGTCGCCCTATTATATTAATAAGGCGTTAATAATGTAAAAGATAGAGAATAATAACCTTAAAAATCCAGTTCAAAAAAGGTTTATTTATTTCGGCGGCCGCAATACCCGTTTGGACCACAGGAGGGCAGGTTTTTCCGTCCCATAGCATTAACACCTAGACCTTCTCGGCATGGCGACCTCCCGTCCGTCCAAATTGGCCATCCCCCAGTTCATTTGGAATCGACCTTCCTATTATGGCCGAATTCTTGTCCGTTGCTTTTAGTCATCCGTCGGCACCTTCCTGTCCTCTTTTCTGCTCTACGCTGCCGCAAGAAGGGAAAAAAGCCTCGGACTGCCGCAGGTGAGCCGAGCAGCCGCAAAAAGAAATAAAGCTTTTAAAATGGAGTTTTAAGTGTAGTATTTATTAATGAAACCTCAGTAATATTAGGTGATGTTTTTGTGTCCCCGCGTCGCAGCAAAAGGGCTTCCCTTCGCCCTATTAACATTAATAAGGCGTTACTAATAAAGATAGAGGATAATAACTTTAAAATCCCATTAAAAAGGTCTATTTCTTTCGGCACAGTTTTACGTCGCAAAGCATAGGCATCGAGGCAATCCCAGGCGGGTGAATCTGGAATGGAGGGTTTAGGGATGGAAGAAACAAGGGACGGGCGGGGAGGCCGGCGGGCAGCTGCTTCTAAGTGTGCACGGTGCCTCTGGGCATATGTAAAGTGCGAGGGGAAAGAGGCGAGCGGAGAATGGCGAGGGGAAAGTGGAGGGAAGGAAATCTCGGCTGCCTCCAGCTTCACTTGCTCAGCCCATATTGACTGACTGGGAAGCTAAAAGGGGCTTTCTAAACCTCTAGGCGAGATGGGGCAGATAAATGTAATCATAATATAAATTATATACTATTATCATACACCCACGCACGCACGCACACACACACACACACATATCATTGTTGTTATATAAATAATAAAGCCGGAGCTAAGGGGCCACTTGGTCCATCATCCAACAACATTGTCTCTTCAGGGGTCCTTGGTGCTCTCTCAGCTTGGTGGTTTTCTTGCAGACGTTTCGTGACCCAACTATGTAACATCAGCAGTGCTAGAAGAGAGAGGAATTTGCTCTCTCTTTATATACTTAATGGCTTGTCCTATCAGGGTTGATGAAGGTGTTCCTGGTAGTTTCTTGATTGGGCGGTTGTTTACTTATTTATTTAGCGTATGGCATATCATACATGGACTTGCAGTATATATTAACATTTCACCTAGATTAGAAAAACACAATAAAATATAAATGTTAAAAAGATTTTTGTTCAGATACCAATAGGCGGTCTAACCATTGAAGTGCAGCCTCCTTTATATTAGATAGATAGATAGATAGATAGATAGATAGATAGATAGATAGATAGATAGATAGATAGATAGATAGATAGATAGATAGATAGATAGTGAGAATAGATGATTGATTGATTGATTGATTGATTGATAGATCGATGATAGAATAGATAGATTAGATAGATGATAGATAGATAGATAGATAGATAGATAGATAGATAGATAGATAGATAGATAGATAGAATAGATAGATAGATAGATAGATAGATTATACACGATTATGTTGCAGGGTGCACAGGCCCCAGCTGCACACATCGGTGGTGCGATCAATGCAATTGCAGAAGTATGATTGGCGAAGCTGGTGGTTTGGGCATGGCTCCTTACAGGACCAAGAGAGAAGGACTGACCCCAAGGCACCACAGTTGACTTTCATGCCTAAGGTGGGACTAGAACGACAGTCTTTCCGATTTCCTAGTACAGTGCCTTAAGTATCACGCATTGCTCTCACTGTCTAGGAGATCTCAGTCAGCCGGTCATAATTGCCCCAAAGATTGGCTTTTCAGGAGGGCCAACGGTACTTTCCTGATTTCTTTGAAGACGTTCCGCTTCTCATACAAGAAGGTTCTTCAGCTCTGACTGGAGCATCACTTAATGGCCTTGGCTGCTTTTGTAAAACCTAAGCAATGTCACAACTAGTGGAGGCTAGTGAAAAGATACTATCGGAGTGTATTGTGCCATACGCTAAATAAATACGTTTTGTGTTTTTATTTATTTATTGCGATCGCTTGGGGGTTGCCAGCAAATTTTAGGGGACGTCACAAATTTGGAGGTGGTGTACTCGGTCAACCCTGCTTTTCCTGGATAAACCATTTAGTTACCTGCAAACTGCATGCAGGCTGGGGAATTCTGGGACTTGAAGTCCACAAAAATTGCCAACTTTGAGAAATGCTGGATGACTTATAGGGATTAAACTTGTCCCCTGCTGGCTGGGAATGGATGTGCAATACTCTGTGACACTCCACCTTTGCGGGGGGCTTTTATATAGGGCGCCCCCAATACAATCCAGATTTCTGCATTGTCTTTTTTCCGTCCTTAACTCCAATCCAAAGTCTTCCTCCATATATGCTCCAGCAAACTCGGAAGTCTTGGTTCTACCGGCCGCTCTACCATTTCCATCCGAGCTCTCTGGTTACATTCCTATGGCGATTCCCAAGTTCGACGGTTTCAAGAGCGGAAAGCCCAGTCTTTCCTCCGCTCTCCTTTCCTACCTCTATGGTGCCTTTCGGCTTCTCTGCCGAAATAGGGGACGCGCCTTTTGATGGTGTCACAGCCCGGCGACGCCCCGAGAAGGCTGTCCCAGGGCGAAGGAGAAGGCAAAGGTGGAGCCGGCGGCGCTGCTGCCTTTGCAGCAAGGCCAGGTGAGGCGGGGGCTTCAGGGAAGCTTCCCCGAATCTGCCGCTCGACGCCGCCTTTTCATGGGCGGCGTGGGTACTAGGAATTGCGTTCCCACGACACGCGTTGCCCGATGAACTCACTTGCCTGTGTTCGCACTCCCTTCTAGTAACATCACCGGAGGGAGCCGGGCGTTTAGTAAGTTATTGCTGTTATTGTTAATATTATTTGGTGCTTTCCACTTAGTCTCGACTCCTGGCCACTGCCTGACCAAATCCCTGCGGTTTTCTTGGCAAGGTTTTCCCCCCCCCCCAGCTGCGGTTAGAATAGAATAACCGAGTTGGAAGGGACCTTGGAGGTCTTCTAGTCCAACCCCCTGCTTAGGCAGGCAACCCTATACCATTTCAGACAAATGGTTTGCCGTTGCTTCCTTCCTAGGGCCGAGAGAGAGTGACTGGCCCAAAGCTGGTTTTGGAGTGACTGACCCAGATGACTTTTCTGCCTCTAAAAGCAAGATTAGAACTCACAGCCTTCCACTTTCTAGTCTGCTGCCTTAACCACGACTAGAAAAAACCCCCCCCCAAACAAAAAAAAAGCCGCTCTAAAATTTTGCATATTTTTAATCCAGCCTTGTCTTTTTTATAAATAACTCAACAGCAGGGCAAATATATTAATGTTCCGTCCTTATCTTATCTTCGCCATGGGCAGCAACAGCCCTAGGGTTAGGTTAGGACTTTAGGCTGGGATAGGAGAGGAATTGGCCCCCCAAAGCTTGTTTCTTCATACCTATAGGGGGTACTAAAAACTCAGCCCCCACCCCCAATATAGCCCTGGCACCCTTCCACCCCAATTGACTAGCTGTCTATTTTTCAACCCAGTGAAATGATATTCACGACTGGGCATACTAGGAAGATTAGAAACTAAGATGCAGCAAGAAATTAGTGTGATGTAGGTAGACATAAAACATTTTAATAAATGCGTCAGTTTCAAAACTAGCAGCGAAGGTAAAATCTAATCTCACTCATTTTAATATTAACCATAGCAATAAATTTATGTATGCTTGGTGAGGTTTATCTTTAAAGTTAGCACCTATCAAAGTAACCTTAATTCATCATTACAGGCCTTTTTGAAGGCCGCGCCATCTCTCGCTAAGGGACAAGCAGGTACAGCAGCCCCCAAAAGAAATAAACCTTTTAAATGGCGTTTTAAGTTTATTATTCTTTGTTAATAAAACCATACTAATATTAGGTTATCTTACTCTGCCCCAGGGTCTCAGCAAAAGGGCCTCCCGTCGCCCTATTACTATTAATAAGGCGTTAATAATAAAGATAGAGAATAATAACCTTAAAATCCCATTCAAAAGGTTTATTTATTTCGGCGGCCGCAATACCCGTTTTGACCACAGGAGGGCACGTTTTTCCGTCCCATAGCATTAACACCTAGACCTTCTCGGCATGGCGACCTCCCGTCCGTCCAAATTGGCCATTCCCCAGTTCATTTGGAATCGACCTTCCTATTACGGCCGACGTCTTGTCCGTTGCTTTTAGTCATCCGTCGGCACCTTCCTGTCCTCTCTTCTGCTCTACGCTGCCGCAAGAAGGGAAAAAAGCCTCGTACTGCCGCAGGTGAGCCGAGCAGCCGCAAAAAGAAATAAAGCTTTTAAATGGAGTTTTAAGTGTAGTATTTATTAATGAAACCTCAGTAATATTAGGTGATGTTTTTGTGTCCCCGCGTCGCAGCAAAAGGGCTTCCCTTCGCCCTATTAACATTAATAAGGCTTTACTAATAAAGATAAGAGGATAATAACTTTAAAATCCCATTTAAAGGTCTATTCTTTCGGCACAGGTTTACGTCGGCAAAGCATAGGCATCCGAGGCAATCCCAGGTCGGGTGAATCTGGAAGGAGGGTTAAGGGATGGAAGAAACAAGGGACGGGCGGGGAGGCAGGCGGCGCAGCTGTTCTAAGTGTGCATGGTGGCCTTTGGGCATATGTAAAGGCAGAGGGGAAAAGGAGGGAAGGAAATCTCGGCTGCCTCCAGCTTCACTTGCCTCAGCCCCCTATTGGATGAACTGGGAAGCTAAAAGGGGCTTTCTAAACCTCCTAGGCGAGATGGGGCAGATAAATGTCATCATAATATAAATTTATAGTATTATCATACACCCTCTAACGTGCGCGCAACACACACACGGCATATCATTGTTATTATATAAATACTAAAGCCGGAGCTAAGGGGCCACTTGGTCCATCATCCAACAACATTGTCTCTTCAGGGGTCCTTGGTGCTCTCTGAGCTTGGTGGTTTTCTTGCAGACGTTTCGTGACCCAACTAGGTAACATCATCAGTGCTAGAAGAGAGAGGAATTTGCTCTCTCTTTATATACTTAGTGGCTTGTCCTATCAGTGTTGATGGAGGTGTTCCTGGTAGTTTCTTGATTGGGCGGTTGTTTACTTATTTATTTAGCGTATGGCATATCATACATGGACTTGCAGTATATATTAACATTTCACATAGATTAGAAAAACACAATAAAATATAAATGTTAAAAAGATTTTTTGTTCCAGCTACCAATAGGCCGTCTAACCATGAAAGTGCCAGCCGCTTTATATTAGATAATAGAATAGGGATAGATAGATAGATAAGATAGATAGATAGATAGATCGATAGACAAGATAGATAGATAGATAGATAGATCGATAGATAGATAGATAGATAGAGTAGATAGATTGATGGATTAGATAGATGATAGATAGATAGATAGATAGATGAATAGATAGATATATAGATAGATAGATAGATAGATAGATAGAAAGATTAGATAGTGATAGATAGATAGAAGATAGAAGATAGATAGATAGAGAGATCTACACGATATGTTGCAGGTGTGCACAGGCCCCAGCTGCACACATTCGGTGGTGCGTCAATGCAATTGCAGATAGCTATGATGGGAAGCTGGTGGTTTGGCATTGCCTCCTTACTAGGACCAAGAGAGAAGGACTGACCCCAAGGTCACCACAGTTGACTTTCATGCCTAAGGTGGGAGTAGAACCGACAGTCTTCCGATTTCTAGTCCAGTGCCTTAAGTATCCCGCATTGTCTCTCACTGTCTATTGAGATTCTCAGTCATCCGGGTCATAATTGTCCCAAAGATGCTTTTTCAGGAGGCAACTGGACTTTCTTAATTTTCTTTGAAGACGTTTCGCTTCTCATACAAGAAGCTTCTTCAGCTCTGACTGGAGCATCCACTTAATGGCCTCGGCTGCTTTTGTAAAACCTAAGTAGTGTCACAACTAGTGGAGGCTAGTGAAAAGATACTATTGGAGTGTATTGTGTCATACGCTAAATAAATACGTTTGTGTTTTTATTTATTTATTGCGATCACTTGGGGGTCGCCAGCAAAATTTAGGGGACGTCACAAATTTGGAGGTGGTGTACTCGGTCAACCCTGGAGTCCAATTTAATACAGTTCCCGCTTTCCCTGGATAAACCATTTAGTTACCTGCAAACTGCATGCAGGCTGGGGAATTCTGGGACTTGAAGTCCACAAAAATTGCCAAGTTTGAGAAACGCTGGATGACTTATAGGGATTAAACTTGTCCCCTGCTGGCTGGGAATGGATGTGCAATACTCTGTGACACTCCCCCTTTGCGGGGGCCTTTTATATAGGGCGCCCCCAATACAATCCAGATTTCTGCATTGTCTTTTTTCCGTCCTTACCTCCAATCCAACGTCTTCCTCCATATATGCTCCAGCAAACTCGGAAGTCTTGGTTCTACCGGCCGCTCTACAATTTCCACCCGAGCTCTCTGGTTACATTTCTATGGCGATTCCCAAGTTCGATGGTTTCAAGAGCGGAAAGCCCAGTCTGCCCTCCGCTCTCCTTTCCTACCTCTATGGTGCCTTTCCGCTTCTCTGCCGAAATAGGGGACGCGCCTTCTGATGGCGTCACAGCCCGGCGACGCCCCGAGAAGGCTGTCCCAGGGCGAAGGAGAAGGCAAAGGTGGAGCCGGCAGCGCTGCTGCCTTTGCATCAAGGCCAGGTGAGGGGGGGCTTCAGGGAAGCTTCCCCGAATCTGCCGCTCGACGCCGCCTTTTCACGGGCGGCGTGGGTACTAGGAATTGCGTTCCCACGACACGCGTTGCCCGATGAACTCAATTGCCTGTGTTCGCACTCCCTTCTAGTAACATCACCGGAGGGAGCCGGGCGTTTAGTAAGTTATTGCTGTTATTCTTGATATTATTTGGTGCTTTCCACTTAGTCTCGACTCCTGGCCATTGCCTGACCAAATCCCTGCGGTTTTCTTGGCAAGGTTTTTCCCCCCAGCTGCGGTTCGAATAGAATAACCGAGTTGGAAGGGACCTTGGAGGTCTTCTAGTCCAACCCCCTGCTTAGGCAGGCAACCCTATACCATTTCAGACAAATGGTTTGCCGTTGCTTCCTTCCTAGGGCCGAGAGAGAGTGACTGGCCCAAAGCTGGTTTTGGAGTGACTGACCCAGATGACTTTTCTGCCTCTAAAAGTAAGATTAGAACTCACAGCCTCCCACTTTCTAGTCTGCTGCCTTAACCACGACTAGACCAAAGCCGCTCTAAATTTTGCGTATTTTTTTAATGCAGCCTTTGTTATTTTTTAATAAATAACTCAAGGCGGCAAATGAATGCTCCTTCCTTCTCTTATTTTCGCCATGCAGCAACAGCCCTAGGGTTAGGGTTAGACTTAGGCTGACTAGGAGAGGAATTGGCCCAAAGCTGGTTTCTCATACCTAAGGTGGTACTAAAACTCAGCCCCCACCCCCAATTTCTAGCCTGGCACCTTCCACCCCAATTGACTAGCTGTCTATTTTTCAACCCAGTGAAATGATATTCACGACTGGGCCTACTAGGAAGATTAGAAACTAAGATGCAGCAAGAAATTAGTGTGATGTAGGTAGACATAAAACATTTTAATAAATGCGTCAGTTTCAAAACTAGCAGCGAAGGTAAAATCTAATCTCACTCCTTTTAATATTAACCATAGCAATAAATTTATGTATGTTTGGTGAGGTTTATCTTTAAAGTTAGCACCTATCAAAGTTACCTTAATTCATCATCATAGGCCTTTTTGAAGGCCGCGCCATCTCTCGCTAAGGGACAAGCAGGTACAGCAGCCACCAAAGAAATAAACCTTTTAAATGGCGTTTTAAGTTTATTATTCTTTATTAATAAAACCTTACTAATATTAGGTTATCTTACTCTGCCCCAGGGTCGCAGCAAAAGGGCCTCCCGTCGCCCTATTAATATTAATAAGGCGTTAATAATAAAGAGAGAGAATAATAACCTTAAAATCCCATTCAAAAGGTTTTATTTATTTCGGCGGCCGCAATACCCGTTTTGACCACAGGAGGGCACGTTTCTCCGTCCCATAGCATTAACACCTAGACCTTCTCGGCATGGCGGCCTCCCGTCCGTCCAAATTGGCCATCCCCCAGTTCATTTGGAATCGACCTTCCTATTATGGCCGACGTCTTGTCCGTTGCTTTTAGTCATCCGTCGGCACCTTCCTGTCCTCTTTTCTGCTCTTCGCTGCCGCAAGAAGGGAAAAAAGCCTCGTACTGCCGCAGGTGAGCCGAGCAGCCACAAAAAGAAATAAAGCTTTTCAATGGAGTTTTAAGTGTAGTATTTATTAATGAAACCTCAGTAATATTAGGTGATGTTTTTGTGTCCCCGCGTCGCAGCAAAAGGGCTTCCCTTCGCCCTATTAACATTAATAAGGCGTTACTAATAAAGATAGAGGATAATAACTTTAAAATCCCATTAAAAAGGTCTATTTCTTTCGGCACAGTTTTACGTCGCAAAGCATAGGCATCGAGGCAATCCCAGGCGGGTGAATCTGGAATGGAGGGTTTAGGGATGGAAGAAACAAGGGACGGGCGGGGAGGCCGGCGGGCAGCTGCTTCTAAGTGTGCACGGTGCCTCTGGGCATATGTAAAGTGCGAGGGGAAAGTGGAGGGAAGGAAATCTTGGCTGCCGCCAGCTTCACTTGCTCAGCCCATATTGACTGACTGGGAAGCAAAAAGGGGCTTTCTAAACCTCTAGGCGAGATGGGGCAGATAAATGCAATCATAATATAAATTATATAGTATTATCATACACCCACGCACGCACACACACACACACACGCATATCATTGTTATTATATAAATAATAAAGCCGGAGCTAAGGGGCCACTTGGTCCATCATCCAACAACATTGTCTCTTCAGGGGTCCTTGGTGCTCTCTGAGCTTGGTGGTTTTCTTGCAGACGTTTCGTGACCCAACTAGGTAACATCATCAGTGCTAGAAGAGAGAGAAATTTGCTCTCTCTTTATATACTTAGTGGCTTGTCCTATCAGTGTTGATGGAGGTGTTCCTGGTAGTTTCTTGATTGGGCGGTTGTTTACTTATTTATTTAGCGTATGGCATATCATACATGGACTTGCAGTATATATTAACATTTCACCTAGATTAGAAAAACACAATAAAATATAAATGTTAAAAAGATTTTTGTTCAGATACCAATAGGCCGTCTAACCATTGAAGTGCAGCCTCCTTTATATTAGATAGATAGATAGATAGATAGATAGATCGATAGATAGATAGATAGATAGATAGATAGATAGATAGATAGATAGATAGATAGATAGATAGATCGATCTACACGATATGTTGCAGGTGTGCGCAGGCCCCAGCTGCACACATTCGGTCGTGCGTCAATGCAATTGCAGATAGCTATGATGGGAAGCTGGTGGTTTGGCATTGCCTCCTTACTAGGACCAAGAGAGAAGGACTGACCCCAAGGTCACCACAGTTGACTTTCATGCCTAAGGTGGGACTAGAACCGACAGTCTTCCGATTTCTAGTCCAGTGCCTTAAGTATCCCGCATTGTCTCTCACTGTCTATGGAGATTCTCAGTCATCCAGGTCATAATTGTCCCAAAGATGCTTTTTCAGGAGGCAACTGGACTTTCTTGATTTTCTTTGAAGACGTTTCGCTTCTCATACAAGAAGGTTCTTCAGCTCTGACTGGAGCATCACTTAATGGCCTTGGCTGCTTTTGTAAAATCTAAGCAGTGTCACAACTAGTGGAGGCTAGTGAAAAGATACTATCGGAGTGTATTGTGCCATACGCTAAATAAATACGTTTGTGTTTTTATTTATTTATTGCGATCGCTTGGGGGTTGCCAGCAAATTTTAGGGGACGTCACAAATTTGGAAGTGGTGTACTCGGTCAGCCCTGGAGTCCAATTTAATTCAGTTCCTGCTTTCCCTGGATAAACCATTTAGTGACCTGCAAACTGCATGCAGGCTGGGGAATTCTGGGACTTGAAGTCCACAAAAATTGCCAAGTTTGAGAAACGCTGGATGACTTACAGGGATTAAACTTCTCCCCTGCTGGCTGGGAATGGATGTGCAATACTCTGTGACACTCCACCTTTGCGGGGGGCTTTTATATAGGGCGCCCCCAATACAATCCAGATTTCTGCATTGTCTTTTTTCCGTCCTTAACTCCAATCCAAAGTCTTCCTCCATATATGCTCCAGCAAACTCGGAAGTCTTGGTTCTACCGGCCGCTCTACCATTTCCATCCGAGCTCTCTGGTTACATTTCTATGGCGATTCCCAAGTTCGACGGTTTCAAGAGGGGAAAGCCCAGTCTTTCCTCCGCTCTCCTTTCCTACCTCTATGGTGCCTTTCGGCTCCTCTGCCGAAATAGGGGACGCGCCTTTTGATGGTGTCACAGCCCGGCGACGCCCCGAGAAGGCTGTCCCAGGGCGAAGGAGAAGGCAAAGGTGGAGCCGGCGGCGCTGCTGCCTTTGCAGCAAGGCCAGGTGAGGCGGGGGCTTCAGGGAAGCTTCCCCGAATCTGCCGCTCGACGCCGCCTTTTCATGGGCGGCGTGGGTACTAGGAGTTGCGTTCCCACGACACGCGTTGCCCGATGAACTCAATTGCCTGTGTTCGCACTCCCTTCTAGTAACATCACCGGAGGGAGCCGGGCGTTAGTAAGTTATTGCTGTTATTCTTAATATTATTTGGTGCTTTCCACTTAGTCTCGACTCCTGGCCATTGCCTGACCAAATCCCTGCGGTTTTCTTGGCAAGGTTTCCCCCCCCCCCAGCTGCGGTTAAAATAGAATAACCGAGTTGGAAGGGACCTTGGAGGTCTTCTAGTCAAACCCCCTGCTTAGGCAGGCAACCCTATGAACCATTTAAGGACCAAATGGTTTGGCCGTTTGCTTCCTTCCTCAGTGCCGAGAGGAGTGGACTGGCCCAGCTGGTTTTGGAGTGACTGCCCAGATGACTTTCTGCCCTCTAAAGCAAGATTAGAACTCAACGCCTCCCATTTTTAGTCTGCTTCCTTAACCACGACTAACCTAAAACCCCGCTCTTAAATTTTCCTATTTTTTAGAAAAAAAAAAAACAAAAGAAAAATAATCCACCTTTGTTATTTTTTTATAAATAACTCAAGGCGGCAAATATATCTAATGCTCCTTCCTTCTCTTATTTTCGCCATGCAGCAACAGCCCTAGGGTTAGGGTTAGATTTAGGCTGACTAGGAGAGGAATTGGCCCAAAGCTGGTTTCTCATACCTAAGGTGGTACTAAAACTCAGCCCCCACCCCCAATTTCTAGCCTGGCACCTTCCACCCCAATTGACTAGCTGTCTATTTTTCACCCCAGTGAAATGATATTCACGAATGGGCATACTAGGAATATTAGAAACTAAGATGCAGCAAGAAATTAGTGTGATGTAGGTAGACATAAAACATTTTAATAAATGCGTCAGTTTCAAAACTAGCAGCGAAGGTAAAATCTAATCCCACTCATTTTAATATTAAGCATAGCAATAAATTTATGTATGTTTGGTGAGGTTTATCTTTAAAGTTAGCACCTATCAAAGTAACCTTAATTCATCATTACAGGCCTTTTTGAAGGCCGCGCCATCTCGCTAAGGGACAAGCAGGTACAGCAGCCACCAAAAGAAATAAACCTTTTAAATGGCGTTTTAAGTTTATTATTCTTTATTAATAAAACCTTACTAATATTAGGTTATCTTACTCTGCCCCAGGGTCGCAGCAAAAGGGCCTCCCGTCGCCCTATTAATATTAATAAGGCGTTAATAATAAAGAGAGAGAATAATAACCTTAAAATCCCATTCAAAAGGTTTTATTTATTTCGGCGGCCGCAATACCCGTTTTGACCACAGGAGGGCACGTTTTTCCGTCCCATAGCATTAACACCTAGACCTTCTCGTCATGGCGGCCTCCCGTCCGTCCAAATTGGCCATCCCCCAGTTCATTTGGAATCGACCTTCCTATTATGGCCGACGTCTTGTCCGTTGCTTTTAGTCATCCGTCGGCACCTTCCTGTCCTCTCTTCTGCTCTACGCTGCCGCAAGAAGGGAAAAAAGCCTCGTACTGCCGCAGGTGAGCCGAGCAGCCGCAAAAAGAAATAAAGCTTTTAAATGGAGTTTTTAGTGTAGTATTTATTAATGAAACCTCAGTAATATTAGGTGATGTTTTTGTGTCCCCGCGTCGCAGCAAAAGGGCTTCCCTTCGCCCTATTAACATTAATAAGGCGTTACTAATAAAGATAGAGGATAATAACTTTAAAATCTCATTCAAAAGGTCTATTTCTTTCGGCACAGTTTTACGTCGCAAAGCATAGGCATCGAGGCAATCCCAGGCGGGTGAATCTGGAATGGATGGTTTAGGGATGGAAGAAACGAGGGACGGGCGGGGAGGCCGGCGGGTAGCTGCTTCTAAGTGTGCATGGTGCCTCTGGGCATATGTAAAGTGCGAGGGGAAAGAGGAGGGAAGGAAATGTCGGCTGCCTCTAGCTTCACTTGCTCAGCCCATATTGACTGACTGGGAAGCTAAAAGGGGCTTTCTAAACCTCTAGGCGAGATGGGGCAGATAAATGTCATCATAATATAAATTATATACTGTTATCATACACCCTCTCACGTGCGCGCACACACACACAAGCATATCATTGTTATTATATAAATAATAAAGCCGGAGCTAAGGAGCCACTTGGTCCATCATCCAACGACATTGTCTCTTCAGGGGTCCTTGGTGCTCTCTGAGCTTGGTGGTTTTCTTGCAGACGTTTCGTGACCCAACTAGGTAACATCATCAGTGCTAGAAGAGAGAGGAATTTGCTCTCTCTTTATATACTTAGTGGCTTGTCCTATCAGGGTTGATGGAGGTGTTCCTGGTGGTTTCTTGATTGGGCGGTTGTTTACTTATTTATTTAGTGTATGGCATATCATACATGGACTTGCAGTATATATTAACATTTCACCTAGATTAGAAAAACACAATAAAATATAAATGTTAAAAAGATTTTTGTTCAGATACCAATAGGCCGTCTAACCATTGAAGCGCAGCATCCTTTATATTAGATAGATAGATAGATAGATAGATAGATAGATAGCTAGATAGATAGATAGATAGATAGATAGATAGATAGATAGATAGATAGATAGATAGATAGATAGATAGATAGATAGATAGATAGATAGATATAGATAGAAAGATAGATAGATAGATAGATAGATAGATAGATAGATAGATAGATAGATAGATAGATAGATAGATAGATAGATAGGGTAGATAGATGTACACGATATGTTGCAGGTGTGCGCAGGCCCCAGCTGCACACATTCGGTCGTGCATCAATGCAATTGCAGATAGCTATGATGGGAAGCTGGTGGTTTGGCATTGCCTCCTTACTAGGACCAAGAGAGAAGGACTGACCCCAAGGTCACCACAGTTGACTTTCATGCCTAAGGTGGGACTAGAACCGACAGTCTTCCGATTTCTAGTCCAGTGCCTTAAGTATCCCGCATTCTCTCTCACTGTCTATGGAGATTCTCAGTCATCCGGGTCATAATTGTCCCAAAGATGCTTTTTCAGGAGGCAACTGGACTTTCTTGATTTTCTTTGAAGACGTTTCGCTTCTCATACAAGAAGGTTCTTCAGCTCTGACTGGAGCATCACTTACTGGCCTTGGCTGCTTTTGTAAAACCGAGCAGTGTCACAACTAGTGGCTAGTGAAAGATACTATCGGAGTGGATTGTGCCTACGCTAACTAAATACTTGTGTTTTATTTATTTATTGCGATCTACTTGGGGTTTGCCAGCAATTTTTAGGGGACGTCCAATTTGGAGGTGGGGTAACTCGCGTCAACCCTGGAGTCCAATTTTAATACAGTTTCCTGCTTTCCCTGGGATAAACCATAGTTCCCTGCAAACTGCATGCATGCGGGGAATGCCTGGGACTCTGAAGTCCACAAAATTGCCAAGTTGAGAAACCTGGTGACTTACAGGGATTAAACTTGTCCCCTGCTGGCTGGGAATGGATGTGCAATACTCTGTGACACTCCACCTTGGCGGGGGGCTTTTATATAGGGCGCCCCCAATACAATCCAGATTTCTGCATTGTCTTTTTTCCGTCCTTAACTCCAATCCAAAGTCTTCCTCCATATATGCTCCAGCAAACTCGGAAGTCTTGGTTCTACCGGCCGCTCTACTATTTCCATCCGAGCTCTCTGGTTACATATCTATGGCGATTCCCAAGTTCGACGGTTTCAAGAGCGGAAAGCCCAGTCTTTCCTCCGCTCTCCTTTCCTACCTCTATGGTGCCTTTCGGCTTCTCTGCCGAAATAGGGGACGCGCCTTCTGATGTCGTCACAGCCCGGCGACGCCCCGAGAAGGCTGTCCCAGGGCGAAGGAGAAGGCAAAGGTGGAGCCGGCGGCGCTGCTGCCTTTGCAGCAAGGCCAGGTGAGGCGGGGGCTTCAGGGAAGCTTCCCCGAACCTGCCGCTCGACGCCGCCTTTTCATGGGCGGCGTGGGTACTAGGAGTTGCGTTCCCACGACACGCGTTGCCCGATGAACTCAATTGCCTGTGTTCGCACTCCCTTCTAGTAACATCACCGGGGGGAGCCGGGCGTTTAGTAAGTTATTGCTGTTATTCTTAATATTATTTGGTGCTTTCCACTTAGTCTCGACTCCTGGCCATTGCCTGACCAAATCCCTGCGGTTTTCTTGGCAAGGTTTCCCCCCCCCCCAGCTGCGGTTAGAATAGAATAACCGAGTTGGAAGGGACCTTGGAGGTCTTCTAGTCCAACCCCCTGCTTAGGCAGGCAACCCTATACCATTTCAGACAAATGGTTTGCCGTTGCTTCCTTCCTAGGGCCGAGAGAGAGAGACTGGCCCAAAGCTGGTTTTGGAGTGACTGACCCAGATGACTTTTCTGCCTCTAAAAGCAAGATTAGAACTCACAGCCTCCCACTTTCTAGTCTGCTGCCTTAACCACGACTAGACCAAAGCCGCTCTAAATTTTGCATATTTTTTTAATCCAGCCTTTGTTATTTTTATAAATAACTCAATGCGGCAAATATATCTAATGCTCCTTCCTTCTCTTATTTTCGCCATGCAGCAACAGCCCTAGGGTTAGGGTTAGACTTAGGCTGACTAGGAGAGGAATTGGCCCAAAGCTGGTTTCTCATACCTAAGGTGGTACTAAAACTCAGCCCCCACCCCCAATTTCTAGCCTGGCACCTTCCACCCCAATTGACTAGCTGTCTATTTTTCAACCCAGTGAAATGATATTCACGACTGGGCATACTAGGAAGATTAGAAACTAAGATGCAGCAAGTGTGATGTAGGTAGACATAAAACATTTTAATAAATGCGTCAGTTTCAAAACTAGCAGCGAAGGTAAAATCTAATCTCACTCATTTTAATATTAACCATAGCAATAAATTTATGTATGTTTGGTGAGGTTTATCTTTAAAGTTAGCACCTATCAAATTAACCTTAATTCATCATTACAGGCCTTTTTGAAGGCCGCGCCATCTCTCGCTAAGGGACAAGCAGGTACAGCAGCCACCAAAAGAAATAAACCTTTTAAATGGCGTTTTAAGTTTATTATTCTTTATTAATAAAACCTTACTAATATTAGGTTATCTTACTCTGCCCCAGGGTCGCAGCAAAAGGGCCTCCCGTCGCCCTATTAATATTAATAAGGCGTTAATAATAAAGAGAGAGAATAATAACCTTAAAATCCCATTCAAAAGGTTTCTTTATTTCGGCGGCCGCAATACCCGTTTTGACCACAGGAGGGCACGTTTCTCCGTCCCATAGCATTAACACCTAGACCTTCTCGGCATGGCGGCCTCCCGTCCGTCCAAATTGGCCATCCCCCAGTTCATTTGGAATCGACCTTCCTATTATGGCCGACGTCTTGTCCGTTGCTTTTAGTCATCCGTCGGCACCTTCCTGTCCTCTCTTCTGCTCTACGCTGCCGCAAGAAGGGAAAAAAGCCTCGTACTTCCGCAGGTGAGCCGAGCAGCCGCAAAAAGAAATAAAGCTTTTAAATGGAGTTTTAAGTGTAGTATTTATTAATGAAACCTCAGTAATATTAGGTGATGTTTTTGTGTCCCCGCGTCCGTCGCAGCAAAAGGGCTTCCCTTCGCCCTATTAACATTAATAAGGCGTTACTAATAAAGATAGAGGATAATAACTTTAAAATCCATTAAAAGGTCTATTTCTTTCGCACAGTTTTACGTCGCAAAGCATAGGCATCGGCAATCCCTAGGGCGGGTGAATCTGGGAAATGGCGGTTAGGATGGAAGAAACCAGGGACGGGCGGGCAGGCCGTCGGCAGCTGCTTCTAAGTGTGGCATGGTGCCTCGGGGCATATGTAATGTGCGAGGGAAAGGGGGAAGGAAATCTCGGCTGCCTCCAGCTTCAGAAAGCTTGCTCGCCCATATTGCACTGACGGGGAAGCTAAAGGGGCCTTTTCGAAACCTCTAAGCGAGATGGGGCAGATAAATGTCCTCATGAATATAATATTAGTATTATCATACCCCCTCTCCGTTGCGCGCACCACCACACGCATTAGCATTGTTATTATATAAATAATAAAGCCGGAGCTAAAGGGGCCACTTGGTCCATCATCCAACAACATTGTCTCTTCAGGGGTCCTTGGTGCTCTCTGAGCTTGGTGGTTTTCCTGCAGACGTTTCGTGACCCAACTAGGTAACATCATCAGTGCTAGAAGAGAGAGGAATTTGCTCTCTCTTTATATACTTAGTGGCTTGTCCTATCAGGGTTGATGGAGGTGTTCCTGGTAGTTTCTTGATTGGGCGGTTGTTTACTTATTTATTTAGCGTATGGCATATCATACATGGACTAGCAGTATATATTAACATTTCACCTAGATTAGAAAAACACAATAAAATATAAATGTTAAAAAGATTTTGTTCAGATACCAATAGGCCGTCTAACCATTGAAGTGCAGCCTCCTTTATATTAGATAGATAGATAGATAGATAGATAGATAGATAGATAGATAGATAGATAGATAGATAGATAGATAGATAGATAGATAGATAGATAGATATAGATAGATAGATAGATAGATAGATAGATAGATAGATAGATAGATAGATAGATAGATGATAGATAGATAGATAGATAGATAGATAGGGTAGATAGATAGGGTAGATAGATGTACAAGATATGTTGCAGGTGTGCGCAGGCCCCAGCTGCACACATTCGGTCGTGCGTCAATGCAATTGCAGATAGCTATGATGGGAAGCTGGTGGTTTGGCATTGCCTCCTTACTAGGACCAAGAGAGAAGGACTGACCCCAAGGTCACCACAGTTGACTTTCATGCCTAAGGTGGGACTAGAACCGACAGTCTTCCGATTTCTAGTCCAGTGCCTTAAGTATCCCGCATTGTCTCTCACTGTCTATGTAGATTCTCAGTCATCCGGGTCATAATTGTCCCAAAGATGCTTTTTCAGGAGGCAACTGGACTTTCTTGATTTTCTTTGAAGACGTTTCGCTTCTCATACAAGAAGGTTCTGCAGCTCTGACTGGAGCATCACTTAATGGCCTTGGCTGCTTTTGTAAAACCTAAGCAGTGTCACAACTAGTGGAGGCTAGTGAAAAGATACTATCGGAGTGTATTGTGCCATACGCTAAATAAATACGTTTGTGTTTTTATTTATTGCGATCACTTGGGGGTTGCCAGCAAATTTTAGGGGACGTCACAAATTTGGAGGTGGTGTACTCGGTCAACCCTGGAGTCCAATTTAATACAGTTCCTGCTTTTCCTGGATAAACCATTTAGTTACCTGCAAAGTGCATGCAGGCTGGGGAATTCTGGGACTTGAAGTCCACAAAAATTGTCAAGTTTGAGAAACGCTGGATGACTTATAGGGATTAAACTTGTCCCCTGCTGGCTGGGAATGGATGTGCAATACTCTGTGACACTCCACCTTTGCGGGGGGGCTTTTATATAGGGCGCCCCCAATACAATCCAGATTTCTGCATTGTCTTTTTTCCGTCCTTAACTCCAATCCAAAGTCTTCCTCCATATATGCTCCAGCAAACTCGTAAATCTTGGTTCTACCGGCCGCTCTACCATTTCCACCCGAGCTCTCTGGTTACATTTCTATGGCGATTCCCAAGTTCGACGGTTTCAAGAGCGGAAAGCCCAGTCTGCCCTCCGCTCTTCCTTTCCTACCTCTATGGTGCCTTTCCGCTTCTCTGCCGAAATAGGGGACGCGCCTTCTGATGGCGTCGCAGCCCGGCGACGCCCGGAGAAGGCTGTGCCAGGGCGAAGGAGAAGGCAAAGGTGGAGCCGGCGGCGCTGCTGCCTTTGCATCAAGGCCAGGTGAGGCGGGGGCTTCAGGGAAGCTTCCCCGAATCTGCCGCTCGACGCTGCCTTTTCATGGGCGGCGTGGGTACTAGGAGTTGCGTTCCCACGACACGCCTTGCCCGATGAACTCAATTGCCTGTGTCCGCACTCCCTTCTAGTAACATCACCGGAGGGAGCCGGGCGTTTAGTAAGTTATTGCTGTTATTCTTAATATTATTTGGTGCTTTCCACTTAGTCTCGACTCCTGGCCATTGCCTGACCAAATCCCTGCGGTTTTCTTGGCAAGGTTTTTTCCCCCAGCTGCGGTTAGAATAGAATAACCGAGTTGGAAGGGACCTTGTAGGTCTTCTAGTCCAACCCCCTGCTTAGGCAGACAACCCTATACCATTTCAGACAAATGGTTTGCCGTTGCTTCCTTCCTAGGGCCGAGAGAGAGTGACTGGCCCAAAGCTGGTTTTGGAGTGACTGACCCAGATGACTTTTCTGCCTCTAAAAGCAAGATTAGAACTCACAGCCTCCCACTTTCTAGTCTGCTGCCTTAACCACGACTAGACCAAAGCCGCTCTAAACTTTGCGTATTTTTTTGATCCAGCCTTTGTTATTTTTATAAATAACTCAAGGCGGCAAATATATCTATTGCTCCTTCCTTCTCTTATTTTCGCCATGCAGCAACAACCCTAGGGTTAGGGTTAGACTTAGGCTGACTAGGAGAGGAATTGGCCCAAAGCTGGTTTCTCATACCTAAGGTGGTACTAAAACTCAGCCCCCCGCCCCCCCATTTCTAGCCTGGCACCTTCCACCCCAATTGACTA
>JALGBA010001752.1:0-56494 GCA_023970755.1 Azemiops feae
CTTGGATTCCAGATTTTTTTCTTTTTTCTTTTTTATTTCTATCCTGCCTTGATTATTTTTTGGCTCGTTCTCTAGTTATATAAGAGATGGGGAGGTCACAGCTCCTAATATAATTTGTCAGTTGCAGAATCCAAGAGGCTTTATTTGCAATATTGTATGTCCCAACACAGAGAACTTTGGGACTCTGTCAGGTTCCAGAGGTTTAACTGTACACCAAGAATCACAGCCATGTGGAAAAGAAAGGACGCCCTCTTTGAGTTCTATGGTTTTACGTATTAGGACATAGCAAAAAGCATCTGGTCTGAAGCAGTTCTTAAAAGTAGGTAAATACAGCCTCAGATGAACAACAACACATGACATATTACACCATGTCATCATTTATTTTACAAAAAGAAAGGCAAAATGGAGAAGCCGTGTGTGAAAGACAAAACACACCCTGACTGCTTCCATAGGTATGAAGAGGCTAAGAGGTAATGTTAGAATCCAGTTATATTTCCTTTCTATCTATCTTCTCTGATCTAAAACCAATTCTTACCCTTCCCTGGATCCTGCCATACTCTCAAGGGGGAGGGGGGAGATGCATGCGGGTTTTATTACTTTCACTTCCTCTATTCAATACAAAGTAACCTTTTGTTTATTTGCCTTATGGTCTGCTAACCATTACAATGTAACCATTTGCCTCTTATCCTATGCCCCTCTGAACTTCTCCTCCTTACCGGGCAGATAGGAACAGGGGGTGAAAAGATACAGACCTCCGGGATCTGGTTTATTTCTCTGTCATCAAAATAAGGTGTGAAGAGCTGTTGAATTATCGTGCACAATGGAGCCGAATTGATGTTATCTTTCCTGGATTTAACACCTAGAAATTTGCTGGTCTGAATCGCCCGGAAGAACTGTGTGGTGGGGTTTGCTGAGGGACACTTTAAAACATTGATCTGTAAGGGAATCCCTCAGATCCGGTCTATTATGCCTGCTATCAACTACTCATAATAAAAGTTCCTGTTGGAAGAGATTGTTTCCAAGAGTTCTGCTTTCTTAAGATGTGGGTTGGAGTGGGTCCTTACAGGTAGCCTGGTGCTGCTGATCAAGTGACCTTGATTAATTGATCATCAGCAAGTGTGACTGCCTCTATAAAAGCCAAAGTTTCAGGAGTTTGTCAGTCTCCAGCATTGAGTTGTGTATTAACACAATGCCAAAAGGTAAAGACTTCAGCAATGATCTTAGAGAAGGAATTGTTGCTGCCTATCAATCTGGAAAGGATTACAAGGCCATTTCAAAACAATTTAAAGTCCATCATTCTATAGCGAAGAAGATTATTCACAAGTGGAAAACATTCAAGGCAGTTCCCAATCTGCCCAGGAGTGAACATCCCAGCAAGTTCACCCAATGCTGAGAGATACTGCAAAAAATCAAGAGTTCCACCTCAGACTCTACAGGCCTCAGTGAGCATGTTAAATGTTCATGGCAGCAGAATTAGAAAAAACTGAACAAGGAGGGTTTCTTTGGAAGGGCTGCCAGGAGAAAGCCTCTTCTCTCAAAAAAGGACATGGCAGCCTGGCTGAGGTTTACCAAGTTGCACCTGAACAAATTGCAAGACCTCTGGAACATTCTCCTTTGGACAGGAGACCAAAGTGGAGAAGTTTGGCATAACACACAGGGCCATGTCTGGCGAAAACCACACACAGCCTATCAGCACCAACATGCCTCACCAACCGCCAAGCACGGTGATGGAGGGGTGAGGATTTGGGCTTGTTTTGCAGCCAGAGGACCTGGGCACCTTGCACTATGTTGTGTGTTGTTCATCTGAGATTGTAGTTACCTACTTTTAAGAACTGCTAAGGACCAGTGATTTTTATCAGATGGCCTGATACATAAAATCATAGAACTAAAAGAGGATGGACTTTCCTTTTCACATGGCTGTATTTTCCCCAATTTTAGACAAAGACGTAACTGTATAAATTCCCAATCCAGCTCTGAGTCAGCAACTGAAGTCCTTTTATCCATCTCCAAAATATTCCTCGGGTCCAGTGATTGGGTTTGTTCCTCTATATTTTAAGCCCCAAACTTCAGTCCAATATAAGGATTTGGGGGTAATTTTGGCATTATTTTCTCTAAGACTTGGGAAGAAAGCTGGATAGCTACGTTTTTTTAAATTTAACAGTAAATTCAACCCTTCCCTTGCTCTGAGTGGGCTCCTTTGATGATGGCAGACCCAAGATTCAGTCTGAGAGAAAAGTAACGCTGGGTAAGGAAAGGTTTTACTTGCTGTATTGGCTATATTTGTTTTCCAAAGACCACAACTTTTGACTTTCATTTATCAATAATCAGAGAATTATTATGTCAGTAGGAGCCAAGTTTTCTGAAGAGTCTACACAATCTAACCCATAGGATAACAGTACTGCATTATCAGTTTAAACCAAAGTGTATTTAGCAAGTAAGAGGCTCAGTGGCTTAAAGACACTGAATTTGTTCTGGCAGTTCGAGTTCTGTCACTGAATGGCGGGGTGAGTTCCCATCGCTTGCCTCAGCTTCTGCCCACCTAGCAGTTCGAAGGCCTGTGACAACGCTAATAGATAAATAGGTACCACTTTGGTGGGAAGTGTGGTGTGTTTCATGCAGATGGTGGGGCCCCTGCCAGTGCTGGACTTGCTGGGATGTGACACTCAACTGCAAGGTGACATCAGTGGTGAGAGAAGGCCCAGATGATGCCACAGGAGACCTCTCATCTTTCTGGTGTGGAGCCAGTTCACCCCCTGTGGTGCACCCTGGATGAGCTCATGAGCACAAACTGAACAGACTAGCATTCCTGGGCTGTGAAACAAACATTATGTAGTCTCCTGGCTATTTATACCTTTGCCATATGCTAAATAAATAAACAATTTAGCACTTTAGGCATGTACATGAGAATCCTTCCTTAGTCCTGGTAAGTCATTAATGTATAGACTGAATAAGAAGAGTTCAAATATGTACTCTTTTATGTTACACCTAGGTAAGTATCGATCCTTCTTCTCAGGGTTCCACTGAGCCCAGACCTCCCTCTCAAACAAGGGCTTGTGGAAAGGGCTTGGATCAGGGCCAACAGTCTGAGTTCCATTTTAAGGGAAATCAATTTCCTCCATTATATTTCTCCATTTACTGTATCAAATGCTGCAGTAACATCTATAAAGCCAGAAAACTGTTGTTTACCCGACTGACATATTGTATAATTAGCTATTTCAAAAGAAATCTGTTGTCAGTATTAGATTATTAATTTATTGATTAATTATTATACAACTGTGTAACTTTTTCCTCTACTTAAAACCTTCTTGTTCTTCCGCAAGGAATGCATTTTTATTCTACCCAACCTCAAGTTTACTTAAGAGGAACATGGTATATATTTTAGCCACAATATCCATTAGTCTAACTAACCTGTAATTGCTAGAGTCCTATTTATTCCATTTTCTTTCTATAAAGGAACACCACTATTGCCAACTTGAGTACAACTGGATATGTTAGGTATTATTTCTATGTGAAAAAGAACATATCAATAGTTCACCCACAACTGGGGATATTTTTTGAATAGCCGGGAGAAAGTGCTCTACAGGGAACTTACTGCTTTTCAGGCCTTTTATGAGGAATTTAAACATAAACATAATAGAAAAAACATAATTGATATGTTTGCTAATATGGAGAAAAGCAACTCTTGCATTCCATGTAGAAGACATGCTTGGATCTGTTGCTCACCCACCACCATCCCGCTCACTTTACCAGACAGAGAATAACACACGAAGAACGTTTGCTGGAATTGGGTATGTCTAGTTTAATGAAAAGAAGGACTAGGGGTGACATGATAGCAGTTTTCCAATATCTCAGGGGTTGCCACAAAGAAGAGGGAGTCAAGCTATTCGCCAAGGCGCCTGAGGGCAGGACAAGAAGTAATGGATGGAAACTAGTCAAGGAAAGAAGCAACCTGGAACTGAGGAGAAACTTCCTGACAGTTAGAACAATTAACCAGTGGAACAACCTGCCTCCAGAAGCAGTGAATGCTCCAACCCTGGAAGTTTTTAAGAAGAGACTGGACAGCCATTTGTCTGAAATGGTATAGGGTTTCCTGCCTGAGCAGGGGGTTGGACTCGATGACCTCCAAGGTCCCTTCCAACTTTATTATTATTATTATTATTATTATTACACACAGACCTGGGGGACTTTGTAGGTGTCTGCTAATGTTGACATCTGGATGGAGATGTCCCTGTCAGCTCCATCAAAAAGAGCCAGGAGGTTCTCCTTCCTTCCACAGCCGTAGTTGGGGACATTGGCTTCTCCAGTAGAGAGAATGTCCAGCAAGGCATCTGAAGTGTGTAAAGTGCTCAAAGAGTTGTCGTGGATGTTGCAGCCAAGTGTGTGATTGTGCAGGAGCTGGGGATTCTTGTTGACCAGTTGAATGGCGAAAATTAATTGATGGGTGTATGAAAAACCATAAGACTTACTGTAAAAAATGTTCATGTTATTATCATCAATAGCAACAACATTTTTAAAAAGAATTTATTCCTTTTTGTCTCCACAAGCCTACTGAGTCTTAAGCCAATACTGATCCAAAACCAATAATCAGTTATACAAATAGGGGAATGGGCTGAGCAGAGGCAATGAGAAGTGTTTCAATCACTACTTTAAACAAAATGAATTCAAGCTATGAATTCAGGAGTGAACGGGGAGAGGAAAATAATCTGATTGCCTTTGGTTTTTTTTAACCCCATCTCTGGATTTGAGTCTCTTCTACAAAATAAGAAAAACGCGGAATTTAAAATCATCCAGGAAATTAGAGAAATCCTGTAATATAGAAGCAAGTGAAAAGAAGAAGAAAAGAAGGAGAGTGTTAGAATTTGAGAATGGGGGAAATGCAAGTCCATCACCTTGAACGACTTACGATGGAACAAAAGGAGCACTGTTGAAAGACAACATTATATTCGATAGTTCATTTCTAGTGATGACTATACCAATTAGATGGTCTCCTGGCCTGTAAAAGCTCCATGGTTTATTTTCATCCTGGTGCTCCAAACTCAGCAGGCATTTCCTTCTAAGCTTCCCAGAGACCGGCTGGGACAGCAGCAGCATCAGAACCAGAAGCAGCAGGTCCATAATTCATAGGGCTTTATTAATCCTCTTCCTGTTTCTAACACCAACAGCAGAGAACAAGTGGAAGAATTCAAAGCACTCTCAGAAGGTGGAGATGCCAGAGACTTTCCTGATAGAAACAGAGAAACACTCAGCTTCACCTGGGAGGAGAGAGAGGTACAATCAAGAGCAGAGCCCCGGCCTGTCCCAAAACGTGTTCCCTCAGAGCTTGACCTAAAGAATTTATCCTTTTCTGATACAAGATCCTTTGCTTATGGCTTCAGTCTGATGTCTCCATCAAAGGCACAGAGATCTCAAAGACCCAGGTGGTCATAATTACAGTGAGAAGCAACTTCTCCTCTTGGGATCCTGAACTTCTTCTGGGCTCCATGTGCAGAGGAGACACTGGAGAAAAGCATGTTAGTGAAAAATCACAGATACACTCCTGGGGGTTCTGTTCTGTTGTGGTTGTGGTCCTTCTTGTCAGGACATATGCAGAAAGTGATGCTGGAGGAAAGTAGCTCAATAACAAGGGAACTGATGTCTTCTGTCCTTCAACGTGGTCTCCTTGTCTCCAGAGACTGCTGGGGAAGGTCACCCAGAGCTGTGGAGTTTGGTGCCACTCTAGGTTGGTGCCACTTAACACTTGTGTTGCCTCTCTTCTAACTGCCAAGGAAGCAATCAGACCCCTTGGATTCTGCCTAATGTTAAGAGGAGTGGGGCCTGTTTGGGATTTTCTTTTATATCAGAACTTGATATATTAATCATAAATTGCACCTGATTTTAAAATTCCTTGTGCCTGAAGTGAAATTTTGTTTCCCCTCTTTTCTAAGCAATATCAGTTTTGGGATGAGAGGCAGGAAAGTGACAGCCTGTGGACTGCATCGTTGACTGAATAGGGAGAAGGTCATAGAGTTGGTGGAAGTTTTTTCTTCTTCACACTTTCGGCATTCTCTTTATGTATTGGTGTAAGATTCTTTGTATTTTGACGTTTCTTTCTGGTTTATTAAATCAAGAATGGACTGAAAGGTCTGAAGCTGAGATGTATTAATTTATTTATCAAATTTATTGGCCTCCCATCTTCTGGCAGGGTAACTCTGGGCGGCTTAGAAAGGTGGAGGCGGTTCCCACAGCCAAGATGATGCAACCTGTTTTCTAGCCACATGATTTTTGGAGATCTGATGCCCCTCCCCCCTCTAGTTGTATGAATGCACTTGGTGGGGTGTGACATTCCCATCTCTGAGGCTGTGGGGTGAACCCCTTCCCCAAAAAACCTCCAAGTGCTTTGAAGCTGCTCTTGGGGCACCTGTGTTCCTGGTTTATTTGGATCAATTGTTCACGGGTTGTGTCTCTTATCTGGATGAGGCTCCCTGATGTGTCCACCTTTGCCTAGAAGGGAGAACTGGGGAGGGGGCTGAGTGGGGGGATCTGAAGGAATGGACAGGTCCTTCCTTATGGTGAGGAACAGATGACAGCCCGTATCTCAGGTTGTACTCTCCATGCCTGGCTTACCAGGTCATTGGTGGCTCTGGGTTCAGGCTGTCTCAGAGAAGAGCAACAAAGATGATTAGGGGACTGGCGGCTAAAACATATGAAGAATGGTTACAGGAACTGGGCATGGCTCATCTAGTGAAGAGAAGGACCAGGGGAGACTTCCAATATTTGAGGGGCTGTCACAGAGAGGAGGGGGTCAACCTATTTTCCAAAGCACCTGAAGGACAGACAAGGAATAATGGATGGAAACTGATCAAGGAGAGATTCAACCTGGAAACAAGGAGAGCTTTTCTGACAGTGAGAACAATCAATCAATGGAACAGTTTGCTTTCAGAAGTTGTGGAAGCTTCATCACTTTAATTTTTCAAGAAGAGACTGGACCGCCATCTTTCAGAAATGGTGTAGGGCACGGGTCGGCAACCCGCGGCTCCGGAGCCGCATGCGGCTCTTTCAGCCGTCTCCTGCGGCTCCCTGTCCTCCGCTGCCATGTGCAGTCCGAAAAAAAAAAGTGAGACTAAAAAAGTTCAACCAATCAATTCAAACTTCTCACAAAAAAAAACTTCGCAAAGTTTGAATTGATTGGTTGAACTTCTTTGGTTTGTGGGACTGCCCACAAACCTCTTTCCTTCTTCGGACTGCACGTGGCGGCAGCGGTGGAAGAGCCGGGAGGATTGCTGGAAAGGTGTCCCTTCGCCGTCCTCCGGAGGCAGAATCTGTTGGGTAAGGAGCCGCGGGTGGGGGCGGCCAGTCTCGGGGTGCCTCTTCCCTGCCCGGCGGGTCTCCCCTCGCCCTGCTCCGCCGCCGCCTCTGCTAGCCCTGGGGGGGTTGCCGGGGGTCTTGGAAACTTCCCCTCTCGGCCTGCACCTTTCGGCCATCTCGCGGGCGGCGGATCTCCATGGCCTCTTTCGCTGCCGCCACCGCCGCCATTCGCATTGAGCGAGGCCGGAGACGCAGTGACGACCGGGCAGCCGCGCCCCTTCGCCGTCCTCCCACTGCCGCTGCTGCTGCTGCTGCTGCCGGTGGCGCTGAGTGAGGCCAAAGAGCCGCGCCCCTTCGCTGTCCTCCCGCCGCCGCCGCCGGCGCTGAGCGAGGCCGGGGAGGCTTTGGCGACCTGGCAGCCGCGGCCCTTCCCCGTTCTCCCGCCGCCGGCACTATTCGCGCCCAGCGAAGCCGGAGAGGCGGCGGCGACAAGGCAGCCGTGCCCCTTCCCCGTTCTCACACCCATGGTCTAGGTTAAGGTAGAGGAGACATCAACTGAGAAGATGATGCTGAAGGTTGTTTGATGGAGGAGGCAGGTGGCTTTTCTTGGCTGACCAATGAAGAAGAAAGTGGAGCAAAAGGAAAGGAAGAGAGAGATGAGGAGGGTGGAGGACAGATCCCTGTTACTTATCTTGACTATGGGAGTTTCTTGATGTTTAATGAAAATTCCTAAGGCCCAGAGTGTGGCTAAAGAGAAGAAGTCGGCCAAGGATCTGAGGATGATCCCCAGATGGTCCTCAGAGGACAGAAAGATTGTAATTGAATTCTTTTCTTGTAGGGACGCTGTTCTTCTGGACATCCGGGGCAGAGCTCTGCATCTGAGAAACAGAAGAGTAACTTCTCTCCTCTCCTCTTCATTCCAATTTCTCTTTGTTTCTCACTGTGTAGGAGGAGAGCCGTTTCAGCCTCTCCGGGTCTGGTGCCACCTATTCTGAGGGAGAAGCTCTAATGGGAGGCACCGACTTTTGTGAGCTGCCTCTCTGCCCATCCAGAGGAAGGAATGCAGCTGGATCAGACAGACTCTGGAGGGCAAAAAGGGATAAAGACATCAGGCTAACTGAGTATTGTTAAAGAGATTTAGTGAATAGAGACAGAATTATTTTTGGGAAATGAACCAGCTGTTTTCCCCAACCTCCCCTACGTAACTGACATCTCTTTAAAAGACTTTTTAAACACAAAATACCAATAAAAATAAAGACAATGGAAAATAGAGGAAAGAGGAATACAGTGAAGAAAAAGAAAAAAAATAAAGTGACTTCCAACTTCTTTTGGTGCAGTAAGATACATGATAGAGTTCTAATCTCATTTTTTTACTTATATAAAATGCCAAGCGTTTCTATAACAATTACCTACTTAATCATCAAGACCTAGAATCAAAGTTTATTTTTTTTGTGTGTTTTGAGCAGAAAGTCCACCAGCAGTTTCCAAGTGGAAACAAAGCTATTTTTTAAATTCATTTATTGCTATCTTACCTTTATTATTTTTACAACTAACTCAAGGCAGCCAGCATGTTCAACTCACCTTCCTCCACCTATTTCCCCCCTGAAAAACAACCCTGTGAGGTGGGTAGGGCTGAGACAGAGTAACTGATCCAAAGGCTTTCATGGCTAAGGTAGGATTTGAACTCAAGCTCTCCTGCTTTCTAGTCTGGTGCCTTAACCACTAGACCAAACCGGCTCTCTATTTACAGTCTTTTTTCTTAATTAGTGTAATTCCATCAGCTTTTCAATCAATTCTCCCATTGTGGGAGTTTATTCATCTTTCCATTTTTCAGCATATAAAATTATTCCTGCTGTTAGCATATACAAGAACAGAATTCCATTTTTTTTTATTTCTTTACTCAATAGTTTTAAGAAAAATTTCTGGTTTCCACTGAAAGTCCATTTTAAGAATCTTCTGAATTAAAACATAACAAACTATTTCTTTCCCTTATCATAGATCTGCCACAGACAATAAATTGTATCTTCCTTACAATTACATTTCCAACAAATATTGAAACACTTCTGACAATTTATCTGGTGTCAAATACCAACAAGTAATCATTTTATAAAAGTTCTCTGTTAGATTGTAGTTCAGTATAAATTTCAGTCCTTTACTCCCCAAATTTTCCCATTGTTCCAACATTATATTATAAGCAAAAATTATTGTATCATGCAATGTTTACATTATACACTATTGGTGTATTCTCCGTCGTCCTTTCCTTTCCTTTCCTTTCCTTTCCTTTCCTTTCCTTTCCTTTCCTTTCCTTTCCTTTCCTTTCCTTTCCTTTCCTTTCCTTTCCTTTCTGTATTATATTTTGATTTTCTTATGTTGTCAGTCTGGACTCAGGCAGAATATAAATCAAATTAGCAAACAAACAAATGGATGATTTTCTTGACTTATACACCGGATGTTCAACTGTTAAAAAGTTAATCTTGCAAATAAAAAAGTGTGTGTGGATAAATAGATAAATCCACCAGTTAATAATTAAGTAGATAAATAGTCTGAGCTACTGGAGAAAATAAAAAGTAGATTGGGAATGGACTACAAAAAGTCATCCAGACCAACCCTCAGCATTATCCAGGAAACCTATTCAAACTGTGTATGAGAATTATCTGTCCAGCCCCTTCTTAGATATCTCCAGGTGTGAAGAACCCACAACCTTCACAGGGAGACCATTCCATGCTTGCTCAGCTCTTCTGAAGGAAACCGATTGACTGATCTTTTCTCTTGGAGGAACCTGGAGAACTGGAGCCATGCCAGGTTATTTGAGAAGGGCAGAGCTGAGTGTTAGATCAGCCACCCACAACAGCTGCTAAGAAAGTGTCGCCATAGATATTCTAATCAGGTCACTTTCTTAGGATGGATGGATGGTCCATAGGTAATAAACATTGAATGGAGGAAGCCCAATATCTTTATTAGCAAGTGTGAGATGAAAGGCAATATGCACTAGTGGTTATCAAGCTGGCTGAGAAAATGGCCCCAAGGAGGTCTCCTCAACCATTCCTTTGGAAATGACCATCAACTGTTGAATTTGGTCACAATGTCCTACTCTGGATATTGGATTCACCAACTTTTTAATTAATGACTTTGAGGAAAGAAGAGAGAGAATGAATCTTAGAACTTGAGATGGATTTCTAATACTAATACTAATATCCAAGGGGCCATTCAGGCCTTGGATTTTGGGGGTGTCCATGAGACTGCCTGAGTCAAAATGGATTAAAATAAGGATTTGTAAAATGTCTATCTGGACTGAAACGAGTTGTGCAGGACTGATTTATCAGAGCTTGCAGTACACATCTCAAGTGGGAAAGGAGCAGGAGAGCAGAAAGGCCAGAGTCTGAAATTATGCAGGGACAAGCAATGCCTCCAACTTAGGCCAAGCCAGTTATTATTTACACTGAGGACAGCAGTTTAACCTTGCGCTGTATTTCCAATCACAAGGCTGTTTCCAAGGTGACAGTTGGAAAACTTCTTGGAGAGACAAGAAAGAGGAAGAAATCCCCAGCACTTCCATAATTGTAGGGGGGAGGTGGGACATCTGCCATGGCTCCTCTGTAGAGCTGGAAGAGAGCCTGTAAACAAGAAATCATTTCCAAAGACACAGAAGCACCCTCCCACTTTGTGTGTGTGGTTTTTGCTTAACTATGCAAAGTTCTGGTGATTAGTTTTGATTGAGCTTGATTGTGTTCGTGGAGACTGGCCACGCTATTCCTTTTGTGATGGTGCCCTTGAGCATTAACTTTCAAAATAAAGTAAAATTTGACTCCAACTTGGCAGGCAGCTATTTCAGATCTGTGACATGTTTGGGCATTAACTGGCCCCGGGGATTTTCTCTTTAACCTCGATGGCAACAAATGTCAGATTTCTTTTTCTTCAGCCTCAGGTGCCGTATATTCCCTCCAGGGCCAATTTCAAGGACTGAGATGCCAAACATCTCAGTTCTTCATGACTGATTTAAATCGATCTTTACCCCTATCATTATGAACCATATGGGAATTATTTCCCTTTCATTTCTCTCCAGAGAAAGTCCCAACAATCTCTGAATACAAAAACTAGTTGAATTAGTCAGGGATGCCTCCTGACAGGGAGAATTATTGTCCTCAAAGTTTCAGCTCTGCTCTTTGGGTGAATCCTCCAGGGGAGACTTTGGGCAGAGACAGATGGAATCATCTGCAGCTCGCTGGATGAGGCCGAAAGCAGAAACTACTTCTCTCATTTTGCAGCTTGTGGAAACCTGCAAATGTCTGAATGTCATATCTGAATCCATAGTGGCTTTCCTATTTCACTGTCTCTTTGCCCCACTGCTCTTATTAAATCCTCAATACACTCTCATATGATTTAGAAAAGGATAATAGAGTAATAAAACCTTTTCTCTGCAGATAGTTTTGTGCATATCACCCCAAACTACCTAATACCAAAGATATTTTAGATTCCTTGAAACACATTAAATATATTGAATTACATTCATGAAAAAAAAATCCAGAGGTTTTAGGTTTTCTACTTCACTTTTATTATTAGATTTTCCATTGTGTTCAGATCTATTCTTAATAAGATCATGTAACATTTGGGGAGGAACCTGCAGCCCAGCAGCCCTGCCCTGGAGGCCCAGATGGGCAACCAAAGAGCCAAAAGGCACATGGCACATTTATTACGTGGTTCAAAATTCAGTGAATTCAGTGAACTTCCAGAATCACAGAGAACATGTTGACTGGGGAATTCTGGGAGTTGAAGTCCACCCATTAGAGTTGCCAAGGTCGAAAAATCCTATTCTAGGACAATGGGTTTCAGGAAGCATTAAGCCCTACACAGCAAAAATTCCACAGAACTCATTAAGACAGTTTTAATAATAGCATTAGGAGTAAATACAGAATCTTGGAAAGCAAAAGATGCATTTCTTACCCTCATTTATAGTGAGCTAATTTATATAAAGTAGAAATTGAGTAGAAATGTTCTCATGGAGATTATCATACAACATAGTTTCAGCTTGTTTCTTACAGCATCCATCTTACCATTTTTCCTCTCTCACACACACTTTAGCTGCTGTCAGTAGGAATAATTGCTCACATTGCTTCTTAAAAGATGTCAAATTCCTCTGAATGATTTTCACAGACTTCTCTTTAGCAAGATTTATTGAGATGAAAGGAAAGAGAGTTACAACAATTACAGGCATTCAACCATTTCCCATTTAGAAACATGTAGATATGATTATTTTTTTACTCCTGCATACTACCTAATGGAAACAATGTGTTCTTTCAAATAAAAGGACATTTTCAATTCTTTAAATTATGTGTTATGTCTCATGTTTTTACATTTGTTCTGGCTGTAAGATACTCTTTTGTGTTCAAGTCTGGCCTCAGAAGGATAACGTAGTACTTGGGGATGAAGATGCAGCCCAGCAGACCAGCACTGGAGGCCAGGATGGAGAAGACCTGCACAGCCACCATGTATTTCCCTTTGGTGCTCAGGTAGGTGGGCACAAAAGTCACCCAGACACTGCAGAAGACCAGCATGCTGAAGGTGATCAGCTTGGCTTCGTTGAAGGCTCCAGGTAGATTTCTCACCAGGAAAGCCACCGTAAAGCAGATGGCAGCCAGGAAGCCCAGGTAGCTGAGGGTGATGTAGAACATGATAACAGCCCCTTCGTTGCATTGCAGAATGATCTCTCCAGGCTGCGAGTGGATGTCAGAATCAGGGAATGGGGGAGAAACTCCCAGCCAGAGGGAGCAGATGATAATTTGGACAGCAGAAGAAGGAAGGATGATGGAGTTGGCCAAACTTTTCCCCAACCATCTCTTCACTCAGTTTCCTGGTTTTGTGGCCAGGAAGGCCAGCACCACCATGATGGTTTTGGCCAAGAGAGAAGAAACGGCAACTGAGAAGATGATGCTGAAAACCATTTGTCGGAGAAGGCAGGTGGCTTTCCTTGGTTGACCAATGAAGAGAAAAGGAGACAAGAAGCAAAGCAGGAGGGAGACCAGGAGGATGTAGGAGAGGTCCCGGTTGTTGGCTTTGACAATGGGAGTTTCTCGATATTTGATGAAGATGATTAAAACAAGGCCTGTGGTTATGAACAACAGTAGTGCAAAAGAGATCAGGATGATGCCCAGATGTTCTTCATAAGACAGGTAGGTTATAACTTTGGGGATACATTGGACCTGGTCCTTATTTGGACATTTATCATCTGGACACTTGGTGCATTTTTCTATACCTGAAAAAGCAAAAAAAAAACCAGTATTTTTTTTTTAACATTCTGTCCTTTCCATTTGACGAAATACATTCTTGGGACAACAGCTGATAACAGGGACATTTTCCAAGATACATTGAATAACCATTCCTTGGGGGGGGGGAGTGGAAATTTCCTTTTCAATTTCTATTTGGCTAAAGTGTATGAATTTGGGGAAAGCCCTATGACCAAAAATATTTCCTGTGTAATAATAACCTTCATAGAAAACTGCATCATTGAAGGCAAAATATGAATCTGATTATCATTCTAGGCATGCTTCCTGTGTCCTTCCAGATGGCATTTCTCAATATACTGAATCCAGAGGATCTCTATCCTGTGAAATCTGGTTGGCTGGTAGAGAAATGTAGCCTTACAAATATCTCAAATGGCCACTGGGAGCAGCATTAATATGGGTGTAATAAGGTGCATCCATCACTGTCCACACCATGCCTCTCTTTCCATGAATTGGCTGCTCTCATCTCATTGTATGTTGAAAAAATGCTTAATGTTGTTCAGATGGAACTTCTGAAGTGCCATGTAAGAAGATATGGTTTCCACACTTTTCTCTCCATTACAATTGAAATCCCTACACAGGGTTTCCTTATGTGAAATTAAATATGTCTAAATATATTGATATCATTTAATCAGTAGATCAAGCATATAATGTAAAAGTTACACAGAGTGTCTGAGGTAAGATTAATGAAAGTAAAATGAAAGCTGTTTGTAAACACACACACACACACACACACAATAAATATATATGTATTGAGAGTGTGTGTGTGTGTTGACTTCCAGTTTGCCATTGCGGCGCTGGCGGATGCATGGAGGCGAGCTTCATCTCCAGCGTCCACTTTTATCCCGCTCGGGGATCCTGGAAAGGGTTGAAAGTCGCCCTGTAGGGGCGACAAGCAAGGAGAGGACCCCCACTTGATTGCGGAAGGGCAGCAGTAATATGGCTCGTCACTAAGCTGCTGATAGCCGAAGTCAAACTTACTACCAAGCACTTTGAAAGCAACGTAGATGAAATTGAGTGAGATCTTATCTTCTCTTTACCCTAAGTACCTTCTTCCTGTAAAAGCTCTTTGAAGTATCTTCCCCCTGTGAGGAGAGAGGGAAAGGAATTTCTATCCCACCCTCTAAGAATAGCGGCATCTGACTACCCAGGGGAATCAAAGCATTAAAAAGAACAATTTTAATCTAATTGGATTTATATGTTCCTGAAACTTGGGGACCAAAAATTTTCCTATTTTTACTGGAGACTCTTGTTTTTATCTACAAAAAAGAAATAAAATTGGAAAAAGAATTAGGAAAATTTGGGACTTAAAAAACTTTAAATGGCACCAGTGACATCTTGTAGTGAAGCTTGGTATGGCAATTTGTTATTTCTTAAAAAGAGACTTGGCTCAAATTCAGAACTTAGATAAGACTTTCCTGACTTTGGCACCATCTGCGAGAGACTCAATTGTAAGAGAACAGCTGGGCAGTAAAATTGGCCTACTTGAACTGTGAATGTAAACCTTTACTGACTTTTGCTTAACAAACAACTTTTACTAGAAAGACTATTTACAAATACTTGAAAGAGATGGATGAAGACCAGGAAAAGATTCTTTCCATGTTGAAAGCAATACATGAAACTATTATTTCAGCTTGTGATAAAATGAGACCTAAAATAAAAGATCAAGATGCCAGCTTAGATGCACAAAGCCAAATTTTGACTACAACCAAAGAACCAACAATGCAGAAGAAAATAGAAGAAGTGGAACAATTAAATATTAAGACAGTGGACTCAATTGACCAACAAGTACAGCTGATGGAAAACCCAGACAAGAAAGTGACAACACTGAAAATGGAAATGACTTTCTATACAAATCAGAAGAAATTTGAGAAAGAAGAAGAACAGATTGAATTGAAAACAAATATATCAGAGCAAACATGGGGGACTGGAATAACAGGGCGACAATCTAATGAATACAAATGGGCTAGTCCTTCCAGAAAACTGGCAGATGGTCTCCTTTAATTCAAATAACATTTATAAGAATAGAGGGAGATTTATTTGATGATCTAAAAGCGCTGATATGGAAGCCTAGTTGGCAAAGGAAAAAAGCTAGAATAAGGTTGAAAAAATTGGGGTTTTGATTCATTAGAGGGGATTTTATATTGTCGATTAGAGGGTTAAAGGGAGATGTTGAGATAAGGGGAATTTTGGTTATTAGATTTAAAATAGTTGGAAATCGGCTGAAAATAAGGATTGGATTTGTTTAATATTGAAAAATTAGATCTAAAAGGGAAAAGAAAATTAATTATCATGAATATGTTTGATTTATTGATTAACCCAGGCAATATATATAATGGTTTTGATTTATTAAAGGGGATATTGTATTATTAAGTAGATGATTTAATATGGTGGGAAATAGATAACTTTTAGGAAATAGAACAAGATTACATTTAAATAGATAAAATGTGTATTTTGGATATTATAGTTCAGTGTTGGCGAACCTATGGCACGCGTGCCAGAGGCGTCACTCGGAGCCCTCTCTATGGGCACGTGTGCCATCGTCCCAGCCCCGCCTCCCCCCATGGCCCCCTCCTCACCAGCAGCCCCCCTGGAGGAGAGTCGCCCCCAGGTGTGGCCCGCACGGAGCAGTGCAGCCAAGGACATAGCCGGGCAGCAGGGACAAGACTCCGCCCTCGCGCCCCATAGCATGCAGATGATGCTGTGGGGTGTGGGCGGAGGGCGTGGCTGCCATGGCACTGCAGGGCTGCCTGGGCGAACTGCTGCAGGCCATGGAGGCGGTACGTGTCCCTGCGGGTGGGTGGGGCAGGGAGAGGGCAGGGGCGGAGCAGGCAGGATGGGAGGCAGAGCGGGGGGCGGTTTTGGGGCACTCGGTCTCTAAAAGGTTTGCCATCACTATTATAGTTTGTTATGAAGTGAGATAAGGGAAATCTTGGTTACCCAAAGTTTGAAAATTATGAATATCAAAGGTTAAATGGAATATTGATGAGAAATTAAAAGTTATGTTAAAATTAATAACAGGATATGGATTGCTTATGAAGATTGAATGTAGTTAAGATATGTATAAGCTAAAAGTTTATTGATAATTGTAATAATGATGTTTTTATTGAGTTGATATAATTAGAAATGTACTAGTATCAAAGCAAGAACAAATGAAAACTAGTTTGAATATGAGACAGTAAGTGTTAAGGGAAAAAGAGAAGAAATATCTGATGTTGTAACCTGAGATTTGCACTAAAGATTTTGTTATTGATTAACCCAGTCACCACATTGCTTTTTAAATACGCAAATGTAAAATTGGAAAATTAATAAAATATTATATATATAGAGAGTGTGTGTGTGTGTTTGGGCCAGTTTTTCTCTCTCAACCCAATGCACCTCTCAAGGTTGTTGTGGGGAAAATAGGAGAGGGAAGGAGTACAATATGTTGTGTCCTCGCTGCCTGGAATTATTGATAAAAATAAAAGAAGGCTATAAACAAATATATAAATAATATATTTTAAAAGGGATTGCCCTGTTGATCCCAGTTAGATACTTCAGATTGAGAAACTAATAAGAATTATTTGTTTGTTTGCTTATTTATACAAATTATAGGTTGCCTGACTCCCAGTGTCTCTTACTTATTATTAAAAAAGTGAAACATTTCAGAAGACAAAATGAATCCCGAATGGTCCCCAAGGCCACCCATAGACCCAAATCCCCTCCAGCAGGGGCTCAGCCTCCCTCTGCTCCAGAGCCTGGAGGGCAGCCTGGTCTTTCAGGGCTTCTTCGAGGTCTTCTGGGTTGGAGCCATCCTGAGCAGAAGCCCTCGGAGGTCTTGGGGGAAACGGGGGTCCTCTCTCTCTCCAAAGGTCGCTTTAGCTTTGTAGATATTCAGCTTTACTTTTGTGCTCTTATTTTAACATGTCCGCTCTTGTGGAATAAGAATTTTTCTGGATTTCTCATTCTTTTGGTCTATTTTGAGATAACTTTTTTTCTCCTCTGTAAATGTTTCCATCCTAGAAAGCTGCTACAGAGCCTTTGTCTTCATAGTCTAAGAACCAGCAGATGAAGCGATTTGGGTCCCTACTCTCTAGATTTACCAATACGTTCAAGCACTGAACTCATTCCATGTACATCAATATTGTACAGCTTGTTATTAATATTAATTCTCCCATGTTTTTTGTTAGTTCTGTTTCATTTGAATCACAACTGTTTATTGGGGGATTTTTTCCCCATTTTGAACTACAACTGGATTACTTTTTGATTGGGGCTGTAGTTGTTCGTATTTCACTATTTAACAACAATAACAACAACAACAACAACTCAGAAAGCCCATAAACCAAAATTGATTGCTTGATATAATTTTTTATGCATCAATTTTGGAGGATGACATAATGTAAATCTGCTTCAGATGAGGTAAAAAAATGGACTTAAGACAATTTCTAAAGTTTGAAAGAACTGAGATGTTGCTAGAAAGGTAAAGATGGAAGGACACATCCAAAATAACAAGCAGAATAATTATTTTCTCTGGCAATGATAAAGCTTGCCCAAACTGCCTTACCTTCCTTTTGCTTCCTAGCCTCTTCTTCAAGATCTTTTGGTTATTCTTTTGGTTAAATAAAAAATTGTGCCATTTTGAAACTAAACAAGAAAATGGATAAACTTCAAATTGTCTTTCATCATGTACTTTCATCAAAATGCTATGGATAAACCAGTTTCCACAAGGCCTTCCTTTCCTCCAGTGTGACCCACCTTCCTGAGTGGAGATGGTCCCCTCCGGACAAGGAACGCAGTCGTAGCAGCAAACTGGCTCTCCTTCTCGAGTCCTCTTGACAAATCCAGGTTGACAACTTTCTACACATTTGGACTGAGGCAGGGTCTAAGCAGAAAGAATAGGAATGACAAAGAATATGTGTTAGGACTCACCATCCATGGAAAATTAACCAAGTACCCTCTATGCTTCACTTAGATAAATATGAAATCTCTGACTTGTTCCAAATGGTTTTGGGGGTTACAACTACTATTAAATTCTAAATTTAATATGAATAGATGATCATACTTTAAAATCAGGTATATGAAGAATGCAGAAATGCATGTTTATAAAATTCATTCTAAATTTTATATTTATTAAATTGTTACAGAATCAGATTTATCAAAATAGAAATAAACTTTGAGGAACAAAGAAACATCTGACTTTTAGGAGCTGCAAGTATTTTTTTTTGAAGTACATAAAACATTAAAAACCCGCCCAGCCCCTTTAAAAGTAATCCAGAACAGTCTCTAAGTTGAGATACAAAGGATTTTTTTTTTCAAATTATGACTGTCAGCTTTAAAGGAGATGTTCTTTGTTTGTATATTTATTTGGTTGATTTTGTCATTCTGCTGAAACAAGAATAAAATGGATTCTTTAGTTTCTAGAATTGTGGTGAGATGAGATGGAGGCATAAGAAAGTGTCTCTCAAAAAGTGAGGCATCTTTTCTGCAGCCGATGGGACATGGCCCATGTCAGAAAGGAATATTTATCAAGACTTCCGGGTTTTGCGCCGTAGTGCACAGCCGTGGGATTGCAGAGCTCTGCACCCCACGGCTAATTTCACCCTGTCAGGGGACCCTAAATGGGTCTGAAGTCGCCCCGGAGAGGCGACAAAGAAAGAGGGGTGCCCCGATGATCACGGAAAAACGGCAGTCATTCCGTTCGATCTGGGGGAAGCCCTCTAACCCGACAGGAGAAAGGCTAGCTGCACACCAGTGTCTAGCCCAAGCTACTTGCAGCCAAAGTCCAAGAGCATGAACCATAACAACGGTGAACAGCGTGTTTGGAACTGGTGAGAGTATCAATCTTCTCTCCTCTTCTCTGTAATTAAGTCATTGGGAAAGATCCCCAAAGTAAGAAAAACTCCGAAAGTGAAGGGAGGGTACTACACCCCCACTCCCTCATAGACGGAAGTGGCGAATTAACCTTTAAGGGGGAAAGAAATATATTGAAATCAAAGTTAAAATACTACAGTCTGCATAAATATAGAAATTAAAAAATAACTGCTAAGATTATACTTTAAAGGGTTTTGATGAAACTATAAAAATAATAATAAATAATAATAATTTTTTGTCTGAAAAAAGCTGGAAAATAAACAACTACTGACACCTAGTGGAGAACTAGAGCATAGAACATTAACAACACTGACTCAGAAATTGGCAAGACACCCAGAAACAAAGAATAATCTGTTCCCTTGAACTTTGATAAGATAAGATGAGATGAGATGAGATGAGATGGGATGGGATGGGATAAGCAAGGTAAGGTAAGGTAAGGTAAGGTAAGGTAAGATAAGATAGGATAACCTTTATTGTTGTTTTTTTTTCTGTGGGCACAACGGCACACATCAAAAATGAAATTTAGTTGCCCGCTCTCAAAGTGAAACACATACATGACACATACCTAAAACATACTATATACAACATATGTATAGACCCACACCACTACATATACATAATAAATAAATATTAAATACTGTCCATTTTGAATATATAATGGAAGGAGGAAGCTTCAGAGTTCACAAGGTTAATGCTGTATGGAATGAAACTATGGCTGAATCTGGATGTTCTGCTATGGATACCGCGAAGCCTCCTCCCAGAAGGTACAAGGAAAACAGGTCGTGAAGAGGATGTGTAGTGTCCCAGATAATCTTACAGACCCTGCTCAAGCAACGCTTCTGTGCTATGTCCTGGATGGGAGGGAGAGAACTGCCAATGATCTTTTCGGCCATCCTCACCACTCTCTGCACCACCTTGCTGTCTGAAGCAGTGATGCTTCCAAACCAGACTGTGATGCTGTATGACAGGATGCTCTCAATTGTCCCCCTGTAGAAAGTGGTAAGGATATGAGAAGGAAGATGTGCTTGTCTCATGTGATGCAGAAAATACAGGCACTGCTGTGCCCGCTTCACCAGTGTCTCGCTGTTGAGCGACCAAGCCAGCCTATTCGTTAGCTGCACACCCAGGAATTTGATGCTGGTAACCATCTCCACAGGTGAATCATTAATGCACAGAGAAGTATGGCTGTGCCTGCCTTTTCTGAAATCGACAATGATCTCTTTGGTTTGTCCGGTATTTAAAACTAGGCTGTTTTCCTAGTTTTTCTAACCCTCCGAAGACAGCTGGGTGGGAACAAAGAAAGAATACATACTGGGTCAGCCATAAGATTAAAAAGTGTCTGAAGGAAAAGAAATACTCTGACTGTTGTCTAAACTCAAGAATTGTTTACAGAAAAAAAACGTTGACTTTTGGTTAATCTTTTAGGGGGGGATTTACAGGAAGGACTCAAGGTGGCTAAATATACTGAACTACATTTTTCACTGGTTGACAAGTGACCCCTGAATGTTATAAAATACTGATTTTACTGATGCCTTGACAATTGGAAATACAGTGGGTTATAAAAACTATATATAAAGATAAGAACTATACAAAATTGGGCTGTTTGGATTCTGAGTTTGGCTGCTTTGATAAGGCTATGGCACTGATGAAGGACTATTTGAAAGGGGGAGACAACATGGATATTGCATACTTATCAAAAAATGACAGAAAACCACATTTAATACTTAGTCCTGAAGGACCTAGCCTGGAATATCAAAGACCTCCAGAAGCAACATTTCAAGATAAGACAAATACTTTCCAGGAGGAAATGTATGTAATGCTATGACAGATACAAATGACAATAGCTTCAAACCACAAAGAGATAAAAAACAACTTTGACGACATAAATGAGCACATCTTTAACCTAAACCCACAATCAAAAAACACTCTGAAAATGATGGTAAAGAATGAACAAACAAATCAGATAACAGAACATAAACTAGAAGAAAATGACTTAATCAGCAAAGCTACAAATGAAAAGAATTATAATTTAACACAAACAGGAAAAAACCTACAAGATTTTGACATAACAATAAAATGGAAAAGATACTTTATTCATCAGAACATCAAAATAAACCTGTGGATAAGAAAGAAGACTTAACAAAATGGACTATAGAACTGCCAGGAGAACCATTAGAGTTCAGGAGACAAAAAGCATATATTCTACGCATCTTGTTTTCTCCAATCCCAACAATACCTACAAAAATACAAAAACTTTCTGGCAGGCAGAATATATCAACTTAGAAAGCTACTTAACAAAAGAAGAAGGCCAGAGACAGATTCAAGATATTTGACTCGCCCTACCAGATGGAGTATTATATGAGCAAACATTTGTTTGAATACGGTTAAAAGAACAGAAAACCTTGGCTATAAAGGGGCCTTACAATAAGAGGGATAAGAGATATAAGTAATATAGTACTTTTGGTAATATATAAAATATAAAAATATTGGGATGATGTATGTGAATGAAAAGTTAGCCCATTGAAATGTTAGTTAGTTATATTGAAATGGTTCATAAGGTTTTGGAAAACAGAAGGACAACAATATTTCACCCACCTTTATCCATGAAAGATCATCTTGGTTGATAATAAGTCTCTGTCTTTCAAAACGCCCTGGTTTCTTACGGATGTAATCCAATGTGGGGAGAATCACCCAGGTACTGATGTTCAGATCTGCTGCTACATCTCCATTTTGGTCCAAGTACAGTTTCTTCACAGAAAGATTGCAAAACTCATTCTTTGCGAGAAAGGGATGAAACTGAAATGGGAAATCAAGAAAAGTTAAAAACCAAAAATTTGGTTTCTTATCTCATGGGACCTTTTCATATTTGAATCTTTCTTCTACAATTATCTGACTTGCAAGTATTTTTAGTTGAGAGAACAAGAGTTACCAATATCTTCAAAAGTGAAAAACAAGGATTCAGCAAAATTTTTCTATCACATATTGATAAGACAAAATTGACAACATTTCTCAATTATACAGAACAGTCTAGAGCAGTCACAACTCAATGGAACAACAATAAAGAGATTATTCATAAACTCCTTGAAAACAACAGGTTGATTATTTGTGTGTGAGGGGGTAGAGAGAGGAAGCAGCAGAGGTGCACAAATGATCAACGCTGCCGGATGCGGCCGCTTGAGGGGCGACACCCAGCCAGCAGCCAGGTGGGGCATTTGGGGATGGCCACCAAGAAGGGGAATCCACCAAAAATAAGGGGGAAAGAGATTGCATGGGACAGAAGAGGATAAAAGGAGGAGGCCTGGCAGGAAATGGGAGTGAACAAAGGAGAAGAGAGGAGGAGAAGGAAGGGAGGCAGAGAGTGAAAGAGAGTGATGGAAGCAGAGAAGCAGAGCGAGGAAGGGGGAGACAGCACAGACCAGTGGAGAAGGAAGCAAAATATGGAGAGAAGGGGGCAGGAGAGAGCGAGAGGTGGGGGGGAGATTCGGCACAGAGCTGGGAAGGAAGAGAGAGAGGGGAGGAAAGGCTTGCCCTGTGGTCCCTGCCTGGTGGGGCTGCATGGGAGGCATCAAGAGCCACAGAGAGAGGGGGGAGGGGGAAGGGGAGGGGGAGGGAGGGAAGGAAAGGGAGAGGGAGAGGGAAAGGCAGAGAGAGAAGCTGATCCAGAGAATGAACAAGCTGTGACCAGAGGGGGAAGCTGATCAAGTGAGTGAAGCCTGTGACCAGAGGGGGCACCAGGCACACCAAGAGACAGAGAGGACTGGCCCAGACCCGCGAATGAGCCCATGACCAGAGAGGGTGCCTGGCACACCAGGGGACAGTAGAGCCAAGCTGGTCCAGACCCGTGAACGAGCCAGTGACCAGAGGGAGCACCAGGCGCACCAGGGGACAGCAGAAGAGGACTGGCCCAGACCAGTGAATAAGCCAGCGAGCAGAGGGGATGCCAGGAACACTGGAGAACAGCAGAGGCATCCAAGCTGGGCGAGTGGCCAGAGCAGACTGGACTCTACTTGCCCTTCCGGGGGTTGGTGCTGCACTAGTAAGAATGGATTTGTCTAGAAACAAGTTCCCAGGTTCATCTTCTCCCAGGTAAACAGAGGGAAAACATGATAAGAGGAGCTAATTCTAATTTATTGTAAGGCTACATTAAGTGAAATGGAATGGGCAGGCTCCATTACACTCGTAACTTGAGGACTACCTATATATATGTCTGGTGGTCACTGATTATAATAAATTGGCAGTAGTAACTAATTTAATCATATAATCATATAATTAATTTGATATTTGCATTAATGCATTGGAAGAAAGATGAGGGATAAAACTTTATGAAAATTACCTGTTAGAAATTTAAACTGAATTCCAATATATAATTAATAAATTTGTATTGAATTTGTATACAATGATTTACTGTTGTTATTTAACTCATGATTAATTTTCAAAGATATAAGTATTTCAAATGCTTGTTGGAAGTGTAATTATAAAGAAGGTACTTTTTATTATATGTGGCTGACTTGCGACAAGGCAAAGAAACATGGGGATCAGATTTATGTTTCAATCCAAAAGATTCCTAAAATAAGTATAAAATTAAAAACATATTTTTTTTTCTTTTAGGATAAGGAATTTGGGGGGAAATGGAACTTTGTTATCATATTTGCTGATTGCAGTGAGAATTTTATGCACTCAAAAGTGGAAAGAGCCATCAACTCTCTCACAATGGAAGAATGGATGGAGAAACTGATGGGATTGGCGGAGACGGCAAAGTTAACAACGTTGATTAAGGAAAAGAATGTAAATTGCTTTGTTTCCACTTAGAAACCACTTCTGAACTCTCTGATCGAAGGAGATAAAAATGATATTAAGAGTTTGGGTTTTATGATTATGTAGGTAATTGTTATAGAATTGATCAGTACTTATTTTTAAACAAGTAAGAAGTTGAGATTATAACCTTATTATGTAAAATACTGCATTGAAAAAAGTTTAAAGTTTCTGCTTTTTTTGTTACTTTCTCTTTTCCTCATTCAGTTTCCTTTCCTTTTTCCCCTTGTGCTTTTCCCCTTTGTTTTTATTTCTATTTGCATTTTATATTGAAAAAAAAATATATTTTTTAAAACAATTATTTAAAATGAAATGAAAATGAAATGGAAAGAAGGCAAATGCACCCATAACAATCTCAGGCAGGCAGTGTCCTGGTTTGGCAAGACTCCAACTCAAGAAACAGGTCCCCTTGCAGGCACCACACTTGGAGAAGAATTTGCACAAACTCTACATCAGCTTCAGGGAAGGGTAAAGAAGCCAAGGGAGAGATCAAGGGAGCTTCTCCTAGCCTTGAGGAAAGACAATGAGAAGAGCTGAAAATCAGAAGGCATCAGTGCTGGCCTGTGACCTATAATAATTCCTAGACCACGGTCTGCACTACCTACATGAATGACTTTTGGCAAAGGATGGGGGTACCTCACAAGAACCGGGAAGAATGGATTCGGAAAATGACTGGCTCAATTTATCAGAAGGGCTTTAAACTAAACATGATGGGGGAGGATGACCAATCTTTAGGATCTTTAGGACAATCTTTAGGATGTTTGGGACTTAATTCCAAGCACAAACCCCAAGGCAACCAATCAAACAACGAGATAGAAAGTGATGGGAGGGAAGATAAAGTCAGATATAAAGTAGGAGACATAGGAAGCATACCTAGGGTCAACCATAACGGACTTAAATGCCTCTACACAAATGCTCATAGTTCAGGGAACAAACAGGGTAAACTTGAAGTACCAGTACATGAAGGCAATTATGATGATATAGTCACCATTACCGAAACCTGGTGGGATGAAACTCAATACTGGAATGTACTGATGGAAGGATACAATCTGTTCAAAAGAAACAGACCCAACAGAAGAGGAAGTGGAGTTGTATTGTACATAAGAGATCACTACATCTCTACACAAATGCATAAAACCAAGAATGAAAGCCCCCTGGAATGCATATGGGTCAATATAAAAGGAAAAAAGAATGACATTGCCATAAATCTATACTATAGGCCACCCAACCAAACAGAAGAAATACATGAAATTTTTGCTAACCAGTTAACAAATATATGTAGAAAGCACACCACAGTAGTAATGGGGGACTTTAACTACCCTGACATCAACTGGGAAACAAACTCTGTATCACGTGGGAGATCGAACAGTTTGCTGACCAACCTAGCTGACAACTTTGTTATCCAAAAGGTAGAGGAGGGAAGTTGTCAGTGCCTCAATGCATTTAATCCATTTCATGTACTTATCATCTTCGGGTACTGCCATTCTGTTGGGATGGGGGAGGTTTGATCTGTGGAGAGGGGGGAAGTTCTGTGAGCTCTGGGATGTATTTGCTTTGCTTTGTTCTATCTTCTTTGAAGTGACCCTCTCTGGGAGTGAAAGGAGAGAGGAATGTGCCTATGGCCCTCTGCCTTATCTCCATTCAGATGAGACGGGACCATGGAGGAACTGAAACCTTGAGAATTGCATTTTATTGCTCGGTTCCCATAACACCTTCACACCTATGGATTGGCTGAAATCAAACCAGACAGTTGGACACTGGTGAGGGGTTTGAAAGGGCAGTTTTAATGTAACATTTTGTGCAGGAAGAATTTAGATCTTGCCTTGCTCTCCTGCTATCAATGACTCTCAATAAAAGTTCCAGATGCAACAATTGCCAGTTTCAAGAGTTCTGCTTTCTTGGGAGGTTTAACTGAGGCAGGTCCTTACATTAGAGGGACTGCAATACTAGACCTAATTCTTAGCAACAGAGAAGAAATAATAGAGGGGGTTAAAGTTGCTGGAACTTTAGGCGAGAATGACCATGTCATATTAGAATTCAATATAAGGCAGACACAAGCAATAAAACATAATCAAACCAGAGTCCTAGACTTTAAAAGAGCTGATTTCAGTAAACTTAGAGAGATCTTGGGAAGGACACCATAGATGAGAATCTTAAAGGGGAAAACAACCCAAGAAGCTTGGGAAATTCTAAAGAAAATGATTATAAGAGCCCAATCCACCACAATATCACTGGAAAAGAAAAATAAGAAATCCAAGAAGAAACCAGCCTGATTGCACAAAGATCTCTCTGACAAACTGAAAGACAAAAAAGATAAGTACAAATAATGGAAAGAGGGACACATAACTAAGGCAGAGTATCAGCTGATAGCCCAGACTTGCAAAGATGAAGTCATGAAAACTAAGGCTCAGAATGAAGTAAGACTTGCAACTAATATTGAAACAAAAGAAAATAGTTTCTTTCAACATATATATAAAAAAGAAAAAAGTCAAGGAAACAATCAGTCCACTAATGGGAGATGATGGCAAAGAAGTAATAGGCAGCAGAGAAAAAGCAGAGCTGCTTAACTAATTCTTTGCATCAGTCTTCACGCAAAAAGAAAATATAGCCCAACCTACCAAAAACATAACAGTAAAAGACAGTCTAGAAATAAAAATTAACATAAGCAGGAAAATGATAAGAAAACATCTGTCTGATCTAGATGAGTGATTGATTACATCCCAGAGTTCTGAAGGAGGTGGCAGATGTTCTCTCAGAACCATTGTAGCAAATATTTCAAAGATCCTGGAGAACAGGGAACTACCTCAGGACTAGAAAAGAGCTGATGTGGGAAAAGGGGGGGGGAGAAATGATCCAGTAAATTACAGACCAATCAGCCTGACATCAATACCTGGGAAGATCCTGGGAAAGATATTTGCAAGCACCTAGAAACAAAGTTTTAACCAAAAGCCAACATGGATTTGTCAAAAACAGATCATGCTAAACAAACCTTATTTCATTCTTTGACAAAGTGACTAAACTAGTGGACATAATATACCTAGACGTCAGTAAGGCATTCGATAAAGTAGACCACAACCTACTTATTAGTAAATTAGAAAAATGTAAGCTAGACAACATCATCACCAGATGGATTCATAACTCAAATTGCACTCAAGGAGTAGTCCTTAATGGAACTACATCTACATGGAAGGAAGGAAGCAGTGGGGTGCCACAAGGTTCTGTTTGGCCCAGTACTCTTTAATATCTTCATAAATGATTCAAATGAGGGAATAGAAGAAAAACTCATCAACTTTGCAGATGACATCCCACAAGATAGGCTCAAGATCCAGATGGATCTCTGAACACTGGGCCCTATCTAACAAAATGAAATTCAATGTAGAAAAAAGTAAGGTTTTATACTTAGGCAAAAGAAACCAAATGTACAGGTAAAACTAGGTGAAAATTGGTAAATGGGAGAGCGATCTTGGAGTCCTAGTGGACAATCACTTCAATATGAGCCAGCAATGTATTGCAGTCTAAAATGGTCTCCTGCTTGTGCAGGAAGTTGGACTAGAAGACCTCCAAGGTCCCTTCCAACTCAGTTATTCTGTAAGATTGATTTATTGATTTACCAGAAGGAGTCTGAGAACACCTTTTCCAAGTAACACAATCTCTCAGTTGGAACATTAAGTCCTCTCCATCTCCTTTGGATACCTTCCAAAAAGTAACTAAGTTTGATGGATCCGTGTCAGAACCCCATACCTGCCACGGCTGCAGCTTTGGAGCCCCCAACCTCTCTTTGACCTCCTTTCTTCTCTTCCTCAATCTGGAGGAATATGCAGCGTTCAAGGCATGGGCCAGAGTGTTAATGAAACTATACATATAGGGATAATTTGGGAACCAGATCCTGTTCTTTTTCTCCTGGGTCTCCAGTGGGGCTTTCTGGATGCATTTTCTCCGGCCTTTGACAGAGAAGACGTGCTTTGAAAGAGAACAGCGAAAATAATGATCTTCAACCTGGGGTTGCAAAACTAAATTGGTTTCAAATGGATGATACATTTGCCTATGTATGTCCTGAAAACCAAAAGCCCAAATGCTATTGACATATTTGAGAAGTATGTGCCTTCTAACTGTGAATTGGCCCAAGACTGTCCAGATCCAGACTTTCCCTTCATTGGGCCCTGGCAAATGCATAAGTGCTAAATGGAAAGGAAGGATTCTGTCCCAAATGGAATTATATTCTATGAAGTGAACAAAGACATTGACTTGTCTCCAGTTAGAGAGGGCATTCTTGAGGGCTGCTGCATGTCCAGATGTTGAGAATTGTTGTGCTATAACAACACAAATTCCATTCTGGACAAACATAGGAGTTAAAATCCTCATGAACTTCTCTCCCACCTCTGTGTCTGAAGCAAAGAGACCAATCAAGGTCCATCTGAAATGGAGCAGCAGTTGGACAATTCCTGGATACTGGATTCCTTGTTTGGGGAGCATCTGGTGGAAAAAGGGGAACTGAGTTTTCTCAGTCAGAGTCTCTGAAACAGGTTCAACACTGATCTGAAAAAGCAATGAAGAATGCTGTGTTATATTTGGGGTCAGATCAAGTTCCAAATGCTAGATTTTAATAACTTCTTATTAATAACTCCACTTTAGAATAGTTTATTGTTGACTAGCCATTAAGTCATATCGAAATGCATAATGTAGAACACAGAACATAATAAGTCTGTGTATATAAACAGAATGAAGGAATAAAGTAAGAACGAATAAGAATAAAGAATGTACATTATTTCTGTATCACCCCTACAATTTACTACAATCAAACCCACATACAGTATCCTGATCTCAACTGAACTATTTTGCTCAAATAAGGGGCTGTATCATATGTAACTTTTTATTTCTGGTTGTCCAGGATATATATTATTTTAATATATGAATCCCAGTAGGTCATTTAGAAGACTTTCTATCCACCCCCAAAGATACTTCTCAGATGCTGTGATTGTGTTATTCTAGTAGCTATATATACTAATCCCCAGACTTCAGTTTGATATAAAGACTTGGGGTAAGTTTGGCAGTTTTTTTGTAATAAATGGGAGGAAAACTGGATAGCTGTTATTTTTTTTTTTTTTAAGTTTAAACGCTAAATTCACTTGTGCCCTTTCTCTAAATGAACTGCTTTGATGATGAACAAAGCAATATCCAGTTCCAGAGAAAACTATCCCTCGGTAAGGAAAGGTGTTACTTGCTCTATTGGATCACCATCCAAAAGGCATCAATGGTTATGAAGTTGTTTTCCAAAGACCATAACTTTTGGTTTATCAATAATCATTGCATTATTATGTCAATAGAAGCCAAATTGTCTCAACAGCTTACACAATCCAGGTTATGAGAATGATAATAATATTGTATTATCAGGGTAAACCAGGGTGTTCTAATATGTATTTATCACCTTAGACAAGTTTACTTCACAATCCTTCATTATTCCTGTTAAGTCATTAATGTCTAGATTGAATAACAAGGGTTCAAATATGCCCCCTTCCCTTCCCCCTTGGTAAGTTTTGGTCCTTCTTCTGGTGGCTCCATGGAGCCCAGACCTCCCTCTCGAACAAGGACTTGTGGGAAGGGCTTGGATCAGGGCCAGCAGGCTGAGCTCCATTTTGAGGGCAATCAATTTCCTCCATCATATTTCTCTGTTTATTATGTCAAATGCTGCACTAATATTTGTAAAGTCAGCAAGCCATAGTTTACCCAACTGGCATATTTTGTGATTAGATATTTCAAGGTAAATCTGTTGTCAATATTAGATTATTAATGTATGCATTTTTCTTATTCAAATTTATATAAACTTTAACTCTATCTAAAACCTTCTTGTTCTTCTTTAAAGAATGGACTTTTCTTCTTCCCTCTGTCAACTTTATCTAAGAGGAACATGGCATATATTTTAGCCACAATATTAGACTAACTGACATGTAATTGCTAGACTCCTCTTTATTCCATTTTATCTAGAGGGATACTACTATCGTCAACTTCAGTCCAAATGGATATGAAAGGTATATGTGAGAAATGAACATGCCAATAAAGACCCCCATAGCTACGAATATTTTTTGAATATCTGGATATCCATTTATGATGAATGTGAACATGAACATAGTAGGCTAAAACATAGTTGATATATTTTGTAATATAAAGAAAAGCAGCTCTTGAATTCCATGGAGAAGATATGGTTAGATCTATCACTCACCCATCACCACCCCACTCAGATAAAGAAACAAACAAACCTGTGGGACTTTGTAGATGCCTCCTAATGTTGACATCTGGATGGAGATGTCCTTGGCAGCTCCATCAAGAAGAACCAGAAGGTTCTCCTTCCTTCCACAGCCGTAGTTGGGAACATTGGCTTCTCCAGTGGAGAGAATGTCCAGCAAGGCATCCGAAGTATGTAAAGTGCTCAAATAGTTGTCATGGATGTTGTAGCCAAGTGTGAGATTGTGCAGGAGCTGGGAATTCTTGTTGATATGTTGAATGGCAAAAATGAAGCGTAAGGTTTCTGAATAACCAAAAGAAAGCCTACTGTAAAAAAAAGTTCATGTTATTATCATCAACAGCAACAACAAATTATTTATTAAAAGTTTAGTCCTCTTTGTTCCCAGAAGCCTACTGAGCCTTAAGCCAAAATGGATCCAAAACCAAAGATCCATTATTTCAGTAATCAAGTGATGAACCCAGGGAACAGGGAAAGGAAAATAATCTCAACTTCCTTCAGGTTTTCTCCTGCCCCATTTTTGGATTTGAGTTTCTTCCACAAAATTAAAGAGGCAAGCAACAGAAATCAAATTCTTTCAGGAAATTAAACAGGTCCTGCGATATAGGAGAAAGTGGAATAAGAAGAAAAGAAGGAGAGGGTTAGAACTGCAAATGGAGGGAATGCAACTCCATCACCCTGAATGACTTACGAATGAGACTGAATAGAAGGAGCACTGTTGAAAGGCAACTTCATATGCGATATTTCTGTTATAGTGATAACCATACTAATGAGATGGTCCCCTGGTCTGTAATAGCTCCATGACTGTTTTCCATCCTGGTCCTCCAAACTGAGTGGGCACTTCATTCTGGGCTTCCCAGAGACCGGCTGGGACACCAGCAGCATCAGAACCAGAAGGTGCATAATTCTTGGGGCTGAATCAATTCTGCTCCCAATTCTTAACAAAAAGAACAAGGAGGATTAGAAGAATTCAAAGAGCTCTCACAAGATAGAAATGCTAGTGGTTTCCTGATTCAGATAGAGACAAACCAAAATTCACTTGGAGAAAAAACAAAAGAACATTGAAGAGCACAGCCCCGGCCTGTCTGAAGACTTCTGCCACACAGAACGTGACCTGCAGCTTTTATCCTTTTCTGATGAAAGATGTCTTCCGTGTTGCTTCAGCCTGATGTTTACATCCAAGGCAGTCACTGGAGAAGGAGCAGAAGAGCTCTCAAAGAACCAAGATGGTGATTATTACAGGGAGAAGCAACTATTGCACTGGGGATGCTGAACTTCTTTGCGGATCCGTGTGAGGGGGGTTAGCTGGAAAAAAAGCATGTTGGTGAAAAGTCACAGATGCCCTCCTGGGGGTTCTGTTCTGTAGTGGTTGTGGTCCTTCCTGTCAGGACATCTCCAGAAAGTGATGCTGGATGAACAAGGGAATTGACTTCTGCTGTCCTTCAACATGGTCTCTTGTCTCCAGAAACTGCCTAGGAAGATCACCCAGAGTAATGGAGTTTGGTGCAACTCTAGGTTGATGTCACTTAACTCTGGTGCTGCCCGTCTTCTAATGCCAAGGAAGCAATCAGCACCCTTGAACCCTGCTTAATATAAAGAGTTGGGCCTTTTGGGAATTTTATTTTATATCAGAACTCCATATATTAATCATAAACTGGAGATGATTTTAAAATTGCTTGTGCCTGAAGTGGAATTTCATTTCCCATCTTTTCTAGCAATATTGATTTTTGGATGAGAGGGGACTAAGATGCAGGAAAATGACAGTCTGTGGACTGTATGGTTGGGTAAATAGGGAGAAAGTTATAGAATGGATAGATTTTTTTTTCTTTGCCACTTTCTCTGTTGTCCTTCCGTGTTTGTGTAATTCACCTAATTACCTGCGTGCTGTGAGGTCTGCAGGTGAGATCTTGGAGGTGCCCAGAGTGTGGTGGATGGTGCAAAATGATTTTTTTGCCACACCCACCCAGAAAAGTGTTTGGGGGACTGGTGGTCCTCGCTCTGGTTGTGTGGATGTCCTTGGTGGGGTGGGACCCCTGTGACATTCCCATCTCTAAGGCTGGGTAATAACCCACATAAAAGACCTCCAACTGCTCTGGGTTCAGCTTTGCCTCTTGAATGCCAGGTTGATGCGTAACAAGGCTGCTCTTCTCCATGAGGGTCTCTGCCGTGTCTCACTGAAGCCGGGCTGTGTCCAGAGGGGAGGAAGCCCCTTCTCGGTTATGAATGTGCCCCCCCCAATTTCTGGATTTGCCCCAGTGGAGACCCCAGGGGAGAGGAGGAGGGGTGGCTGTTGTCATCCACGGTTTGTTACAGACCCTCAGTAGGCTGCACCTAGTCCTGTGTTTTGTCTCAGAGTGACTGTGGGAACATTTCCTTGGCCTGGTGAAGTATTTTGTGTTAATATGATCCTTTATTCGTTTATCAACTATTGTTCATTTTGTTTCCACTGAATTAATGTACTTTAGGGTTCCCGTGATTGACCCATCAGCCAACAGATTCAACCTCAGAAAACAATCCATGGTTAAAGGTTACAGTTGTGAATGCAGCCGTTGGTGAAGTGACCAGGTTAACTATGGAATATGGACATGATCAGAGCCAGTTTGTGACTTCTCAGCTGACTTTCTGCCCTAGCAATATCTAGCCTAGTTGCTAGTTGTTCCTAGTTGCTAGGAATAATATTAGAGGCCTGTGGTTGGAATGTCCTCTGCTGGCTGACAGAACAATAAATCTTTTTTTATAAAAATAGAGGGAAAACTCCACGATTCCCTGGTTCCCTCCAGTGTTCAATATCCCTCTGCTGCCCCCATGTAATAAGGGGAAAGGTGATGTTGGGGTTGACCCTCCCCTTCCTTGGAGGCCCTTCTGAGGTGTTGCTTGATAAAGAAACACAGGAACCCAGAAGTTGCCTTTAAGCTTTAGGTTTTTATTCAGCTGAACAAAGACCGGCTCCTCTAAAAGAGAGAAGCCCCGAATGAGAAGAAATCCTTGTATTTATTCCTTCTGATTACATAAGCAATCCACCCGGCAAAGCTGACACACATAAGACAAAGGTTTCACCCAGTAACTCTGGCACACTGTAGCTAAGAAGGGAGAAAGCAGAAGTAGCTAAAAATGTTCCCTTTGGGGGGTTTCCCTAAAGACATCGTATGTTCCCGGGTGGGTTAGGACATGGGGTGTTTTCCTTGCTGCCCTTTCATGACCTGCATCCATGACTCTGCAAGTGCCCAAAGACAGCGGGGCCATCTGCACATGTTCACAATTCATACGTCCTATGCTGTCCCCTAATTCCGGGTCAACACTTCAGTGCTGAGGACCCCTGTCTATGGGGGAAGAGCCACTGGCCCATTGGGTCTCCTTCTGCCGCCCCCTCCCTTCGTGACCCCCCGGTTTCTCCCTCCCCACCAGCCCTCTGGGGAATCAGAAGAGGATCGAAGGGGAGACCCCCCCCATCCAGGTCTGGCTTTGGGAGTCAGGAGCCCAGCCCACCTGAGGTGGGGGCGAGGAGGCCCTGGGGCAACTCCAGGGTTTAAATCAAGATCAACTTTATTAAAAGTGGCAGAAAGTACAAGGTTTCATGCACAGAATACAGTTAAAAAAGGATGAAAGATAAACAATCCTAACACAATTCTAGCTACAGCTAAACACCTCAGCTTCCACCTTTGCCAGGTTTCCCACCTTCCATGGGAAAGAACTTTTCTGCCCTGAGTGAAATTTCCTCATTCTCCCTGCACGGATCTGGATTTTGCCCTGTGGGGATCTTTATATGGTAATAAAATAGATCCTGTCTCTGAGGCTCTTTCCCCCCTTCCTGCGTCTCCCGTTCAGGGTTTCTCCCTCTGGGAAGCCAGGGGAGCCTCTCCCTGCAGCTCCTTCCCAGTCCTCGCATTCAGACGGTTTCTCCCTCCGGCAGCCTCTTTCCTGGGAGAGAAGAGAAGGACTCCTTCTGAAGACCTTTTCACACTCCCCGCATTGATCTGGTTTCCCCCTGAGGGGATCCTTGGAGGGGAAGGGAGGGATCTCCTCTTCCCGAGACTCTTTCCATCCATGGAGCACGGAAATGGCTTCTCCTCCTGGCTCTTAGGCTGCTTCTCCTCCGGCCTCTGAGGTCCTCACGGAGTTGGAGGTGATTCTTCTCCCGGGTGACGTCCAGTTCCTTGCGATGACATCAGATCTGGCTCTGAATAATTCTCATCGACTCCTGGATAGAAATAAAGAAACTCCCATTAAAATACAAGAATGAGAGATCAGTCTGCTTAATTTGTGTGTCTTCTTTGACCTTCACCAATATTTTCCCCTCTGCTTATACTCTGATGAGATTAAAGTTATATTCATTCTGACTCTGCCCCAGACAGTTTGAGATATTCCTGCTAGGCCATTCCTGTATTTCACAAAAGACACTGAGTTGTTTTTATTCCTAAGCCTGTCCCACTTCCGTTAGTCAAAGAAAGTGAGAGAGTGGGGGGAAAGACTGGAATAGAGAGAAAAAAGTAAACTCTAGGAAACTATAACCCTTTTTTCCCTCTCACGCAGCAGGGGAGGGAAATGCAGCCTGAGGTGGCTTTTCCTTCAGAAGCTGCTCCTCCTTCGGAAAAGCCTTCCTCCTCCTCCTCCTCCTCCCTTAGCTGGTGGCACAGCCCTCCTTTCTGCCCCTCCACAAGGGGAGACGTTTCTTGTTAGCACCATTTCTGACTGGAAAGGGGCTTCCTCCCCTCTGGGCCCATCCAGGCTTCGGTGAGACATGGCAGAGACCCTCATGGAGGAGAGAAGCCCTTTTAATGCCTCAGCCTGACCTTCAAAAACAACAGCCTGAACCTAGAGCCACTAAGGACCTGGTAAGCCAGGCACGGAGAGTAGAGCCTGAGATACGGGCTGTCAAGAAATTCAGGATCCCAAGAGGAGAAGTTACTTCTCACTGTAATTATGACCACCTGGGTCTTTGAGATCTCTGTGCCTTTGATGGAGACAGCAGACTGAAGCCATAAGCAAAGGATCTTGTATCAGAAAAGGATAAATTCCTTAGGTCAAGCTCGGAGGGAACACGTTTTGGGACAGGCCGGGGCTCTGCTCTTGATTCTACCTCTCTCTCCTCCCAGGTGAAGCTGAGTGTTTCTCTGTTTCTATCAGGAAAGTCACTGGCATCTCCACGTTCTGAGAGTGCTTTGAATTCTTCCAATTGTTCTCTGCTGTTAGTGTTAGAAACAGGAAGAGGATTAATAAAGCCCTATGAATTATGGACCTGCTGCTTCTGGTTCTGATGCTGCTGGTGTCCCAGCCGGTCTCTGGGAAGCTTAGAACGAAATGCCCGCTGAGTTTGGAGCACCAGGATGAAAATAAACCATGGAGCTTTTACAGGCCAGGAGACCATCTCATTGGTATAGTTATCACTGGAAATGAACTATCGAATATAATGTTGTCTTTCAACATGGCTCCTTTTGTTCCATCTCCATCGTAAGTCGTTCAAGGTGATGGACTTGCATTCCCCCCATTTTCCAATTCTAACACTTTCCTTCTTTTCTTCTTCTTTTCACTTGCTTCTATATTACAGGACTTCTCTAATTTCCTGGATGATTTTGATTTCTTCTTTTTTCTTATTTTGTAGAAGAGACTCAAATCCAGAGATGGGGTTAAAAAACCCGAAAGGCAATCCAGATTATTTTTCTCTCCCCGTTCACTCCCGAATTCATAGCTTGAATTCATTTTGTTTAAAGTAGTGATTGAAACACTTCTCGTTGCCTCTGCTCATCCCATTCCCCTATTTGTATAACTGATTGTTGGTTTTGGATCAATATTGGCTTAAGACTCAGTAGGCTTGTGGAGACAAAAAGGAATAAATTCTTTAAAAAATGTTGTTGCTATTGATGATAATAACATGAACGTTTTTTGCAGTAAGGCTTATGGTTTTTCATACACCCTACAATTCATTTTCAACATTCAACTGGTCAACAAGAATCCCCAGCTCTTGCACAATCTCACACTTGGCTACAATATCCATGACAATTATTTGAGCCCTTTACACACTTCAGATGCCTTGCTGGACATTCTCTCTACTGGAAAAGCCAATGTCCCCAACTACGGCTGTGGAAGCAAGGAGAACCTCCTGGCTCTTCTTGGTTCAGCTAACAGGGAGATCTCCATCCAGATGTCAACATTAACAGACACCTACAAAGTCCCCCAGGTTTGTGTGTGTTATTCTCTGTCTGGTAAAGTGTGCAGGATGGTGGTGAGCAACAGATCCAAGCATTTTTTCTACATGGAATTCAAGAGTTGCTTTTCTCCATATTAGCAAACATATCAATTATGTTTTTTCTATTATGTTTATGTTTAAATTCCTCATAAAAGTCCTGAAAAGCTGTAAGGTCCCTGTAGAGGACTTTCTCCTGGCTATTCAAAAAATATCCCTAGTTGTGGGTGAACTATTGGCATGTTTATTTTCACATAGAAATAATACCTGACATATCCAGTTGTACTCAAGTTGGCAATAGTAGTGTTCCTTTAGAAAAACAAAATGGAATAAATAGGACTCTAGCAATTACAGGTTAGTTAGACTAATGGATATTGTGGCTAAAATATACACCATGTTCCTCTTAAGTAAACTTGAGGTTGGGTAGAACAAAAATGCATTCCTTGCAGAAGAACAAGAAGGTTTTAAGTAGAGGAAAAAGTTTCACACAGTTGTATAATAATCAATAAATTAATAATCTAATATTAACAACAGATTTCTTTTGAAATAGCTAATTAAACAATATGTCAGTCGGGTAAACCACGGTTTTCTGGCTTTATAGATGTTACTGCTGCATTTGATACAGTAAATGGAGAAATATGATGGAGGAAATTGATTTCCCTTAAAATGGAGCTCCGACAGTTGGCCCTGATCCAAGCCTTTTCCACAAGCCCTTGTTTGAGAGGGAGGTCTGGGCTCAGTGGAGCCACGAGAAGAAGGATCGATACTTACCTAGGTGTAACATAAAAGAGTACATATTTGAAAGCATCTTATTCAGTCTAGATATTAATGACTTTCCAGGACTAAGGAAGGATTCTCATGTACATGCCTAAAGTGCTAAATTGTTTATTTATTTAGCATATGGCAAAGGTATAAATAGCCAGGAGACTATATAGTGTTTGTTTCACAGCCGAGGAATGCTAGTCTATTCTGTTTGTGCTCATGAGCTCATCCAAGGTGCCCCACAGGGGGTGAACTGGCTCCATACCAGAAAGATGAGAGGTCTCCTGTGGCATCATCCAGGCCTTCTCTCACCACCGATGTCGCCTCGCAGTTGGGTGTCACATCCGAGCATGTCCAGCACTGGCAGGAGCCCCACCATTTGCATGAAATACGCCACATTTCCCACCAAAGTGGTACCTATTTATCTACTAGCGTTGTCACAGGCCTTCGAACTGTTAGGTGGGCAGAAGCTGAGGGAAGCAACGGGAGCTCAACTCACCATGCAGTGACAGAACTCGAACTGCCGGAACAGATTCAGTGTCTTTAAGCCACTGAGCCTCTTACTTGCTAAATACACCTTGGTTTAAACTCATAATGCAGTACTGTTATCCTATGGGTTAGATTGTGTAGACCCTTGAGAAAACTTGGCTCCTACTGACATAATAATTCTCTGATTATTGATAAATGAAAGTCAAAAGTTGTGGTCTTTGGAAAACAAATGTAGCCAATACAGCAAGTAACACCTTTCCTTACCCAGTGTTACTTTTCTCTGAGACTGAATCTTGGGTCTGCCATCATCAAAGGAGCCCACTTAGAGCAAGGGCAGGATTGAATCTACTGCTTAAATTTAAAAAAACTATCCAGCTTTCGCCCAATTATTATATAATGTGAAAGTTACCCCCAAATCCTTATATTGAACTGAAGTTTGGGGCTTAAAATAAGCCTCTACTGGGATAAACCCAATCACTAGACCTGAGGAGTATTTTGGAGCTGGATAAAAGGACTTCAGTTGCTGACTCAGAGCTGGATTGGGAATTTATACAGTTTCATCTTTGTCTAAAATCAGGGAAAATACAGCCATGTGAAAAGGAAAGTCCATCCTCTTTTAGTTCTATGATTTTATGTATCAGGCCATCTGATAAAAATCACTGGTCCTTAGCAGTTGTTAAAAGTAGGTAACTACAATCTCAGATGAACAACACACAACATAGTGCAAGGTGCCCAGGTCCTCTGGCTGCAAAACAAGCCCAAATCCTAACCCCCCCCCCATCACCCTGCTTGGCGGTTGGTGAGGCATGTTGGTGCTGATAGGCTGTGTGTGGTTTTCAACAGACGTGGCCCTGTGTGTTATGGCCAAACTTCTCCACTTTGGTCTCTTCCGTCCAAAGGAGAATGTTCCAGAAGTCTTGCGATTTGTTCAGGTGCAACTTGGCAAACCTCAGCCGGGCTGCCATGTCCTTTTTCGAGAGAAGAGGCTTTCTCCTGGCAGCCCTTCCAAAGAAACCCTGCTTGTTCAGTCCTTTTCTAATTCTGCTGCCATGGACATTTAACACCCTCACTGGGGCCTGTAGAGTCTGAGGTGGAACTCTTGATTTTTTGCAGTATCTCTGAGCATTGGGTGAACTTGCTGGGATGTTCACTCCTGGGCAGATTGGGAAGTACCTTGAATGTTTTCCACTTGTGAATAATCTTCACTGTAGAATGATGGACTTTGAATTGTTTTGAAATGGCCTTGTAACCCAGTCCAGTTTGATAGGCAGCAACAATTGCTTCTCTAAGATCATTGCTGAAGTCTTTACCTTTTGGCATTGTGTTAACACGCAATACTGGAGACTGGCAAACTCCTGAAACTTTGGCTTTTATAGAGGCAGTCACCCTTGCTGATGGTCAATTAATGAAGGTCACTTGATCAGCAGCACCAGGCTACCTCTTAGCCTCTTCATACCTATGGAAGCAGTCAGGGTGTGCTTCGTCTTTCACACACGGCTTCTCCGTTTTGCCTTTCTTTTTGTAAAATAAATGATGACATGGTGTAATATGTTATGGTTTATTGTTCATCTGAGGCTGTATTTACCTACTTTTAAGAACTGCTTAAGACCAGATGCTTTTTGCTATGTCCTGATAGGTAAAACCACAGAACTTAAAGAGGGCGTCCTTTATTTTCCCCATGGCTGTAATTCTTGGTGTACAGTTAAACCTCTGGAACCTGACAGAGTCCCAAAGTTCTCTGTGTTGGAACATACAATATTGCAAATAAGCCCTCTTGGATTCTGCAACTGACAAATTATATTAGGAGTTGTGACCTCCCCATCTCTTATATAACTAGAGAACGAGCGAAAAAATAATCGAAGTGGCATAGAAATAAACAAAAAGAAAAAAGAAAAAATCAAAAGATTGCTTCACCAAGAATCTGGAATATTGAATGTCAGCTGCATAAGAAAGAGAGAGATCAGAATCCTGCACCGTACATTAGACAAGTATCTGTTGGGATACTTGTGTTAAAGCAATATATTGACTCTGCAGTTAGAATTAAATATTTACATATAATGCAGCCCTTTATTGGAACAAAACATTTCACTTCACATCTGCATATTTGGGTCTGATTGCAATAAATTGTAGGGGTTATACAGAAATATGATTCATGTTTTTTATTCTTATTCTTTTTATTTCATTTGTTTCTTATATTCAGTTTTTATATACAATGTTGTTAATGCTTTGTATTTAATATTTCTTGATATTGCATAATGGCTAATCAACAATTATCTGTTTAATTTGTTCATCAAAACCAAGTTGAATTTATTAAAAGCTAATATTTTGGACTTTATCTGACCCCCAATATAACACAGCTTTCTTCATTGCTTTTTCAGATCAGTTATCATGGTGCTTCAGAGGCTCTGAGTGATAAAAGGAAATTCCCCTTTTTCCACCAGATGTTACCCAAAAAAGGATTCCTCTACCCAGCAGTTGTCCAGCTGCTCCTCCATTTCAGATGGACCTTGATTGGCCTCTTTGCTTCAGACACAGAGAATGGGGAGAATTTCATGAGGACTTTCACTCCTATGCTTATCAGAAATGGAATTTGTGTGGTTATATCACAACTGTTCTCCACAACTGGATATACAGCAGCCCTCAGGGATGCCCTCACTAAGTGGAGACAAGTCAATGTCTTTGTTCACTTCCTGGAACATATTTACATTTCGGACAGAATTCTTCCTTTCCATTTGGCACTTATGCGTTTGACAGGACCCGTTGAAGGGAAAGTCTGGATCGATGCAGTTTTGGGAGGATATGCATTGGGAAAGCACAGACTTTACAAATACATCCATAGTATTTGGAGTTTTGCTTTTCTGGCAAATGAAAGGCCAATGGATGATGCCTTTGAATCCCATTTCTTTGTGGAAGATCAATTTCAAGATCATTATTTCCGCTGTTCTCTTTCCAAGCACATCTTTTCTGTCAAAGGCCGGAGAAGATGCACCCAGAAAGCCCCACTGGAGACCCAGGAGAAAAGGAACAGGGAAATGGTTATAAATTACTTGCATGATTACAGTATCATGAAGACTCTGGCCCAGGCCTTGAATGCTGCCTATTCCTCCAGATCGAGGAGGAGAAGGAAGGAGGGAGAAAAGATCTTGGGGGCTCCAAGGCTGCAGCCATGGCAGGTATGGGGGTCCCGATGTGGATCCATTAATCTTAGTTCTTTAGGAGAAGGAATCCAGAGGGGAAGGAGGGGAACCGTCTCAACCTTCGTATGCTGCAAAAGATCAACAGGTTTGGCCAATCTAATTGCTTGAGACACAATATTCTAAACCGCAGGCACCATGACAGATAAATTTTGGTTTTAAACACTGCTAACTTTAAAAGGATGTATGCATTTTTAAATATACTCATGTCTTTATGCATTTGTGATTAGCATAGTAGAGGTTTACATCTGTAACTTTTTTTTATATAACAAGTTGTATTGATTTTTTTGGTTTTACAACAAAGTGTTTGAAACTCATCGTGTGGATAGGGTACTCCATAAAAAAAAAGTAAGAAACATAATCATACATATATAATTCAAGTTAATTCTTTAAAGGTTCCCTCTCTATTTTGTCAATCAAAAAAAAGAAAACTATCAATAATATTTCACCTATGATCAATTCCTGTTTTCAAGCTTAACTAACTTACAATTACCATATTCCAATTTAGCCTTAAATAAACATATAGTTTACACTTCGGGTATCCAATTTCCCTTATTTCGTAAAATATAAATTGTTTCTAAAATATACATATTATTCCAACCATTCTATTTATACTTCCCAATTAAATTCTATCTCTTATTCTATTCTATTTCAAATACATATTTTATAAATGAACATACCTTTAAAACCCCTTTTTAACTCCTTATCTAAAATTTAATCTTATCAAAGTCATTATACCTTAAAAAGAAAACATATTATTTCACTAGACACCTTCTTATTTCATTTCTGGTCTATATTCTATTTCTTCATCTATTAACTTTTTGTTTACTATCATTTCCATATTACATTTCCCAACCATAATCAAATTACATCCCAACCATAGTCAAATCAATAATTTTCATCTCACTAGTATTAACTCAGTCAAAATCTCTAAAAGCCTTTTTAACCCATCAGGTAGGATTTTAACTATCATTTTTAAACCTAATTCTAGCTTTCTTTTTGTGCCAAGCAGGTTTTCACAAAAGAGCCTCTAATTCATCAAATCTTATCTGATTGTACATATTTCTCCACAGTTGAATCTGATCGTAGTCCTCTTCTCTTTTTTCCAATGTTGTCTGCACTACATAATCAGTCTTATTCAGTATGGTAGTTATTCGTTGTTTATCCATGTTGTCAACGTTTTTGATGCCTCATATTTGGAAAGTTCCTGTTGCTTTTGGGATTATAAGTGGTTTAGTTAGAATCCGCCTTTGGTCATCGAGATTCTCCATAACTTGTATATGAGATGTAATATCTTCCTCTATGTTGTTTGGTTCCTCATCTGGTGGTGTTTGAATTGTAAAGTAGTCAGTTGAAATCTGAAAATCAATTTGAAGCTTTGTAATAAAAGCATTTATTCTAGCATTCACACATTCATTAAATTCATGTATTCTTCCCAGCATCCGATCACCAATAGATTGTAAATATATTTCCTCCATCTCATTAAGCTGTGGATATAGTCACATGCCGGCCTCATTAGAGTTGATTTGTTCTTCCTCTGTTGTTCCTTGATCTATAAATTGGTCAGTCAAAGTTTGAGATTCAATTTTTAACTCTGGAGCATCCTCTTTCATATTCATTCTACATTGTTCTTTAAGTTCCAAAATTTTTTCTAGTAAAAGTCCATAGTCAAGCTGTGGGTAAAATTCCATTTCAATAGTAAAATAGTCTTAATTTTTTGGTGAAGATTCAGCTTAGAAGGTAAATAGAACACTAAAAATTCTAAAGTAGAGATATAATTATAAGGTATAACATCCAAAAGAAATAATAAAAATTAAAAAAGTCAGGCCAGACAGGAAGAAAAAAGCCAACAAAGACCAAAGTGGATATGAAAAAAAATATATCCAATTTGTAGTCCAAAATAGTAATAAAATCTTTAAGTTCCAAATTTTTTTTCTAGTGTGAGTCCATAGCCAAGTTGTAGGTAAAATTCCATTTCAATAATAATTTTTTTTCATTTTTTGTTAAAAATTCAGTCTGGAAGATAAATACAGCAATAAAAATTCTATAGTAGAGCTATTATAAAATGTAACATCCAAACAAAAATAAAAACAAAGCCAAAAGCTCAAGCCAAACAAAAAGGAAAAAGCAGAAAAAACCAAAGTCAGTATTATAAAACATCCAATTTATAATCCAAAGTAGTAATTAAAAAAGGTGCCTTGTAAGCAATTATTATATTAATAATCCAAAAAAGAAAGAAAGTCCATATGTCAAAAATATATAATTTGTACTGTAAAATCCAACTAAACTAATAGGAGAAAGGAAAAGGGGGGGGGGGAAGGAAACCTTCTTTCAGCTGGTTTCAAACAGATAGGAATGTCTGGGCGTAGAGCCAAGTGTCTGGGCATCACGCCAAGTTTAGTCTGAATACACACCCAGCTAAAGGCAGTGAAAGTCTCGGCTTGGTACTTTGTTGCAGCTTCAAACCACAAAGAGCCACCCAGACTGCAGAAAAAAAGTTTTAAAATAAGCAATAATGTTCAGAAGGGGGGGGGGAGAGAAAAAAAACGCTCCACCCCCCTCCCTAAAGGCTTCCGCTTAAATTAAAGACAAGCAGGCAAAGAGAAAGAAAATCTATCTTCACAGTAAAGATTTTTTCAGGATCCCCGAACTCCAACAGCTCAAATAATCAGTAAAAATTAATTATTTTTCTCAAGGCTTGTTTTCCCAAATATCCAAACACTGCTTTCTTAGAATAGGGAAGTAATTCCGGAAGCTTTTCACAGGGAGGTAAATAGGGTACCAAGAGGGAAGGAAAGGTCTCACCCGGATCATCCATGGTGGTTCTTTTCACTTAGATGTTGTTGTGACTTTCGGCTGGAGTAGCTAGATGATCGGCCATGTTAATGGCCGATCTTTTCCCCATCGGCCCAAAGGAGTTGTCTTGGACTGCAGAGGGAGCTGCCACTCCCTCCGCCAACAAAGAGTGACCTCCTCAGCGGTGGTCGCCCCTCCAGGGTGACTTTCGACCCTGTCCAGGGTCTATCGGCGGGGGGAAACCGGCCGGCAAAGAGAGCAGACTCTTCGCGAGACTGCCGGCGCTGCAACCGGAACTGGAAGTCTACATCTGTAACTTTGAAGGACACCCTGAGACCATGTAGCCCAACCCTCCTCTCTGCAGGAATCCCAGTTAAAGCTTCTCCCATTGATGGCTGCTCAGTCTTTGCGTCATCAGTGAAGGGGAGGCTGAACTCCTCTGCTTCAAGGGCTCAGCTCTGAAATGGCTCCTCCTTTCAGGAGGTTCTTCCTCTCCTTCAGCCGGAATCTCCTCTCTTGTGGCTGAGCTCCTTTCCCCATTTCCCTCCCTCTGGAACAGCATTGAAGAAACCTGGAGCTTTTTACAGGAGAGTAATTAGGGAAAGAGGGGGAAGGAAAGATCTCACCCGGATTCTCCACAGGTGTTCTTTGTGCTTAGCTGTTCTTCTGGCTTTCGGCTGGCGCTGCGAAATGATCGTCCATTTTACTGGGCGATCTTTTCTCCGACGGCCCTAAGGAGCTGGCTCGGACCGAGGAAGGAGCTGCTGCCCTTCCCCCATCGACGAGGGCCTCCTCAACAGTGGTCGCTCCTCCAGGGCGACTTTTCAACCCGATTAAGGGTCTACCGGCGGAGGGAAAAACAGCCGATGGAGAGAAGAGGCTCTCCTTGCGACTGCGTCTATGGCGATCCGGAACCGGAAGCCTCCTGTAAAAAGCCTTTGAATTTGAATTACTTCCCTGCTGTGAGAGAGCAGCGTTTTGATACTGTGGGAAAACCAGCTTTGGGAACTGAAAAAAATAAAACAGCTAATTTTTTATTGACTATTCAACTCTTGGAATACTGAGGGACCCTGAAAAATATTTCTACTTTTGATCATTACTATTATAACTACGCTATTTACTATCCTGGACTTTCTTTTTTTTATTTGTTCAATGTGAAAAACAAAAAATCTATTAACTTGGAAAGAAAGGCTTTATAGCCTACTGAGGACATCTTGTGATGAAAAGTGTTACTGCAACTGTATATTTTTCTTGCTGGAGGATGGCTTTGACCTTCAAAGGATGAGATATCTTGAAACAGCTGGGTGGTGATTTTGTTTACTAGGAATTGGAGGTGAATATTTGTTGACTTTTACTAAATATAGCCTTCACTAAAAGATTAAAAGACCCTTTCACCACTGAGATGGAAGAATTTTGCCCACAGCTTGATTATAAGCTTATACTGGAAAAAATATTGGAAGCTACGGAGTACACAAAATCTTATTCTCAAATTTTGATGGATCAAGTTATAGGCCGAAGAACAGTGGAGAGGGAGCAGAGTGGCTCCAAAGAGGCCTTTGAGCAACATATACAACCTAAAGAGAAACCATACTTACAACTTAAACATGAACTTATACCGGGAGAAATTGTGGAAACCATTGAACAAATCAACTTTACATAACCCCATATACAATTTATGGAGAAGCCTGATGATCAAAGAATAATTTTAATTGAGATGCCTGAATTGTCAAAACCAATAGAGACTGACATCCAGATACAAGTTACTGAAAATTGTGATAACGTGGATAATCAACTAGTAATTACAACATGGAATAAAACTGTCTACACCATTCAAAGGCCACTAGAAGAAAGGGAAGAGAACTTTGACCAATCTGAAGTGCTAAGAAATACCTTTTTTCAAATATTGGGATTTGTAGGAACTTTACTATGGAAACCGGTGTGGCACAGAAAGAAACCTAGAGTTAGATTTAAAAATGTGTTTTAAAATTTCACTCAATGGGTTAAAAAGGCTTTAGAGATTTTGACTGATTCAACAACTAATGGAGTACGTGAATTCTGTAAGAGGATATTCTTTGTAATAATATTTTGTTTCAGATATGATAACTATCTGAAGGGGTAAACTTTACTTATTGGGTTAAAAAGACTTTTTATAGATATAGATTGATTGATAGAATATATATTTAAAACAGATAGAAATGTATTTTTTTGGACTGATATTTTTATTTCAAATAAGATAATTATTTTGTAATGGAAGGAGAATAAGAGGGATTGGTGACAAGAGAAGAAATGGTATTAATGAATAAAATATAAGAATGTTATTGTGGGAATAATATATTCATTTTAGATATAATTATTATGTTAGGGAAAAGGGAAATGAGGCATACCCGAAGTGTTAATAATATGTTTATTTAAGGCTAATTGGAATATGGTAACTGTAAATTAGTAAAGCCTAAAAACAGGATTTGGATCTTTACAACTGAAACGTGATTGATGTTTGATAGGATTGCTTGAATTCTATTTAGAAACGTATTAATTTGAATATGTAATAGTATATGAGGGAAATAGAGAGGGAACTAATAATGAATTAATTTGAGCTATATATTTATGATTTTTCTTTTGGATGTTTGATGTACCCATCTCCACGTTGGTTCCTAAGCACCTTGATGTAACTTTCCTACCCCTATAAAAATCCAATAAAATATATATATAAGAAACCTGGAGCTTCTCTGCAGCTTCCCTCAGTTGCTGGAAGAGGCTGCACAAGGCAGTGTTGGGTTTATGGCCACAACGGCACTCAAAATGTCTGTTGCTAAGCAAGACAGTTGTTGAGTTTTGCCCCATTTTACGACCTTTCTTGCCTTTTCTGGTAAAGTGAACCATTGGAGTTGTTAAGCAAGTAACACGGTTGTTAAGGGAATCCGGCTTCCCTGTTGATTTTGCTCGTCAGAAGCCCCAAAAGGAGATCACGTGACCCTCAAACACCATCAAAATTAGATGCCAAGAATTCAAATTTTGATCACGTGACCCTGGGATGCTGCAATGAGCGTGTTAAAAAATATCATAATTCATTTTTTTAGTGCCCTTGTAACTTTGTAACAAGTTATTAATTTTTCAATTTTTACAGCCAAGTGCTTAGGAAGCAACGTGGTGATGGGGTAATCAATAATCCAATAACAAAGTCATAAATATATACCTCAGGTTAAGTCCTTAAAGGTTCCCTCTCTATTTCCCTTGATTATTATAACATATTAAAGTTAATACATTTCTAGATAAAGCTCAATCAATCAATATATTTATCAATAAAATTTTACTTATACTGATCCAAGTCCTGTTTTTAAGTTTTACTTAATTCGAATTACCATATTCCAATTTAGCCTTAAGTAACCATATTGTTTACACTTCGGGTAACCCTAACTCCCCTCATTTCCTTACATAATAATTATAATATCTAATATAGACATATTGTTCCAAAAGTTACATTCTTACTTTTCCCAAATATATTCTATTTCTTGTCCTAATAGCTCCTCATTTATTGATAAAATATCTTCCATTGTCTCTAAACCTTTTCCATATTATAATTCAAAACTATAATCTAACAGTTAATTTTCATTTCCATTATAAATTTAGGTCCTAAATATTAAATCAATCAATATCTCTAAAAATCTCTTTAACCCATTAAGTGGAATTTTAAATCCCATTTTTAAATCTGACTCTGGCTTTCTTTTTGTGCCAAACAGGCTTCCATACCAGAGCGTCTAAATCAGGGGTCGTCAACCTGAAAGAGCCACTGTTTCCCTCACAAAAAAAAAACCTGGGAGCCGCATAATGCGCGCACGCACACACAGAACAGGGGGCTTGATTAGAGTGGAGCCTAAGGCAAGACATGAGCCTAAGGCCCTGCCCCTGTCCAGCTCTGGTATTCTCCTCTCCTCGGAAAAGACTGCTCCCCCCCACCCCACACTCTCCCTCTCTGGGACTTTCTTCTTTCCGCCTTTTGGCGCGAAGGTTCCGAGGGAGCGGAGGAGGAGGCCGACGGGGAGAAGGAGCTGCTGTGGCAAATCTTCCAAGGCGGCAGCAGACGGCCACTTGGGCTCGCCTATCTCAGCCTGCTGCGGGAGGCCGGAGTTGAGGCTTCTGGCTCGCTCTGGGAGGGGTGCTCGGAAAAGAGAGGATGAGAAGCGGAAAGTGGGAGAAAGGACGTCTTCCAGCTCTCTGGGTTCTTTCGCTGGGAGGGCGAGGAAGCAGCAGTTCTGCTCCGTGGGAGGTGGGAGCAGGCAGCCTCTCCTTCAAGCTTCGCCAAGTGAGAAGCAAAGGTCCGAGTCCCCAGAATGTCAACTTTGCGAAAGAGGGAGGCGGTGGGGGGATTAAAATAAAATAGGGGGGAGCTTGAGGAAACCCAGCAGATGCCTATATCAGAGGGCGAGCAAGAAAGGCAAGATCGGGGAGAGGAAGAAAGCTTTCGGGGCTTGCCCAGCAGGCAGCTGCTCCCTGCTCTCAGAAATCACCGTGGGAGGCAGGGACCGTGAGGAGCAGCCAGGATTGGAGGAGCAGAAGTCAACACTGCCAAAGAGGAGGAAGGAAAGGAAAAGTGGGGGTCTTTAAATAGTCATGCCCACTTTTCCCCCCTTTTCCCTATTTTTTGCAACAACCGGTTGCAGACATCCACATGTGTATGCGTCAGGTTTGGAAGCCTCCGTGTCAGAATCCAATTATATTTTATTCTAGCTATCTACTCTGAGAAAACCCAATTCTTACTCTCTTTTGGATTCTGTCATACTACAAAGGGAGGGGGAGTAAACATGGGTGTTTATGACTGGCATTCCTCCTATCAGCTACAAAGGAACATGCTCTGTGGATTCCCTCTCTGGAATACTAACCATAACAATACGGCAATCAGCCTTTGATCTCACTCCCTATGAAGCCTCCTTTTACCGGCAGCAAGGAAAAAAAAAAAAGGGGGGGGAGATTGCAATGTTTGGAATCCGATGGATTTAACACCCAGCCATCTGCCAAATGGAATCGACCGGAAGGAATGTGGAGTGGGGCTGCCTGGGAACACTTTAAAACATTGAATGATCAGGGGGGGTACCTCAGATCCTGTTTAGCATGCCTTCAGTCAGTTTTTCTTAATAAAGATTCCTGTTGGAAGAACCGTTCCAAGAGTTCTGTCTTCTTAAGATGTAAATTGAGGTGGGTCCTTACATTAGACAGGATCTGCAAAATTGGTCAACCTGGAAGGAAGAACCTTGCCGGGGGACTTTGCAAAAAATACCATGTCAGACAATGAAGCAGGGAAGGGGGAAAGCCCCCCGGAGAGGGAGCCGTTGCCCCGACTGGAAACCTGCCAAATATCCAGATCTGAAGGGTCAGATTCCTTAGGAGAAGAGGTGGTAGAGATGCGTAACCACAAGCCTCGGTGGTCAATGGGCGTTGGAAAGAAAGGCGAGTGGGAAAAGAAATCAAGAAAGGTGACCCTGAGACGGGGGGTCAACCAACCAGGATGGAAGCAGGAGATAGAGAGATCCCTGCACACAAGCGAAGATGAAGGAAGCTGGGCACAGCACTCGAACTGGATCCTAGAGAAAGCTATCGCCTTGATGAAGAGAACCCTCAGCTCCCTAGGAGAGGAGGATCCTGAGTCCCACAGCCACACCAACTCCTGGAGCCGCAACTGGAGAGACACTGAGGGGGAATTGGAACCTGCAGCCCTGGGGACATCCGCTGATCCAGTAGTCCCCAACCCCCGCCGACCTGCAGATGGCGATCCGGATGGAAGACAATACCAACGAAGAAGGCACTGATCCATTCAAAGACTCCCACCACTGGACGCGAAATTCAAGGGGGAGCCGACACGCTTGGGGTTTTTCCTAGCCCAAGTCCTTGGCTACATGGAGGAACACGGGCGACACATCCCTAGCAACAAAGCCCGTATCCAGATCATGCAATCTGCTCTGCCGATTGGGTGGTGAATTTGGATGATTCTAATGCCCCACAGCTCAATGACTTTAACCGTTTCATTTCCTCTCTGAGAAGGCGATTTGGAGAGGGTAGATGAGCTCCCCCCCCACCGACCCACAGACTGTGCCATAGAATTCAAGCCCGGGACAAAACTCCCAAAGCCCAGATTATACTCCATGAGCCCAAAGGAGAAGGAGGAAATGGAAAGATTCATAAAGAAAAACCTAGAAAGGGGGTTCATTGAACCAGCCAAGCCTAAGGTGGCCACTCCGGTCCTCTTTAGAGAGAAGAAGGATGGCTCTCTCCGCTTATGCATGGACTACCGGCTTTTGAATGCAATCAGTGAAAGCAACCTATACCCCCTACCCCTCATGAAGCACATATTATCACACCTCTCGAAAGGATTTTTTTTTTTACTAAACTAGATCTAAGGGAAGCGTATTACCGTGTAAGAATTAAGGAAGGGGATGAATGGAAAACCGCATTTAACTGCCCAATGGGGTGCTACCAATTCAAAGTTTTGCCATTTGGATCACAAGGGGGGCCCGCAGTATTTATGCAATTAATCAATGAGGTACTAAGTGAGCACCTATTTAAGGGGGTCCTGGTTTATTTAGACGACATCCTTATCTTCACCAAATCAAAAGAGGAACATGTCAACCTAGTCAGAGCGGTTTTAAAAAAACTGTGAGCCGCCCACCTATATGCCAAATTATCAAAATGCGAATTTCACCAGGAAAGAATAGACTACCTAGGTTACCGCATATCCCCACAAGGCATTGAAATGGACCCAGAGAAGGTCAGGGCAGTATTAGAATGGGCACCACCTCGCACAAGAAAGCAACTGCAAAGTTTCCTGGGTTTCGCAAACTTTTACCGCCAATTCATCCCCTCATTTGCCCAGATAGCCCTGCCCCTCACGAGCTTACTAAAAATGAAGGGAGAATCCTCAGTGAAACCTAGCCAGCCACTAAAATGGACAATGGAATGCCAAGCGGCATTTGAGAGATTAAAGAGGCTTTTTTCTGCCGAACCAGTACTGAGGCACCCAGACATGGACAAACCCTTCGTAATACAGACGGATGCAAGTGATGTGGCAGTGGGGGCTGTACTATTACAAGAAAATGATGAAGGAATGTTGCAACCCTGCGCATATACGTCCAGGAAACTCACTGAAACGGAACAGCGCTGGCCCGTGTGGGAGAAAGAGGCATATGGGATACGTTGGTCATTACTTACATGGCGCCAATTCCTTGAAGGCAATAAAATCCCTTTCCAGGTGTGGACAGACCACAAAAATTTGGAAGCCTTGAAAACACCCAGAAAACTCAACCCCAAGCAAGCCCGCTGGTCTCAGCATTTTTACCAATTCAATTTTAAGCTCAAGCATTTGCCGGGGGGAAAGAACTTTCTGGCAGATGCATTATCTCGCATGCCCCAATATAACAGCACGCGAGCCACTGACTCTAAACCGATCATGGGAGAATCACAACTGGCAGCGCCAGTGACTACCAGAGCCCAAGTTAAATTAAAACCACAGCTGGATAGCCAGACCGGAATTGAATTCCGGAAAAGTTTGGAAACAGATGAATGGTTCCAGAAAAATAAACACGTGTGCACAATGAAAGATGGACTGCCTTGGGTGGGGGAGAAGTTATATATACCGACCACCCAAAGGATCACATTCATGCAACTTTGCCACGACACAAAATCAGCAGGGCATTTTGGATTTGTAAAAACATTGCACTTAATTAAACGGCAATTTTGGTGGCCATCCATGAAAAAAGACATAGAAAGTTACGTGGCCAGCTGCCCAAAGTGTGCAATGGCAAAAAGGTTGCAAGGGAAATTGCCAGGACTGTTACAAACAGTGGCAAATCCCTCAGCCCCCTGGAGGGAAATAGCCATGGATTTTATAGTGGAATTACCAGAAAGCAATGGGAATACTGTCATCTGGACGGTCACGGACCTATTTTCCAAACAGGTTCACTTTATTCCTTGCCAAAAGATCCCCACTGCAAAAGCTTTAGCGAAACTTTTCATGCAACATATTTACAAATTGCATGGGGCACCCCAACACATCATATCTGATAGGGGAGTGCAATTTACATCTGCATTTTGGAAGGAATTTCTATCCCTTTTAGGGACCACCCAGGGACTGACATCTAGCCATCATCCTCAGAAAAATGTAACACAGTACTTGAGCAATATTTAAGATGTTTTCTTAATTTCCAGCAGTCAGATTGGACGGACCTGTTGCCTTTCGCAGAGGTTGCCTACAATAATGCAGTCCACTCCAGCACAGGTTACACTCCTTTTCAAATAGCTACCGGTCAAAGTTTCAACCCCATGCCAGAACTAACCCCAAACGAACCGGCAATCCCATCACTGAAAGAATGGATGGAACAATTACAAAACACCTGGCCAATAGTTAGAAAAGCTCTAGAGGAAGCTAGGCAAGCATACAAAGCACAAGCAGATAAGAAAAGGGTGGAGCCCAAACCATTCATTATAGGAGAAATGGTGTACTTGTCTACAAAATACTTAAAATCCATTGTTGTTGTTAGTTGCGAAGTCGTGTCCGACCCATCGCGACCCCATGTCAGTCCCTGGGTGGTCCCTAAAAGGGATAGAAATTCCTTCCAAAATGCAGATGTAAATTGCACTCCCCTATCAGATATGATGTGTTGGGGTGCCCCATGCAATCTGTAAATATGTTGCACAAAATCCATACAACCCTGTAAAAAACTTGGACCAAAATATATAGGGCCTTTTCCAATTAAAAGAATCATAAACCCAGTAACAGTAGAATTAGAATTACCCAAGAATCTTAGGCAAATACACCCAATTTTCCACTGCAGTTTGCTGAAAAGAGAACAACAATCACCCTTACGGCCAACCCCCCCCCCCAACCCCAATCATGGTAGAAGGGGAGCAACACTTCAAAATAAGGGAAATCCTGGACTCTAGAAAATATCGTGGGGAAACTCAATACCTAGTAGCATGGAAGCACCTCCCCGCCTCTTAAAACGAGTGGGTCCATAAACGTCATGTCAAAGCCCCGAAGCTTTTAAAGAAGTTTCATACAGAGTATCCTAACAAGCCAGACTAACTTTTATACCTGTTTTGTTTTCTCTACGGGTGGACCTCTCTTATTTTTAAGGGGAGCCGGATGTCAGAATCCAATTATATTTTATTTCTAGCTACCTACTCTGAGAAAATCCAATTCTTACTCTCTTCTGGATTCTGTCATACTACAAAGGGGGGGGAGTAAACACGGGTGTTTATGACTGGCATTCCTCCTATCAACTACAAAGGAACATCCTCTGTGGATTCCCTTCGAGAGAACTAACCATAACAATGCGGCCATCAGCCTTTATTCTCACTCCCTATGAAGTCCCCTTTTACTGGCAGAGTTCCAAGAGTTCTGTCTTCTTAAGATGTAAATTGAGGTGGGTCCTTACACTCCATTTAATTCTGTGTGTGTGCACAGACATAGGCTGACTTAGGAGCGAAAACAATGCTGGTAGATCTTGTGGGATTTTTGCATGCAGTTTACTTGTGGGGGGGGGGAGGAGGAGGAAGCGCAGAGCAGCCTGTCAGAGCCAGATTGTTTGCTTATTGAGAGAGAGAGAGAGAGAGAGAGAGAGAGAGAGAGAGAGAGAGAGAGAGAGAGAGAAAGTAGAAAGAAAGTAGAAAGAAAGAAAGAAAGAAAGAAAGAAAGAAAGAAAGAAAGAAAGAAAGAAAGAAAGAAAGAAAGAAAGAAAGAAAGAAAGAAAGAGGGAGGGAGGGAGGGAGGGAAGGAAGGAAGGAAGGAAGGAAGACAAGAAAGGAAGTAGAAAGGCAGGAAGAATATGGGAAGGAAGGAAGGAAAAAAAGAAAGAAAGAAAACAGGAAGAAAAGGAAGGAAGGAAGAGGAAGGAAGATATAACCTTCAGCAAAGCAGCCTCCCTGCAAAAGAAACCCATTCCCACTTATGTGAGCAGACACGTGCCCCCACAAGCAGCTCCCCCCTCAGCCTCGCTTGCAAAAACCTCGCCCTGCCTTAATTGCAGGCAAAACCTGCCGAAAGCCCAACCAGCCCGTGCAGAAGTGCTGCCTGCTCGCCTTTCCAGGGCGCTCCAGCCCAGCTTCTTTCCTCCCTTTTAGCTGGACAACCTTTAAAATCAGCCTTTTCTATTTATTTATTTATTTATTTATTTGGGGGGGGGGGATATTGGGGCGATTTATTGGGGGGATTGGGGTGGATTGGGGGGGGGAATTTGCAAGCATGCCAACTGGGGCGGCGGGGCGGCCGGAGAAGAGCGGCCAGCCAGGAGGACGCGCGACCTGCCCACCAGCCGATCCAGACTGAGCTCCTCCTGAGTAAGCGTGCCGGCCAGGTGACGCCGAGGCCGCTTTGGAAACAGAAAGTAAGCATCGTGCAAAGCAGAGCGGCTTGCCTCCGCGCCTTGGAGCCGGGAGGATTTTTGCATGCAGTTTACTTGTGGGGGGGGAGGAGGAGGAAGCGCAGAGCAGCCAGTCAGAGCCCAGATTGTTTGCTTATTGAGAGAGAGAGAGAGAGAGAGAGAGAGAGAGAGAGAGAGAGAGAGAAAGAAAGAAAGAAAGAAAGAAAGAAAGAAAGAAAGAAAGAAAGAAAGAAAGAAAGAAAGAAAGAAAGAAAGAAAGAAAGAAAGAAGGGAGGGAGGGAGGGAGGGAAGGAAGGAAGACAAGAAAGGAAGAAGAAAGGCAGGAAGAATATGGGAAGGAAGGAAGGAAGGAAGGAAGGAAGGAAGGAAGGAAGGAAGGAAGGAGCCGGGAGGTGCCCACAGGGGTAGGCAACCTTGGCTGTTTTATGACTCATGGACTTCAACTCCCAGAATAAAAGAGCCAAGGTTGCCTATCCTGCCTAGGCTAAGCAAACCCACCCGAGGCGGAAATCCCCACCCGCCTCCCCGCCTGAATCACCGGCTGCTCCCTGTGCTGCTGGTCCCTGCGCTACAAAGCCTGCGGATGGTGAGACCCGCTCCCCCTGAGCCCCGCTCCGATTCCCGGGCTCCGCTGTTGCTTCTATTGCCGCTGCGGCTGCTACGGCGGGCAGAGGCAATGCAAAGCGCGGGCAGAGCAGCGGGCCAGAATGAGCGAGCTCAGGCAGCGGCTGACCAGGGAGGTGGAGGGGCAGCGCGATGCCGAGGGCAAGGTAGCCGAGTCGGCCAGGGCCGAGCGTCTGGAAGCGGCGACACGTGTTCCGCATGATGGCGGAATGGCGGGGGAGGTTTGTTCAACTTAAACTCCCAGAATTCCTGAGCCAGTAGGCAACTTTGACTCTTTTATGCCTCGTGGACTTCAATGGCTCAGAAATTCTGAGAGTTGAAGTCCACGAGTCATAAAAGAGCCAAGGTTGCCTCCCGAGCAAGCGCGCCGGCCAGGTGATGCCGAGGCCACTTTGCAAAGACGAGAAAGCATGGGGGAAAGTGGAGGCTTGCCTCGGTGCCGGTAGGTGCCCCTTTGGAGGAGGAGGAGGCGCCATCACTACCCCTGAGCTCTCTCCTGGGCTGGGCATCTTTGCGCGGCGGAGTGTTGTTTCCTGGCTTATAAGATGGTCAGTTGAAGTCTGGGATTCAATTTGTAATTCTGGGGTGACATCTTTGGCTTTCATTCTGAAGTTCATTTGCTCAGTAGCTTCAAGAATTTTTTCCAGTATAAGGTTATAGTTACGCTGTGGGTAAAGTTCCTCCATTTCTATGGTGATTAAAAATAATCTTTTAGTGGAGGCTATGTTTAGCAACAGTCAGCCCATATCCACCTCCACAATTTCTAGCAGTTGTTTTCACCACCCAGCTGTTTCCAATTCTTATCTTTTCCCTTTTGTGATAATTTGAAGGTCAAATCAAAGGAGTTAGCCGGCCTCACAGTCAAAATAATAATAATAATAAAAATTCAGTTGTTGTGCCAAATTTCACCACAAGATGTCCCCAGTAGGCTATGGAATCTTTTTCCAGATGCCAAACTGAATTGGTTTTTATCCAATTAAAAGAAGGAAAAAACAATATTTTCCAACTTGATAAGTAGATAGAATAATAGGGCTCTATAATAGGAACTTTTTGGGACCCCAAAGTATCCAAAAATAGAAATCCAGTTATTTAGTCATTAGGATTGAGTATTCTTTTCTTTTCTTTTCAAAGCTTATGTTCCAAGGTAAGCAAACGCCGCATTATTAAAAGCAGGGAAATAATTCCAGAGGCTTTCACAGGAAAGTAGTTAGGATAAAAGAAAGGTAAGGAAGGGTCTCACCCGGATCTTCCACGGTGCTTCTTTGTGCTTAGTTGTTCTTCCGGCTTTCGGCTGGTACGGCTAAGTGATCGGCCATGTTAATGGCTGATCTTTTCTTCGTCGATCCAAAGGAGCTGCCTCGGATTGCGGAAGGAGCTGCCGCCTTTCTGCAGTCTAACGAGGGTCCTCCTTAGCAGTGGTCGTCCCTCCAGAGCAACTTTTGACCCTGTCCAGGGTCTACCGGCGAAGGGAAACAGGACGGCGAAGAGAAGGCTCTCCCCGCCTGTCCGCTGGCGCCGTGATCTGGAACCGGAAGCAGAACAGTTTCTCATAATCAACCTGATGTTTTCTAGGCATTTATGAATAATCTCTTTTTTTCCATGATTTATTTTTTGTCACC
>JALGBA010001753.1:0-24461 GCA_023970755.1 Azemiops feae
CGCCTTGGGCTAACTCCTCAGGGAAACCTCACATCCAGAAAACAAGTGGTTTTTCAGCTTCCCTAACCCTGGGGAACTTGCATATGTGTTTCTTTTTCAAATTTCAACTGTGTCTGAAAAATTGACTTTTCTAGCTGAATGGGATTTTTATCAATTGCGAGATACGCCTTGGGCTAACTCCTCAGGGAAAGCTCACATCCAGAAAACAAGTGGTTTTTCAGCTTCCCCATCCGAGTGGAACCTGAATATGTTTTTCCTTTTCACATTTGAGCTCTCTCTGAAGAATTGACTTTTCTAGCTGAATGGGATTTTTACCAATTGCGAGATACGCCTTGGGCTAACTCCACAGGGAAAGCTCAGATCCGGAAAACAAGTGGTTTTTCAGCTTCCCCATCCGAGTGGAACCTGAATATGTGTTTCTTTTTCACATTTGAGCTCTGTCTGAAAAATTGACTTTTCTAGCTGAATGGGATTTTTACCAATTGCGAGATTCGCCTTGGGCTAACTCCACAGGGAAAGCTCAGATCCGGAAAACAAGTGGTTTTTCAGCTTCCCTAACCCTGGGGAACTTGCATATGTGTTTCTTTTTCAAATTTCAACTGTGTCTGAAAAATTGACTTTTCTAGCTGAATGGGATTTTTATCAATTGCGAGATACGCCTTGGGCTAACTCCGCAAGGAAAGCTCACATCCAGAAAACAAGTGGTTTTTCAACTTCCCCATCCTACTGGAACCTGAATATGTGTTTCTTTTTCAAATTTAAGTTGTGTCTGAAAAATTGACTTTTCTGACTGAATGGGATTTTTACCAACAATTGCGAGATTCGCCTTGGGCTAACTCCACAGGGAAAGCTCAAATCCAGAAAACCACTGTTTTTTCAGCTTCCCCATCCGAGTGGAACCTGAATATATTTTTCTTTTTCACATTTGAGCTCTCTCTGAAAAATTGACTTTTCTAGCTGAATGGGATTTTTACCAATTGCGAGATACGCCTTGGGCTAACTCCACAGGGAAAGCTCAGATCCGGAAAACAAGTGGTTTTTCAGCTTTCCCATCCGAGTGGAACCTGAATATGTGTTTCTTTTTCAAATTTAAGCTGTGACTGAAGAATTGACTTTTCTGGCTGAATGGGATTTTTACCAATTGCGAGATATGCATTGGGCTAACTCCACAGGGAAAGCTCACATCCAGAAAACCACTGGTTTTTCAGCTTCCCCATCCGAGTGGAACCTGAATATGTTTTTCTTTTTCACATTTGAGCTCTCTCTGAAGAATTGACTTTTCTGGCTGAATGGGATTTTTACCAACAATTGCGAGATACGCATTGTGCTAACTCCTCAAGGAAAGCTCACATGCAGAAAACAAGTGGTTTTTCAGCTTCCCCATCCGAGTGGAACCTGAATATGTGTTTCTTTTTTAAATTTAAGCTGTGACTGAAGAATTGACTTTTCCGGCTGAATGGGATTTTTACCAATTGCGAGATAGGCATTGGTAAGGGAAAGCCAAAGGGAAAGCTCACATCCGGAAAACAAGTGGTTTTTCAGCTTCACCAACCCTGGGGAACCTGCATATGTGTTTCTTTTTCACATTTCAGCTCTCTCTGAAAAATTAACTTTTCTGGCTGAATGGGATTTTTACCAATTGCGAGATATGCCTTGAGCTAACTCCACAGGTAAAGCTCACATCCAGAAAACAAGTGGTTTTTCAGCTTACCCATCCGAATGGAACCGGCATATGTGTTTCTTTTTAAAATTTGAGCTCTGTCTGAAAAATTGACTTTTCTGGCTGAATGGGATTTTTACCAATTGCGAGATATGCCTTGAGCTAACTCCACAGGTAAAGCTCACATCCAGAAAACAAGTGGTTTTTCAACTTCCCCATCCGAGTGGAATCTGAATATGTGTTTCTTTTTCAAATTCAACCTGTGTCTGAAAGATTGACTTTTCTGGCTGAATGGGATTTTTACCAATTGGGAGATACGCCTTGGGCTAACTCCACAGGGAAAGCTCACATCCAGAAAACAAGTGGTTTTTCAACTTCCCCATCCGAATGGAACCGGCATATGTGTTTCTTTTTCAAACTTGAGCTCTGTCTGAAAAATTGACTTTTCTGGCTGAATGGGATTTTTACCAATTGCGAGATATGCCTTGAGCTAACTCCACAGGTAAAGCTCACATCCAGAAAACAAGTGGTTTTTCAACTTCCCCATCCGAATGGAACCGGCATCTGTGTTTCCTTTTCAAATTTCAGCAGTGTCTGAAAAATTGACTTTTCTGGCTGAATGGGATTTTTACCAATTGCGAGATATGCATTGGGCTAACTCCACAGGGAAAGCTCACATCCGGAAAACAAGTGGTTTTTCAGCTTCCCCATCCGAGTGGAATCTGAATATGTTTTTCTTTTTCACATTTGAGCTGTGTCTGAAAGATTGACTTTTCTGGCTGAATGGGATGATTTTTACCAATTGCGAGATATGCCTTGGGCTAACTCCACAGGGAAAGCTCACATCCGGAAAAAAAGTGGTTTTTCAGCTTCCCCATCTGAGTGGAAGCTGAATATGTGTTTCTTTGCACATTTGAGCTGTGTCTGAAGAATTGACTTTTCTGGCTGAATGGGATTTTTACCAATTACGAGATACGCCTTGGGCTAACTCCACAAGGAAAGCTCAGATCCGGAAAACAAGTGGTTTTCCAGCTTCCCCATCCGAGCGGAACCTGAATATGTGTTTCATTTTTAAATTTAAGCTGTGTCTGAAGAATTGACTTTTCTGGCTGAATGGGATTTTTACCAATTGCGAGATATGCATTGGGCTAACTCCACAGGGAAAGTTCACATCCGGAAAACAAATGGTTTTTTGCTTACCCATCCGAGTGGAACCTGCATATGTGTTTCTTTTTCACATTTCAGCTCTCTCTGAAAAATTAACTTTTCTGGCTGAATGGGATTTTTACCAATTGCGAGAAACGCCGTTGGCTAACTACACAGGAAAAGCTCACATCGGGAAAATAAGTGGTTTTTCAACTTCCCCATCCGAGTGGAATCTGAATATGTGTTTCTTTTTCAAATTCAACCTGTGTCTGAAAGATTGACTTTTCTGGTTGAACGGGATTTTTACCAATAATTGCGAGACACGCCTTGGGCTAACTCCTCAGGGAAAGCTCACATCCGGAAAACAAGTGGTTTTTCAGCTTCCCTAACCCTGGGGAACTTGCATATGTGTTTCTTTTTCAAATTTCAACTGTGTCTGAAAAATTGACTTTTCTAGCTGAATGGGATTTTTACCAATTGCGAGATATGCCTTGGGCTAACTCTGCAAGGAAAGCTCACATCCAGAAAACAAGTGGTTTTTCAGCTTCCCCATCTGACTGGAACCTGAATATGTGTTTCTTTTTCAAATATAAGTTGTGTGTGAAAAATTGACTTTTCTCACTGAATGGTATTTTTACCAACAATTGCGAGATTCGCCTTGGGCTAACTCCACAGGGAAAGCTCAGATCCGGAAAACAAGTGGTTTTTCAGCTTCCCTAACCCTGGGGAACTTGCATATGTGTTTCTTTTTCAAATTGAAGTTGTGTCTGAAAAATTGACTTTTCTGACTGAATGGGATTTTTACCAACAATTGCGAGATTCGCCTTGGGCTAACTCCTCAGGGAAAGCTCACATCCAGAAAACAAGTGGTTTTTCAGCTTCCCCATCCGAGTGGAACCTGCATATGTGTTTCTTTTTCACATTTGAGCTCTCTCTGAAGAATTGACTTTTCTGGCTGAATGGGATTTTTACCAATTGCGAGATATACATTGGGCTAACTCCACGGGGAAAGCTCAGATCCGGAAAACAAGTGGTTTTTCAGCTTCCCCATCCGAGTGGAACCTGAATATGTGTTTCTTTTTCAAATTTAAGCTGTGTCTGAAGAATTGACTTTTCTGGCTGAATGGGATTTTTACCAATTGCGAGAAACGCCATGGGCTAACTACACAGGAAAAGCTCACATCCAGAAAAAAAGTGGTTTTTCAGCTTCCCCATCCGAGTGGAATCTGAATATGTGTTTCTTTTTCAAATTCAACCTGTGTCTGAAAGATTGACTTTTCTGGCTGAACGTGATTTTTACCAACAATTGCGAGATACGCCTTGGGCTAACTCCTCAGGGAAACCTCACATCCAGAAAACAAGTGGTTTTTCAGCTTCCCTAACCCTGGGGAACTTGCATATGTGTTTCTTTTTCAAATTTCAACTGTGTCTGAAAAATTGACTTTTCTGACTGAATGGGATTTTTACCAACAATTGCGAGATTCGCCTTGGGCTAACTCCTCAGGGAAAGCTCACATCCAGAAAACAAGTGGTTTTTCAGCTTCCCCATCCGAGTGGAACCTGCATATGTGTTTCTTTTTCACATTTGAGCTCTCTCTGAAGAATTGACTTTTCTGGCTGAATGGGATTTTTACCAATTGCGAGATATACATTGGGCTAACTCCACGGGGAAAGCTCAGATCCGGAAAACAAGTGGTTTTTCAGCTTCCCCATCCGAGTGGAACCTGAATATGTGTTTCTTTTTCAAATTTAAGCTGTGTCTGAAGAATTGACTTTTCTGGCTGAATGGGATTTTTACCAATTGCGAGAAACGCCATGGGCTAACTACACAGGAAAAGCTCACATCCAGAAAAAAAGTGGTTTTTCAGCTTCCCCATCCGAGTGGAATCTGAATATGTGTTTCTTTTTCAAATTCAACCTGTGTCTGAAAGATTGACTTTTCTGGCTGAACGTGATTTTTACCAACAATTGCGAGATACGCCTTGGGCTAACTCCTCAGGGAAACCTCACATCCAGAAAACAAGTGGTTTTTCAGCTTCCCTAACCCTGGGGAACTTGCATATGTGTTTCTTTTTCAAATTTCAACTGTGTCTGAAAAATTGACTTTTCTAGCTGAATGGGATTTTTATCAATTGCGAGACACGCCTTGGGCTAACTCCGCAAGGAAAGCTCACATCCAGAAAACAAGTGGTTTTTCAGCTTCCCCATCTGACTGGAACCTGAATATCTGTTTCTTTTTCAAATATAAGTTGTGTCTGAAAAATTGACTTTTCTCACTGAATGGGATTTTTACCAACAATTGCGAGATTCGCCTTGGGCTAACTCCTCAGGGAAAGCTCACATCCAGAAAACAAGTGGTTTTTCAGCTTCCCCATCCGAGTGGAACCTGAATATGTTTTTCCTTTTCACATTTGAGCTCTCTCTGAAGAATTGACTTTTCTAGCTGAATGGGATTTTTACCAATTGCGAGATACGCCTTGGGCTAACTCCACAGGGAAAGCTCAGATCCGGAAAACAAGTGGTTTTTCAGCTTCCCCATCCGAGTGGAACCTGAATATGTGTTTCTTTTTCACATTTGAGCTCTGTCTGAAAAATTGACTTTTCTAGCTGAATGGGATTTTTACCAATTGCGAGATTCGCCTTGGGCTAACTCCACAGGGAAAGCTCAGATCCGGAAAACAAGTGGTTTTTCAGCTTCCCTAACCCTGGGGAACTTGCATATGTGTTTCTTTTTCAAATTTCAACTGTGTCTGAAAAATTGACTTTTCTAGCTGAATGGGATTTTTATCAATTGCGAGATACGCCTTGGGCTAACTCCGCAAGGAAAGCTCACATCCAGAAAACAAGTGGTTTTTCAACTTCCCCATCCTACTGGAACCTGAATATGTGTTTCTTTTTCAAATTTAAGTTGTGTCTGAAAAATTGACTTTTCTGACTGAATGGGATTTTTACCAACAATTGCGAGATTCGCCTTGGGCTAACTCCACAGGGAAAGCTCAAATCCAGAAAACCACTGTTTTTTCAGCTTCCCCATCCGAGTGGAACCTGAATATATTTTTCTTTTTCACATTTGAGCTCTCTCTGAAAAATTGACTTTTCTAGCTGAATGGGATTTTTACCAATTGCGAGATACGCCTTGGGCTAACTCCACAGGGAAAGCTCAGATCCGGAAAACAAGTGGTTTTTCAGCTTTCCCATCCGAGTGGAACCTGAATATGTGTTTCTTTTTCAAATTTAAGCTGTGACTGAAGAATTGACTTTTCTGGCTGAATGGGATTTTTACCAATTGCGAGATATGCATTGGGCTAACTCCACAGGGAAAGCTCACATCCAGAAAACCACTGGTTTTTCAGCTTCCCCATCCGAGTGGAACCTGAATATGTTTTTCTTTTTCACATTTGAGCTCTCTCTGAAGAATTGACTTTTCTGGCTGAATGGGATTTTTACCAACAATTGCGAGATACGCATTGTGCTAACTCCTCAAGGAAAGCTCACATGCAGAAAACAAGTGGTTTTTCAGCTTCCCCATCCGAGTGGAACCTGAATATGTGTTTCTTTTTTAAATTTAAGCTGTGACTGAAGAATTGACTTTTCCGGCTGAATGGGATTTTTACCAATTGCGAGATAGGCATTGGTAAGGGAAAGCCAAAGGGAAAGCTCACATCCGGAAAACAAGTGGTTTTTCAGCTTCACCAACCCTGGGGAACCTGCATATGTGTTTCTTTTTCACATTTCAGCTCTCTCTGAAAAATTAACTTTTCTGGCTGAATGGGATTTTTACCAATTGCGAGATATGCCTTGAGCTAACTCCACAGGTAAAGCTCACATCCAGAAAACAAGTGGTTTTTCAGCTTACCCATCCGAATGGAACCGGCATATGTGTTTCTTTTTCAAATTTGAGCTCTGTCTGAAAAATTGACTTTTCTGGCTGAATGGGATTTTTACCAATTGCGAGATATGCCTTGAGCTAACTCCACAGGTAAAGCTCACATCCAGAAAACAAGTGGTTTTTCAACTTCCCCATCCGAGTGGAATCTGAATATGTGTTTCTTTTTCAAATTCAACCTGTGTCTGAAAGATTGACTTTTCTGGCTGAATGGGATTTTTACCAATTGGGAGATACGCCTTGGGCTAACTCCACAGGGAAAGCTCACATCCAGAAAACAAGTGGTTTTTCAACTTCCCCATCCGAATGGAACCGGCATATGTGTTTCTTTTTCAAACTTGAGCTCTGTCTGAAAAATTGACTTTTCTGGCTGAATGGGATTTTTACCAATTGCGAGATATGCCTTGAGCTAACTCCACAGGTAAAGCTCACATCCAGAAAACAAGTGGTTTTTCAACTTCCCCATCCGAATGGAACCGGCATCTGTGTTTCCTTTTCAAATTTCAGCAGTGTCTGAAAAATTGACTTTTCTGGCTGAATGGGATTTTTACCAATTGCGAGATATGCATTGGGCTAACTCCACAGGGAAAGCTCACATCCGGAAAACAAGTGGTTTTTCAGCTTCCCCATCCGAGTGGAATCTGAATATGTTTTTCTTTTTCACATTTGAGCTGTGTCTGAAAGATTGACTTTTCTGGCTGAATGGGATTTTTACCAACAATTGCGAGATATGCCTTGGGCTAACTCCTCAGGGAAAGCTCACATCCAGAAAACAAGTGGTTTTTCAGCTTCCCCATCCGAGTAGAACCTGCATATGTGTTTCTTTTTCCAATTTTATCCTGTGTCTGAAAAATTGACTTTTCTGGCTGAATGGGATTTTTACCAATTGCAAGATACGGCTTGGGCTAACTCCACAAGGAAAGCTCACATCCAGAAAACAGGTGGTTTTTCAGCTTCCCCATCTGACTGGAAACTGAATATGTGTTTCTTTTTCAAATTTAAGTTGTGTCTGAAAAATTGAACTTTTCTGACTGAATGGGATTTTTACCAACAATTGCGAGATTCGCCTTGGGCTAACTCCTCAGGGAAAGCTCACATCCAGAAAACAAGTGGTTTTTCAGCTTACCCATCCGAGTGGAACCTGAATATGTGTTTCTTTTTCAAATTTGAGCTCTCTCTGAAGAATTGACTTTTCTAGCTGAATGGGATTTTTACCAATTGCGAGATACTCCTTGGGCTAACACCACAGGGAAAGCTCAGATCCGGAAAACAAGTGGTTTTTCAGCTTTCGTAACCCTGGGGAACTTGCATATGTGTTTCTTTTTCAAATTGAAGTTTTGTCTGAAAAATTGACTTTTCTGACTGAATGGGATTTTTACCAACAATTGCGAGATTCGCCTTGGGCTAACTCTTCAGGGAAAGCTCACATCCAGAAAACAAGTGGTTTTTCAGCTTCCCCATCCGAGTGGAAGCTGACTATGTGTTTCTTTTCACATTTGAGCTGTGTCTGAAGAATTGACTTTTCTGGCTGAATGGGATTTTTACCAATTGCGAGATATGCATTGGGCTAACTCCACAGGGAAAGCTCACATCGGGAAAATAAGTGGTTTTTCAGCTTCCCCATCCGAGTGAAATCTGAATATGTGTTTCTTTTTCAAATTCAACCTGTGTCTGAAAGATTGACTTTTCTGGCTCAATGGGATTTTTACCAACAATTGCGAGATATGCCTTGGGCTAACTCCTCAGGGAAAGCTCACATCCAGAAAACAAGTGGTTTTTCAGCTTACCCATCCGAGTGGAACCGGCATATGTGTTTCTTTTTCAAATTTGAGCTCTGTCTGAAGAATTGACTTTTCTGGCTGAATGGGATTTTTACCAATTGCGAGATATGCATTGGGCTAACTCCACAGGGAAAGTTCACATCCGGAAAACAAATGGTTTTTTGCTTACCCATCCGAGTGGAACCTGCATGTGTGTTTCTTTTTCACATTTGAGCTCTGTCTGAAAAATTGACTTTTCTGGCTGAATGGCATTTTTACCAATTACGAGATACGCCTTGGGCTAACTCCACAAGGAAATCTCAGATCCGGAAAACAAGTGGTTTTCCAGCTTCCCCATCCGAGCGGAACCTGAATATGTGTTTCATTTTTAAATTTAAGCTGTGTCTGAAGAATTGACTTTTCTGGCTGAATGGGATTTTTACCAATTGCGAGATATGCATTGGGCTAACTCCACAGGGAAAGTTCACATCCGGAAAACAAATGGTTTTTTGCTTACCCATCCGAGTGGAACCTGCATATGTGTTTCTTTTTCACATTTCAGCTCTCTCTGAAAAATTAACTTTTCTGGCTGAATGGGATTTTTACCAATTGCGAGAAACGCCGTTGGCTAACTACACAGGAAAAGCTCACATCGGGAAAATAAGTGGTTTTTCAACTTCCCCATCCGAGTGGAATCTGAATATGTGTTTCTTTTTCAAATTCAACCTGTGTCTGAAAGATTGACTTTTCTGGTTCAATGGGATTTTTACCAATTGCGAGAAATGCATTGGGCTAACACCACAGGGAAAGCTCAGATCTGGAAAACAAGTGGTTTTTCAGCTTCCCTAACCCTGGGGAACTTGCATATGTGTTTCTTTTTCAAATTGAGGTTGTGTCTGAAAAATTGACTTTTCTGACTGAATGGGATTTTTACCAACAATTGCGAGATTCGCCTTGGGCTAACTCCTCAGGGAAAGCTCACATCCAGAAAACAAGTGGTTTTTCAGCTTCCCCATCCGAATGGAATCTGAATATGTGTTTCTTTTTCACATTTCAGCTATGTCTGAAAAATTGACTTTTCGGGCTGAATGGGATTTTTACCAATTGCGAGATATGCATTGGGCTAACTCCACAGGGAAAGCTCACATCCAGAAAACCACTGGTTTTTCAGCTTCCCCATCCGAGTGGAACCTGAATATGTTTTTCTTTTTCACATTTGAGCTCTCTCTGAAGAATTGACTTTTCTGGCTGAATGGGATTTTTACCAACAATTGCGAGATACGCATTGTGCTAAATCCTCAAGGAAAGCTCACATCCAGAATACAAGTGGTTTTTCAGCTTCCCCAGCCGAGTGGAAACTGAATATGTGTTTCTTTTTCAAATTTAAGCTGTGTCTGAAGAATTGACTTTTCTGGCTGAATGGGATTTTTACCAATTGCGAGATATGCATTGGGCTAACTCCACAGGGAAAGCTCACATCCGGAAAACAAGTGGTTTTTCAGCTTCCCCATCCGAGTGGAATCTGAATATGTGTTTCTTTTTCAAATTCAACCTGTGTCTGAAAGATTGACTTTTCTGGCTGAATGGGATTTTTACCAACAAATGCGAGATTCGCCTTGGGCTAACTCCTCAGGGAAAGCTCACATCCAGAAAACAAGTGGTTTTTCAGCTTCCCCATCCGAGTAGAACCTGCATATATGTTTCTTTTTCCAATTTTATCCTGTGTCTGAAAAATTGACTTTTCTGGCTGAATGGGATTTTTACCAATTGCGAGATATGCCTTGGGCTAACTCCACAGGGAAAGCTCACATCCGGAAAAAAAGTGGTTTTTCAGCTTCCCCATCTGAGTGGAAGCTGAATATGTGTTTCTTTGCACATTTGAGCTGTGTCTGAAGAATTGACTTTTCTGGCTGAATGGGATTTTTACCAATTACGAGATACGCCTTGGGCTAACTCCACAAGGAAAGCTCAGATCCGGAAAACAAGTGGTTTTCCAGCTTCCCCATCCGAGCGGAACCTGAATATGTGTTTCATTTTTAAATTTAAGCTGTGTCTGAAGAATTGACTTTTCTGGCTGAATGGGATTTTTACCAATTGCGAGATATGCATTGGGCTAACTCCACAGGGAAAGTTCACATCCGGAAAACAAATGGTTTTTTGCTTACCCATCCGAGTGGAACCTGCATATGTGTTTCTTTTTCACATTTCAGCTCTCTCTGAAAAATTAACTTTTCTGGCTGAATGGGATTTTTACCAATTGCGAGAAACGCCGTTGGCTAACTACACAGGAAAAGCTCACATCGGGAAAATAAGTGGTTTTTCAACTTCCCCATCCGAGTGGAATCTGAATATGTGTTTCTTTTTCAAATTCAACCTGTGTCTGAAAGATTGACTTTTCTGGTTGAACGGGATTTTTACCAATAATTGCGAGACACGCCTTGGGCTAACTCTTCAGGGAAAGCTCACATCCAGAAAACAAGTGGTTTTTCAGCTTCCCCATCCGAGTGGAAGCTGACTATGTGTTTCTTTTCACATTTGAGCTGTGTCTGAAGAATTGACTTTTCTGGCTGAATGGGATTTTTACCAATTGCGAGATATGCATTGGGCTAACTCCACAGGGAAAGCTCACATCGGGAAAATAAGTGGTTTTTCAGCTTCCCCATCCGAGTGAAATCTGAATATGTGTTTCTTTTTCAAATTCAACCTGTGTCTGAAAGATTGACTTTTCTGGCTCAATGGGATTTTTACCAACAATTGCGAGATACGCCTTGGGCTAACTCCTCAGGGAAAGCTCACATCCAGAAAACAAGTGGTTTTTCAGCTTACCCATCCGAGTGGAACCGGCATATGTGTTTCTTTTTCAAATTTGAGCTCTGTCTGAAGAATTGACTTTTCTGGTTCAATGGGATTTTTACCAATTGCGAGATATGCCTTGGGCTAACTCCACAGGGAAAGCTCACATCCGGAAAAAAAGTGGTTTTTCAGCTTCCCCATCCGAGTGGAAGCTGAATATGTGTTTCTTTGCACATTTGAGCTGTGTCTGAAGAATTGACTTTTCTGGCTGAATGGGATTTTTACCAATTGCGAGATATGCATTGGGCTAACTCCACAGGGAAAGCTCACATCCGGAAAATAAGTGGTTTTTCAGCTTCCCCATCCGAGTGAAATCTGAAAATGTGTTTCTTTTTCAAATTCAACCTGTGTCTGAAAGATTGACTTTTCTGGCTGAATGGGATTTTTACCAACAATTGCGAGATACGCCTTGGGCTAACTCCTCAGGGAAAACTCACATCCAGAAAACAAGTGGTTTTTCAGCTTACCCATCCGAATGGAACCGGCATATGTGTTTCTTTTTCAAATTTGAGCTCTGTCTGAAGAATTGACTTTTCTGGTTCAATGGGATTTTTACCAATTGCGAGATATGCATTGGGCTAACACCACAGGGAAAGCTCAGATCTGGAAAACAAGTGGTTTTTCAGCTTCCCTAACCCTGGGGAACTTGCATATGTGTTTCTTTTTCAAATTCAACCTGTGTCTGAAAGATTGACTTTTCTGGCTGAATGGGATTTTTACCAACAATTGCGAGATACGCCTTGGGCTAACTCCTCAGGGAAAGCTCACATCCAGAAAACAAGTGGTTTTTCAGCTTACCCATCCGAATGGAACCGGCATATGTGTTTCTTTTTCAAATTTGAGCTCTGTCTGAAGAATTGACTTTTCTGGTTCAATGGGATTTTTACCAATTGCGAGAAATGCATTGGGCTAACACCACAGGGAAAGCTCAGATCTGGAAAACAAGTGGTTTTTCAGCTTCCCTAACCCTGGGGAACTTGCATATGTGTTTCTTTTTCAAATTGAGGTTGTGTCTGAAAAATTGACTTTTCTGACTGAATGGGATTTTTACCAACAATTGCGAGATTCGCCTTGGGCTAACTCCTCAGGGAAAGCTCACATCCAGAAAACAAGTGGTTTTTCAGCTTCCCCATCCGAATGGAATCTGAATATGTGTTTCTTTTTCACATTTCAGCTATGTCTGAAAAATTGACTTTTCGGGCTGAATGGGATTTTTACCAATTGCGAGATATGCATTGGGCTAACTCCACAGGGAAAGCTCACATCCAGAAAACCACTGGTTTTTCAGCTTCCCCATCCGAGTGGAACCTGAATATGTTTTTCTTTTTCACATTTGAGCTCTCTCTGAAGAATTGACTTTTCTGGCTGAATGGGATTTTTACCAACAATTGCGAGATACGCATTGTGCTAAATCCTCAAGGAAAGCTCACATCCAGAATACAAGTGGTTTTTCAGCTTCCCCAGCCGAGTGGAAACTGAATATGTTTTTCTTTTTCAAATTTAAGCTGTGTCTGAAGAATTGACTTTTCTGGCTGAATGGGATTTTTACCAATTGCGAGATATGCATTGGGCTAACTCCACAGGGAAAGCTCACATCCGGAAAACAAGTGGTTTTTCAGCTTCCCCATCCGAGTGGAATCTGAATATGTGTTTCTTTTTCAAATTCAACCTGTGTCTGAAAGATTGACTTTTCTGGCTGAATGGGATTTTTACCAACAAATGCGAGATTCGCCTTGGGCTAACTCCTCAGGGAAAGCTCACATCCAGAAAACAAGTGGTTTTTCAGCTTCCCCATCCGAGTAGAACCTGCATATATGTTTCTTTTTCCAATTTTATCCTGTGTCTGAAAAATTGACTTTTCTGGCTGAATGGGATTTTTACCAATTGCGAGATATGCCTTGGGCTAACTCCACAGGGAAAGCTCACATCCGGAAAAAAAGTGGTTTTTCAGCTTCCCCATCTGAGTGGAAGCTGAATATGTGTTTCTTTTCACATTTGAGCTGTGTCTGAAGAATTGACTTTTCTGGCTGAATGGGATTTTTACCAATTGCGAGATACGCCTTGGGCTAACTCCTCAGGGAAAGCTCACATCCAGAAAACAAGTGGTTTTTCAGCTTACCCATCCGAGTGGAAGCTGAATATGTGTTTCTTTTTCACATTTGAGCTGTGTCTGAAGAATTGACTTTTCTGGCTGAATGGGATTTTTACCAATTGCGAGATATGCATTGGGCTAACTCCACAGGGAAAGCTCACATCAGGAAAAAAAGTGGTTTTTCAGCTTCCCCATCCGAGTGGAAGCTGAATATGTGTTTCTTTTCACATTTGAGCTGTGTCTGAAGAATTGACTTTTCTGGCTGAATGGGATTTTTACCAATTGCGAGATATGCATTGGGCTAACTCCACAGGGAAAGCTCACATCCGGAAAACAAGTGGTTTTTCAGCTTCCCCATCCGAGTGAAATCTGAAAATGTGTTTCTTTTTCAAATTCAACCTGTGTCTGAAAGATTGACTTTTCTGGCTGAATGGGATTTTTACCAACAATTGCGAGATACGCCTTGGGCTAACTCCTCAGGGAAAGCTCACATCCAGAAAACAAGTTGTTTTTCAGCTTACCCATCCGAGTGGAACCGGCATATGTGTTTCTTTTTCAAATTTGAGCTCTGTCTGAAGAATTGACTTTTCTGGTTCAATGGGATTTTTACCAATTGCGAGATATGCATTGTGCTAACTCCACAGGGAAAGCTCACATCCGGAAAACAAGTGGTTTTTAAGCTTCACCAACCCTGGGGAACCTGCATGTGTGTTTCTTTTTCACATTTGAGCTCTCTCTGAAGAATTGACTTTTCTGGCTGAATGGGATTTTTACCAACAATTGCGAGATACGCATTGTGCTAACTCCGCAAGGAAAGCTCACATCCAGAAAACAAGTGGTTTTTCAGCTTCCCCATCCGAGTGGAACCTGAATATGTGTTTCTTTTTCAAATTTAAGCTGTGTCTGAAGAATTGACTTTTCGGGTTGAATGGGATTTTTACCAATTGCGAGATATGCATTGGGCTAACTCCACAGGGAAAGCTCACATCCAGAAAACCACTGGTTTTTCAGCTTCCCCATCCGAGTGGAACCTGAATATGTTTTTCTTTTTCACATTTGAGCTCTCTCTGAAGAATTGACTTTTCTGGCTGAATGGGATTTTTACCAACAATTGCGAGATACGCATTGTGCTAAATCCTCAAGGAAAGCTCACATCCAGAATACAAGTGGTTTTTCAGCTTCCCCAGCCGAGTGGAAACTGAATATGTGTTTCTTTTTCAAATTTAAGCTGTGTCTGAAGAATTGACTTTTCTGGCTGAATGGGATTTTTACCAATTGCGAGATATGCATTGGGCTAACTCCACAGGGAAAGCTCACATCCGGAAAACAAGTGGTTTTTCAGCTTCCCCATCCGAGTGGAATCTGAATATGTGTTTCTTTTTCAAATTCAACCTGTGTCTGAAAGATTGACTTTTCTGGGTGAATGGGATTTTTACCAACAATTGCGAGATTCGCCTTGGGCTAACTCCTCAGGGAAAGCTCACATCCAGAAAACAAGTGGTTTTTCAGCTTCCCCATCCGAGTAGAACCTGCATATATGTTTCTTTTTCCAATTTTATCCTGTGTCTGAAAAATTGACTTTTCTGGCTGAATGGGATTTTTACCAATTGCGAGATACGCCTTGGGCTAACTCCACAAGGAAAGCTCACATCCAGAAAACAAGTGGTTTTTCAGCTTCCCCATCTGACTGGAAACTGAATATGTGTTTCTTTTTCAAATTTAAGTTGTGTCTGAAAAATTGACTTTTCTGACTGAATGGGATTTTTACCAACAATTGCGAGATGCGCCTTGGGCTAACTCCTCAGGGAAAGCTCACATCCAGAAAACAAGTGGTTTTTCAGCTTCCCCATCCGAGTGGAACCTGAATATGTTTTTCTTTTTCACATTTGAGCTCTCTCTGAAGAATTGACTTTTCTAGCTGAATGGGATTTTTACCAATTGCGAGATTCGCCTTGGGCTAACTCTTTCAGGGAAAGCTCACATCCAGAAAACAAGTGGTTTTTCAGCTTCCCCATCCGAGTGGAAGCTGAATATGTGTTTCTTTTCACATTTGAGTTGTGTCTGAAGAATTGACTTTTCTGGCTGAATGGGATTTTTACCAATTGCGAGATATGCATTGGGCTAACTCCACAGGGAAAGCTCAAATCGGGAAAATAAGTGGTTTTTCAGGTTCCCCATCCGAGTGAAATCTGAATATGTGTTTCTTCTTCAAATTCAACCTGTGTCTGAAAGATTGACTTTTCTGGCTGAATGGGATTTTTACCAACAATTGCGAGATACGCCTTGGGCTAACTCTTCAGGGAAAGCTCACATCCAGAAAACAAGTGGTTTTTCAGCTTCCCCATCTGAGTGGAAGCTGAATATGTGTTTCTTTTCACATTTGAGCTGTGTCTGAAGAATTGACTTTTCTGGCTGAATGGGATTTTTACCAATTGCGAGATACGCCTTGGGCTAACTCCTCAGGGAAAGCTCACATCCAGAAAACAAGTGGTTTTTCAGCTTACCCATCCGAGTGGAACCGGCATATGTGTTTCTTTTTCAAATTTGAGCTCTGTCTGAAGAATTGACTTTTCTGGTTCAATGGGATTTTTACCAATTGCGAGATATGCCTTGGGCTAACTCCACAGGGAAAGCTCACATCAGGAAAAAAAGTGGTTTTTCAGCTTCCCCATCCGAGTGGAAGCTGAATATGTGTTTCTTTTCACATTTGAGCTGTGTCTGAAGAATTGACTTTTCTGGCTGAATGGGATTTTTACCAATTGCGAGATATGCATTGGGCTAACTCCACAGGGAAAGCTCACATCCGGAAAACAAGTGGTTTTTCAGCTTCCCCATCCGAGTGAAATCTGAAAATGTGTTTCTTTTTCAAATTCAACCTGTGTCTGAAAGATTGACTTTTCTGGCTGAATGGGATTTTTACCAACAATTGCGAGATACGCCTTGGGCTAACTCCTCAGGGAAAGCTCACATCCAGAAAACAAGTTGTTTTTCAGCTTACCCATCCGAGTGGAACCGGCATATGTGTTTCTTTTTCAAATTTGAGCTCTGTCTGAAGAATTGACTTTTCTGGTTCAATGGGATTTTTACCAATTGCGAGATATGCATTGTGCTAACTCCACAGGGAAAGCTCACATCCGGAAAACAAGTGGTTTTTAAGCTTCACCAACCCTGGGGAACCTGCATGTGTGTTTCTTTTTCACATTTGAGCTCTCTCTGAAGAATTGACTTTTCTGGCTGAATGGGATTTTTACCAACAATTGCGAGATACGCATTGTGCTAACTCCGCAAGGAAAGCTCACATCCAGAAAACAAGTGGTTTTTCAGCTTCCCCATCCAAGTGGAACCTGAATATGTGTTTCTTTTTCAAATTTAAGCTGTGTCTGAAGAATTGACTTTTCTGGCTGAATGGGATTTTTACCAATTGCGAGATATGCATTGGGCTAACTCCACAGGGAAAGCTCACATCCGGAAAACAAGTGGTTTTTCAGCTTCCCCATCCGAGTGGAATCTGAATATGTGTTTCTTTTTCAAATTCAACCTGTGTCTGAAAGATTGACTTTTCTGGCTGAATGGGATTTTTACCAACAATTGCGAGATTCGCCTTGGGCTAACTCCAGAGGGAAAGCTCAGATCCGGAAAACAAGTGGTTTTCCAGCTTCCCCATCCGAGCGGAACCTGAATATGTGTTTCTTTTTCAAATTTAAGCTGTGTCTGAAGAATTGACTTTTCTGGCTGAATGGGATTTTTACCAATTGCGAGATATGCATTGGGCTAACTCCACAGGGAAAGCTCACATCCAGAAAACAGGTGGTTTTTCAGCTTCCCCATCCGAGTAGAACCTGCATATGTGTTTCTTTTTCCAATTTTATCCTGTGTCTGAAAAATTGACTTTTCTGGCTGAATGGGATTTTTACCAATTGCGAGATATGCATTGGGCTAACTCCAGAGGGAAAGCTCACATCCGGAAAACAAGTGGTTTTTAAGCTTCACCAACCCTGGGGAACCTGCATGTGTGTTTCTTTTTCACATTTGAGCTCTCTCTGAAGAATTGACTTTTCTGGCTGAATGGGATTTTTACCAACAATTGCGAGATACGCATTGTGCTAACTCCTCAAGGAAAGCTCACATCCAGAAAACAAGTGGTTTTTCAGCTTCCCCATCCGAGTGGAACCTGAATATGTGTTTCTTTTTCAAATTTAAGCTGTGTCTGAAGAATTGACTTTTCTGGCTGAATGGGATTTTTACCAATTGCGAGATATGCATTGGGCTAACTCCACAGGGAAAGCTCACATCCAGAAAACAAGTGGTTTTTCAGCTTCCCCATCCGAGTGGAATCTGAATATGTGTTTCTTTTTCAAATTCAACCTGTGTCTGAAAGATTGACTTTTCTGGCTGAATGGGATTTTTACCAACAATTGCGAGATTCGCCTTGGGCTAACTCCTCAGGGAAAGCTCACATCCAGAAAACAGGTGGTTTTTCAGCTTCCCCATCTGACTGGAAACTGAATATGTGTTTCTTTTTCAAATTTAAGTTGTGTCTGAAAAATTGACTTTTCTGACTGAATGGGATTTTTACCAACAATTGCGAGATTCGCCTTGGGCTAACTCTTCAGGGAAAGCTCACATCCAGAAAACAAGTGGTTTTTCAGCTTCCCCATCCGAGTGAAATCTGAATATGTGTTTCTTTTTCAAATTCAACCTGTGTCTGAAAGATTGACTTTTCTGGCTGAATGGGATTTTTACCAACAATTGCGAGATACGCCTTGGGCTAACTCCTCAGGGAAAGCTCACATCCAGAAAACAAGTGGTTTTTCAGCTTACCCATCCGAGTGGAACCGGCATATGTGTTTCTTTTTCAAATTTGAGCTCTGTCTGAAGAATTGACTTTTCTGGTTCAATGGGATTTTTACCAATTGCGAGATATGCCTTGGGCTAACTCCACAGGGAAAGCTCACATCCGGAAAACAAGTGGTTTTTCAGCTTCCCTAACCCTGGGGAACTTGCATATGTGTTTCTTTTTCAAATTTCAGCTGTGTCTGAAAAATTGACTTTTCTGGCTGAATGGGATTTTTACCAACAATTGCGAGATATGCATTGGGCTAACTCCACAGGGAAAGCTCACATCCGGAAAACAAGTGGTTTTTCAGCTTCCCTAACCCTGGGGAACTTGCATATGTGTTTCTTTTTCAAATTGAAGTTGTGTCTGAAAAATTGACTTTTCTGACTGAATGGGATTTTTACCAACAATTGCGAGATTCGCCTTGGGCTAACTCCTCAGGGAAAGCTCACATCCAGAAAACAAGTGGTTTTTCAGCTTCCCCATCCGAGTGGAACCTGCATATGTGTTTCTTTTTCACATTTGAGCTCTCTCTGAAGAATTGACTTTTCTGGCTGAATGGGATTTTTACCAATTGCGAGATACGCCTTGGGCTAACTCCACAGGGAAAGCTCAGATCCGGAAAACAAGTGGTTTTTCAGCTTCCCTAACCCTGGGGAACTTGCATATGTTTTTCTTTTTCAAATTGAAGTTGTGTCTGAAAAATTGACTTTTCTGACTGAATGGGATTTTTACCAACAATTGCGAGATTCGCCTTGGGCTAACTCCTCAGGGAAAGCTCACATCCAGAAAACAAGTGGTTTTTCAGCTTCCCCATCCGAGTAGAACCTGCATATGTGTTTCTTTTTCCAATTTTATCCGGTGTCTGAAACATTGACTTTTCTAGCTGAATGGGATTTTTACCAATTGCGAGATACGCCTTGGTCTAACTCCACAAGGAAAGCTCACATCCAGAAAACAAGTGGTTTTTCAGCTTCCCCATCTGACTGGAAACTGAATATGTGTTTCTTTTTCAAATTTAAGTTGTGTCTGAAAAATTGACTTTTCTGACTGAATGGGATTTTTACCAACAATTGCGAGATTCGCCTTGGGCTAACTCTTCAGGGAAAGCTCACATCCAGAAAACAAGTGGTTTTTCAGCTTCCCCATCCGAGTGAAATCTGAATATGTGTTTCTTTTTCAAATTCAACCTGTGTCTGAAAGATTGACTTTTCTGGCTGAATGGGATTTTTACCAACAATTGCGAGATACGCCTTGGGCTAACTCCTCAGGGAAAGCTCACATCCAGAAAACAAGTGGTTTTTCAGCTTACCCTCCGAGTGGTGAACCGTCCTCTGTTTTCTCTTTTTCCAAATTTGAGCTCTGTCCTAAGAATTGACTTTTCTGTACAATGGGATTTTTTACAATTGCGAGGAGTGCCTTGGGCTAACTCACAGGGAAAGCTCACATCCGGAAACAAGTGGTTTTTACCAGCTTCCCCATCCGAGTGGAAGCTAATGTTTTTTCTTTTCACATTTTGATCTGTGTCTGAAGAATTTACTTTCTGCTGAAGGGGATTTTTACCATTGCGAGATATGCATTGGCTAACTCCACAGGAAAGCTCACATCTCGGAATAAGTGGTTTTTCCCAGCTTCCCCATCTGAGTGAAATCTAAATATGGTGTTTCTTTTTGCAAATTCAACCAGGGGTTTGTCTTAAAGATTGCTTTTCTGGCTGAATGGATTTTTACCACATTGCGAGATACGCCCTTGGGCTAACTCCTCAGGGAAAGCTCACATCCAGAAAACAAGTGGTTTTTCAGCTTACCCATCCGAGTGGAACCGGCATATGTGTTTCTTTTTCAAATTTGAGCTCTGTCTGAAGAATTGACTTTTCTGGATCAATGGGATTTTTACCAATTGCGAGATATGCCTTGGGCTAACTCCACAGGGAAAGCTCACATCCGGAAAACAAGTGGTTTTTCAGCTTCCCCATCCGAGTGGAACCTGAATATGTTTTTCTTTTTCACATTTGAGCTCTCTCTGAAGAATTGACTTTTCTAGCTGAATGGGATTTTTACCAATTGCGAGATATGCATTGGGCTAACTCCACAGGGAAAGCTCAGATCTGGAAAACAAATGGTTTTTCAGCTTCCCTAACCCTGGGGAACTTGCATATGTGTTTCTTTTTCAAATTGAAGTTGTGTCTGAAAAATTGACTTTTCTGACTGAATGGGATTTTTACCAACAATTGCGAGATTCGCCTTGGGCTAACTCCTCAGGGAAAGCTCACATCCAGAAAACAAGTGGTTTTTCAGCTTCCCCATCCGAGTGGAACCTGAATATGTGTTTCTTTCCACATTTGAGCTCTCTCTGAAGAATTGACTTTTCTAGCTGAATGGGATTTTTACCAATTGCGAGATATGCATTGGGCTAACTCCACAGGGAAAGCTCAGATCCGGAAAACAAATGGTTTTTCAGCTTCCCTAACCCTGGGGAACTTGCATATGTGTTTCTTTTTCAAATTGAAGTTGTGTCTGAAAAATTGACTTTTCTGACTGAATGGGAGTTTTACCAACAATTGCGAGATTCGCCTTGGGCTAACTCCTCAGGGAAAGCTCACATCCAGAAAACAAGTGGTTTTTCAGCTTCCCCATCCGAGTAGAACCTGCATATGTGTTTCTTTTTCCAATTTTATCCTGTGTCTGAAAAATTGACTTTTCTGGCTGAATTGGATTTTTACCAATTGCGAGATACGCCTTGGGCTAACTCCCCAGAAAGCTCATATCCAAAAACAAGGTAAGTTTTTCAGCTCCCATCTGACTGGAACTGAATATGTGTTTCTTTTTCAATTTAGTTTGTGTCTGAAAAATTGACTTTTCTGACTGATGGATTTTTACCAACATTGCGAGATTCGCCTTGGCTACCTCCTCAGGGAAAGCTCACACCAGAACAGTGGTTTTTTTCAGCTCCATCCTATTGGAACCTGATATGTGTTTCTTTTTCACATTTGAGCTCTCTCTGAGAATTGACTTTTCTAGCGGAATGGGATTTTTACATTGCCGAGATACGCCTTGGGCTTAACTCCACCGGAAAGCTCAGATCCGGAACAAGTGGTTTTTCAGCTTACCTAAACCTGGGGAACAATGCATATCGTTTCTTTTTCAATTGAAGTTGGTGTCTGAAAATTGACTTTTCGTACTGAATGGGATTTTACAAACAATTGGCAGACTTCGCCTTGGGCTAACTCCTCAGGTAAAGCCACATCCAACAACAGTGGTTTTTCAGCTTCCCCATCCGAGTTTAACCTGAAATATGTGTTTCTTTCCCACATTTGAGCTCCTCTCTGAAGAAATTGACTTTTCTAAGCTGAATGGGATTTTTACCAATTGCGAGATATTCCATTGGCTAACTCCCAGGGGAGCTCAGAATCCGAAAACATGGTTTTCAGCTTCCCTAACCCTTGGGAACTTGCCTCTGGTTTTTTTTTTCAAATTGGAATTTGTGTCCTGAAAATTGCTTTTTCTGACTGAATGGAGTTTACCAACAATTGCGAGATTCGCATTGGGCTAACTCCTCAGGGAAAGCACACATCCAGAAAACAAGTGGTTTTTCAGCTTCACCAGCCCTGGGGAACCTGCATGTGTGCTCCTTTTTCACATTTGAGCTCTTTCTGAAAAATTGACTTTTCTGGCTGCATGGGATTTTTACAAATTGCGAGATACGCCTTGGGCTAACTCCACAAGGAAAGCTCAGATCCGGAAAACAAGTGGTTTTTCAGCTTCCCCATCCGAGTGGAACCTGAATATGTGTGTCTTTTTCAAATTTAAGCTGTGTCTGAAAAATTGACTTTTCTGGCTGAATGGGATTTTTACCAACAATTGCGTGATACGCCTTGGGCTAATTCCTCAAGGAAAGCTCACATGCAGAAAACAAGTGGTTTTTCAGCTTCCCCATCCGAGTGGAACCTGAATATGTGTTTCTTTTTCAAATTTGAGCTCCCTCTGAAGAATTGACTTTTCTAGCTGAATGGGATTTTTACCAATTGCGAGATATGCATTGGGCTAACTCCACAGGGAAAGCTCACATCCGGAAAACAAGTGGTTTTTTAGCTTCCCCATCCGAGTGGAACCTGCATATGTGTTTCTTTTTCACATTTCAGCTCTCTCTGAAAAATTAACTTTTCTGGCTGAATGGGATTTTTACCAATTGCGAGAAACGCCGTGGGCTAACTACACAGGGAAAGCTCAGATCCGGAAAACAAGTGGTTTTTCAGTTTCCCTATCCAAGTAGAACCTGCATATGTGTTTCTTTTTCCAATTTTATCCTGTGTCTGAAAAATTGACGTTTCTGGCTGAATGGGATTTTTACCAATTGCGAGATACGCCTTGGGCTAACTCCACAAGGAAAGCTCACATCCAGAAAACAAGTGGTTTTTCAGCTTCCCCATCTGACTGGAACCTGAATATGTGTTTCTTTTTCACATTTGAGCTCTCTCTGAAAAATTGACTTTTCTGACTGAATGGGATTTTTACCAACAATTGCGAGATTCGCCTTGGGCTAACTTCTCAGGGAAAGCTCAAATCCAGAAAACAAGTGGTTTTTCAGCTTCCCCATCCGAGTGGAACCTGAATATGTGTTTCTTTTTCAAATTCAACCTGTGTCTGAAAAATTGACTTTTCTAGCTGAATGGGTTTTTTACCAACAATTGCGAGATACGCCTTGGGCTAACTCCTCAGGGAAAGCTCAGATCCAGAAAACAAGTGGTTTTTCAGCTTCCCCATCCGAGTGGAACCGGCATATGTGTTTCTTTTTGAAATTTGAGCTCTGTCTGAAGAATTGACTTTTCTGGCTGAATGGGATTTTTACCAATTGCGAGCTATGCCTTGCGCTAACTACACAGGGAAAGCTCACATCCGGAAAACAAGTGGTTTTTCAGCTTCCCTAACCCTGGGGAACTTGCATATGTGTTTCTTTTTCAAATTTCAGCTGTGTCTGAAAAATTGACTTTTCTGGCTGAATGGGATTTTTACCAACAATTGAGAGATACTCCTTGGGCTAACACCACAGGGAACGCTGAGATCCGGAAAACAAGTGGTTTTTCAGTTTCCCCATCCGAGTAGAACCTGCATATGTGTTTCTTTTTCCAATTTTAACCTGTGTCTAAAAATTTGACTTTTCTGGCTGAATGGGATTTTTACCAACAATTGCGAGATATGCATTGGGCTAACTCCACAGGGAAAGCTCACATCCGGAAAACAAGTAGTTTTTCAGTTTCACCAAACCTGGGGAACCTGCATATGTATTTCTTTTTCACATTTCAGCTCTCAATGAAAAATTAACTTTTCTGGCTGAATGGGATTTTTACCAATTGCGAGATACGCCTTGGGCTACCTCCACAGGGAAAGCTCAGATCCGGAAAACAAGTGGTTTTTCAGTTTCCCCATCCGAGTAGAACCTGCATATCTGTTTCTATTTCAAATTCAACCTGTGTCTGAAAAATTGACTTTTCTGGCTGAATGGGATTTTTACCAACAATTGCGAGATACGCCTTGGGCTAACTCCTCAGGGAAAGCTCACATCCAGAAAACAAGTGGTTTTTCAGCTTCCCCATCCGAGTGGAACCGGCATATGTCTTTCTTTTTCAAATTTGAGCTTTCTCTGAACACTTGAGTTTTCTGGCTGAATGGGATTTTTACCAACAATTGCGAGATACGCCTTGGGCTAACTACACAGGGAAAGCTCATATCCGGAAAACAAGTGGTTTTTCAGCTTCCCTAACCCTGGGGAACCTGCACATGTGTTTCTTTTTCACATTTCAACTGTGTCTGAAAAATTAACTTTTCTGGCTGAATGGGATTTTTACCAATTCCGAGATATGCATTGGGCTAACTCCTCAGGGAAAGGTCACATCCAGAAAACAAGTGTTTTTTCAGCTTCCCTAACCCTAGGGAACTTGCATATGTGTTTCTTTTTCAAATTTCAACTGTGTCTGAAAAATTGACTTTTCCGGCTGAATGGGATTTTTACCAACAATTGAGAGATACTCCTTGGGCTAATACCACAGGGAACGCTCAGATACGGAAAACAAGTGGTTTTTCAGTTTCCCCATCCGAGTAGAAACTGCATATGTGTTTCTTTTTCCAATTTCAACCTGTGTCTGAAAATTTGACTTTTCTGGCTGAATCGGATTTTTACCAACAATTGCGAGATATTCATTGGGCTAACTCCACAGGGAAAGCTCACAT